>JAHWFO010090544.1:12798-58036 GCA_023313115.1 Rhysida immarginata | reverse complement strand
CATGCGCCTTGAAGGGCGAACCACGCGAGCGCCTCGAAGGGCAAACCACACGTGCGCCTCGAAGGGCGAACCGTGCGTGCGCCTCGAACGGGGAACCATGCGTGCGCCTCGAAGGGGGAACCATGCGTGCGCCTCGAAGGGCGAACCGTGCGTTCGCCTTGACGGGCGAACCAGGCGTGCGCGCGCCTGGAAGGACGAACCGTGCGTGCGCCTGGAAGGACGAACCGTGCGTGTGCCTTGACGGGCGAACCGTGTGTGTGCCTTGAAGGGCGAACCCTGCGTGCGCTTTGAAGGGTGAACCATGCGTGCGCCTCGAAGTGGGAACCATGCGTGCGCCTTGAAGGGCTAACCATGCGTGTGTGCCTCAAAGGGCGAACCGTGCGTGCGCCTGGAAGGACGAACCGTGCGTGCGCCTTGACGGGCTAACCATGTGTGTGTGCCTCGAAGTGCGAACTGTGCGTGCACCTTGAAGGGCGAACCAGGCGTGTGCGCCTCGAAGGGCGAACCGTGCGTGCGCCTGGAAGGACGAACCAAGCATGCGGCTTGAAGGGCGAACCATGCGTGCGCCGGTCACAATTCATCGATACGACAGTGTATTTGATCCATCCTCACAAATACAAATGCAACCCATAAAACTCAAAAGAAACAAGTGAAATGCGAACGTGCGCCTTGAAGAGTGAGCCACGCGTGCGCCTTGAAGGGCGATCCGTGCGTGCGCCTCGAAGGGCGATCCATGTGTGCGCCTCTAAGGGCGAACCACGCGTGCGCCTCGAAGGGCGATCCGTGCGTGCGCCTCGAAGGGTGATCCGTGTGTGCGCCTCGAAGGGCGATCCGTGCGTGCGCCGATCACAATTCATCGATATGACAGTGCATTTGATCCATAAAACTAAAAAAGAAACAAGTGAAATGCGAACGTACCAGACAGATCCCGCCAAGTTCCTCGGCTTTTCTTTTAAACTCGTCTAAGTTTTCGATCTTCGTGACGTCGCCTGTCGTATCCTTGCCGAAATTCCAATTCTCCAAGGTATGCAAAATGAACCGGTCGTCGGATATCATGTAGCTTTGCGAATTCCCTTCGTAGTACGGGTTCAACGTGACCCCCATCCAGCTCCACTGTAAAAACACAAAGCCGTCGGTTAGAAAACCATCTCCAGTCTCGGAATCAAGCGTTCCGAACTTACCTTTCGTTTATGACGTTTCTTCGTCAACGTTATGAAATGATTCAGCGCCGTGATAAAAGCACCCGGAGCTTCGCACAAGTGAACGCTATTAAACAACTCGACCTTCGTCAATAATCTCGTCAGCTCAGGATACGTCGACAAGATCTCGTAAAACTTAGCCCACGCCTGGGTGCACAACTCGGGACGAATTTGTCTTCGCAGTTCTTTGACGACGTCACCTACCCAATAAACAACACCACACCCGATACAACAGAACTCGAAACGTTTCGACGTGACGCAATGCAAATGCGATTTGTCCAAATTCCGCTCGATCTGCACCGACTCCTCAATTGAAAGTGGACACCTGTCGTATGGACACTCCTCAATTTTCAGCCGTTCGCTCGACTTCGTCCCAATGCTCAATTGGAGCGAGATCTGGGGATTGTGGGGGCCACCGAAGTAAGGTAAAGTCCCCCCCACGTTCGTGGAACCCCTCCTGCACGATACGAGCTCTGTGGCACGGCGCATTGTCTTGCTGGAAGTAGCCGTCTCCATCGGGGTACGCCGTCTACACGACAGGGTGGCAACGATACGGAGGTGCGTGCAGAGTCCGTGCTTTCGTGCAGTTTCCGCTAGATTCTCACGTGGCCGTCTGCATGATGGAACTGGAGTCGTGACTCGTCAGACCACGCGATTTGTTTCCACTGCTCGATAGTCCAGTCCTTGTGCTTCTACGCCGACAGCAGCAAAGGTGTCCGGACAGGTCTTTGGCTTCTGTATCCCGTTCGTGTCGTGGCCGTCTCCGTTCTGTCCGATCATCAACCATCCGCAGGCAGCCACAACACGAACGTTCAGACCCAGTCTTCCAGCTACCCTTCCAGTCTTTAAATATTTTAACGACGGCTGCTCTCGAGGACCCCACGAAGGCTGCCGTTTCGCCGATACTCGCTCCATAGCTCCGAGCACCTACAATGATCCCGCGTTCGAAGGCTGTTAAATGGCGTCGTTTCCCGATAGTTGAAGAATTGATCCATTAAAGTTGCCAAATGGATCAATCTACTGGATCAGCAGTTTGAATCAGCCAAATGGATCAACCTACTGAATCAGCAGTTTGAATCAGACAACTGGATCGATCTACTGGATCAGCCAAATGGATCAACTTACTGGATCAGCAGTTTGAATCAGCCAAATGGATCAACCTACTGAATCAGCAGTTTGAATCAGACAACTGGATCAACCTACTGGATCAGCAGTTTGAATCAGCCAAATGGATCACTCTATTGGATCAACTTACTGAATCAGCAGTTTGTATCAGCCAAATGGATCAACCTACTGGATCAGCAGTTTGAATCGACCAAATAGATCAACCTACTGGATCAGCAGTTTGAGTCACTATTAGGATAAGCTAAATGGATCAACCATTTGGTTCAGCAATTTGAATCAAGACAACTGGATCAGCCATTAAGACCATTTGCATCAGCTATTTGGATCAGCTAAATAGATCAACCCACTTGGATCAACCTAATGGATAAGCTAAATATCAATAGAAAACAATCAGCCATGTTGAGCGGAAGTTGTTGAAGCAAAACGAACCAATCACAGTCCTCGTTACTTCTATCCCATCTAGTCAGCTAACTTTCAAGATCAGGCATGGCTAGATTTTCATGCGTCTTTATGATCTAGTGCAGTCTACTTTGCTATGGATTCTAGGTAGTTGTCTTCGCCGATCCAGATGGAGAATCGTGGCTGCCGTAGCTGCTGCTCGCCGACACGGGTTCTCGCGACTTTTCGCACGTGATCGGAGCGGTTGGATGGATATCCTCTTTTTCCATCACCTCGAGAGAGCGACAATGGTTTGCAGTGACTCGACCAATCAGATCAGAGTCAAAAGTCGCTAAATGCAAAAAAGGACGCCACATGTGACGATACGCCGAACCGACGCTTCAACTAAACACGATCTTGTTGTCTTATAACAATGCCTTCAAATTAGTGCTCGAAGTTCCATTACGACAGGTGTCCACTTCCAATCGAGAAATCTGCGTACGTTCCGATCGATCCAATTCCCAATCGAAAACGAGAAAACCACGTTGAAATCGTTCGCTTTGGGATTTAGATCAATCGTCTTTAGATAATGGTAAGCTTCGATCGAACACTCACCTGCAGGATTAGCAAATTGCGTATGCTGATGCCACGTCAATCTGTCTTTGTCGTCGAGAAGACTTTTCACGTTATTCAATCTCGTCTTCATCGAAAGCAAACACGACTCTTGCCACTTATCCGACGTCCACAGTTTACGACAATCGGGTAGAGTCCACTTTTCCCCAGCATTGTCGAAAGAAAACTTCTTAGCAAAATGGTCCTCGATCGAAAACTGGCTCTGAAACGACAGGTACGCATCCGTTATCGACAGGTTTAACAATGAAAATCGGTCCTCCGAGGATCGACACTTGTGCCGCCCAATACTTCAATCTGATCCAGTGCCCGGAGCCTGACTTCAACAGCATCCCAGATATGCTCGATGGGATTCGTGTCAGGGCTCCAGGCCGACCAGCTCGGTCGTCGGACCTCTCCTGCATGCTCCTCGAACCATTCGCGGACAACATTGGAGCGAATGTGGTGGAGCATTGTCATCTTGAAAGACTGCTACGTCTTCAGGGTGTCGAAACGTCAAAAACGGGTGCAGATGGTCTCCGACGAGTCAACGATACCGTGGACGATTCGACGTTTGGTCCAGGATAACCAGAGGGCCCATTCCAAACCAGAAAAATGCACCCCAGAGCATCACTGACGCCTGTCGGCATGTGGGATCCATCGTTTCGTGAGGTCTGCGCCACGCACGATGCCTCCCATCAGCATGGTACAGTCGACATCGTGACTCATCTGACCACATGACGTTACGCCACTGTTGCAGAGTCCAGCCAAGACGGTTGGTGGCAAATGCACGCCGGAGTGTCCGACGACGCTGGGTAAGCATCGGCACCCGTGTAGGGCAACTGCTGCCAAACCCGAGGGCATGCAGATTCCGACGGATTGTCCACCGAGAGACGTTTCTAGTGCGCTCCTGTCTCTCCGAATCATTCGTCCCAGGTGTCGCTGGTCACGATCATTCAGGGCAGCTGGACGCCCGGTATGGTGCCTGTTGTGGACTGTGATGCCTTCATCCAAATTCCTGCACCACTGCCGAAACGGAACATCCCATGCCTCGGGCACCTACTATCATACCCCGTTCAAAAGACGTGCCATTTCTGATTAATCACTTATCCAAGCTCTAATGGTCCATTCCCAGAATCCGTTACCCCTGTGAATTCGTGAGCCATGCCCATCAATCAATGTGCTTGCTATCCCAGGAGTCCTGGTGCTGTCTGGAGCCCATAAATAAAAGCCATGTTCAAATGAAAGTGATTCAAAGGGCACTGAGACGGAGTAAATGAAAGAAGAACAGCTTACAGTCGCTATTATAGATGCCACGCAGACCTAAAAACAAATCTCCACACGCCGCAATACCGAATGCCGAATCTCCACGACTCCCGCTGGGGCACTAATCAGCTAACATCGTCCACAAAAAAAGTGTTTCTTTTGCTCTTTGAACCATGCCCGAACAGCGTCCTTAACCTCCTCATCATTGGCGAATCGTCAACCTTTCAAGGGCCAAACACATGGTGAGAAGCCTGGCTATAAGGAGTGTGTGGCAGAACTTGCCTCCAGTCTCGCAACATGTGGCCTAGCATTGTCCTGGAGGAGGATCACCCCATCACTCAGCTTACCACGACGCTTGTTTGGTGTCTTGGTGCATGCGATAGCATTAAATCAGGTTTTGGGTTCCATAAATGTCAGCATCAAAGAAACACGTAAGCATAACCTTCCCGGCAACCGAACTTTGCGACTCGAATTTTTTGGTCAGTGGTGACAATGGATGCTTCGACTGCATTATGGATACCTTCCCAATAATGTCACCAGGTCTCATCTACCGCGATAATCTTCTTCAAAAACGCTTCCCCGTCACGACTGTAATGCTGGGTGCCCACTTAGCACGACGATCGCGCGATTCTATCACTTTGAGTCATATGCGCATGCGCAACAAATGCCAGGCGATCGATTCACTTCTCGGTGCCCACTTGGCGCGACGGCCGCGTGACTGAATGCGCATACGCCATCTAAGCGATCATTTCGCTTCCCACTTCAAGATTTCGTGCTTCCAAAATCGACATGGACTCTTTGTCACGATAACTTCAATAAAATTTTCCGTAGCGATATCCGACCATCTCGAAATAGGTGCTGCCACGATTGCACGTGCCACGTGATTCGAAACTGTTTTCTGATTGGGTGCGATAGAGTCGCCTGATCAAAAAGCTCTGGCATGCAGAGCTTTTCAATCGCCCTCATGACGTCATTCTGCGCACGCGTGCTTCACAAAGCGATGGAATCGTGTGATCGTCACGCTAAGTGGGCACCCAGCATAACATTCCAGATGATCCAAACAGCAGCCGAAACGCTGGAATCACTTTCATTTGAACATGCCTTTTAGTAAAAAGTGAATTTACGTCGAATTTCTTTTCCTATTTTCATGCGCGATGCATTGATTTTGCAAACAAAATAAAATTCAGGGCACAGGAAGTGTGGCATGCACAAAAATCCTGTGAAGACCAATTTGCAGTCGATTCTTATCCAAGTGCATGTACGAGGGTGGGCTGAAAATTCTTTTTGTATCTGCTACACCCATTTGTCGTCTATGTAATGCACTATCCACTTTTCGACATAGTCTCCATCCCTTTCCACGCATTGTACCGACGCGTGACTAGTCGGGTGAACCCGTCGGAGGGGAATTCTGGGGTCGTTGTCGACACCGAGACCAAACGGCAGGTTTCACCTCGTAGTCAGAACGCAACTCGTGCCCCTTAAGGTGCTCTTTCCTCTTTGGGAAGTGGTGAAAGTCGCAAGGTGCAAAGTCTTTCATCTTTGAACTGTAGGCGCTGCAACCCCCTCTGACGTGTGGCGTTATCGTGCTGCAGAAGACGATCCAAAGCTGCCATTCGATCCTCGTGTCGACGACGATATCGGAATTCCTCACAAACGGGGTCACCCGACTAGTCACGCGTCGGTACGATGTGTGGAAAGGGATGGGGACTATGTCGAAAAGTGAATAGAGGACAAATGGGAGTACAGCCATGGAGGCATTACTTTTCAGCCCACCCTCGTACAATCCAATTCAATAACGAAACAAACCTTACCACCAAATTCTCTTCCATTGGTTTCAAGGTGGATTCTTCAATATTTCATTTTCACTTCACCATCACAGGCGCCGCCATCCTATACAAACAAATAAAAGTTGAAAACACAACGACATTATTAATTATTAGGCACATTCCTTTATTCGTGAACGACTTGCATGATGACGACATCGATAGTGCGTCCCGTGCAATTAACTTTAGTGTGTTCCGTGTGGTTTCTGTGTCTGTGCAAGTCTTTTTACTTACTTACTTACTTACTTTTCAAACCCGCTTATCCGTTAGGGTTGTGGGGGCAGCAGCCCTATGGAGGATCTCCGGCGATCGTGATCTTCTGCCATCAGGCGCACGTCCTCCCTGGTAATATCCAAGCGACTCGAACCCAGATTCTCCACGTAGTCTAGCCACCTGGTATCCACCTACCCATTGGTCTCCTACCCACCGGCTTCGAAAATAACAACTGCCTAGGAAGACCAGTTTGCATTGGCATCTGTATCACGTGGCCATACCAGCGCAACTGAGATCTCTCGATGCGGAGTAGTAGGGTAACACCTGCCACACCTCTCAGAAATCTCATTTCTTGTACCCGCTTGTACCTGCGATCGCACTCTTTCGGTCATTACCCAAGCCTCATGAATGGTAAGAATGGGGACAAAGATAGATTTGAAGACGGAGAGCTTGGCTTTGTTACTCAGCTCGCGTTTCGTTACCACGGATCGCCACAGTTCGTGTCTGACACAGCTTGCTGCACCGATCCGAGCATCCGATTCTTTCTCCTGCCGTCCATCGCTCGTGAATGCAATCCCGAGATACTTGAATTTCTCCACCTGTCTCGACGAGGCTCCCCGAACGTGGAGAGCGCACCGAGCAGGCTGTCTCGAAAGGACCAGAACCTCGGTTTTAGCCACACTCATCTTCATCCCAGCTTCTTCACATTTGGCTACTGCAAACAGGTCTAGTGCATACTCTCTTCATCCACTCGAATGCAAAATTTCGACCATCATCGACAGTGATCAAAATCTGAAGCTTCACTGGGTTGGAGGCTGCCATTTTTCAATTGTAAAACGCACAAAATGACCCCGCTTCTGCCTACGTGTGCTTACTTTGCGCACAGACTACACGAAACGCACGGAAATCTCCGAACACCTCCCATGGGCCCCACGAGAGTGACTTCGAACGGCTACGGCGCGCACTCTGTGCAAAAGAATCACATTGAATGAATAAACGAATGTGCCTATTATTATTATTATTACAGGGTGAGCAAAAAAATCTCATTTGGGTCATTCCCATTTTCATTTTAGGATAGGTCAATTGGGCATTAGAAGTACAGTGTGTGTGGGAGGGGGGAGGGTGCCGTAAGGAACCCCTAACGAAAATTCACTCTCAAGCACAACAGGAGCGGGTTTTTGGACTTGCGTGGGGTGAATGTTATATTCGCAAGGAGTAGAGGCTGATAAACCATAAATCATTCATTAAGTGTTGTCGGGGCTTTGTTTCGGAAGGGAGTCGACCACCTGAATGCAATTGTCTTCTGGATAGATTTAAAAGCCCCGCAGAGCACCTGCTCCATTAGTAGCGATTCCTCTTCTCTTTCGAAAAAACTGTTTTCCGTCCGAGAAAGAGGGTGGTCCAAACGAAGGAAGAATCAGATGGTTGTGACGTATACAATTGCATTCAGGTGGTCGACTCCCTTCCAAAACAAAGCCCCGACAACAATCGGAGGAGGACTTCATTTCCCGCAGTTCATAGTTTCGCCTGCGTCGAGGTGTTAAAAGCCCTCAAACGTGAATGAGTCGCTTCATCATTTGCCATTTGCTGGACCCAGCTGGTGGAGCTCCATGTATGACACCTGTGAACTGAAAGAGGAACCCAACTTCCCCATAGATGGCAGAGATGGCTTCTCAAAAAGCAGTCGTTATTATACACGGAGTGAATGATACTCCTGCAACTTTGGAATTAATTAATTAATTAAAGATAATAGTTATGTACGGAGGGTTGATTCAGATAAAATGAGACGACTTTAAACGCCGCATATGACCTTGACGGAATGCGATTTGCATGACTCGTCCACTATTCATGGAGATTAGCTTTGTATACACTTGTTGCTCTTATTTGGGACATTTTGTGCTAAAACATGGCTTCCTAAATCACAGCTTTTTGGGAAGGGGGGGGGGGTATAGGTTTGGCCTTTCCGACGCTAACTTGAGTCTTTCGTGCATTTTGGAATTATGCAAACGAAATGGTATTGTGGTATCCTAAGCTACTGTAGGCAGGTCGAATAATCAAAAAGAACAAATTGCGACGAGCAGAGAAGCAGACCAGAAACAAGCCCCAGCCAACACGTTCGGCTCGAGTGGTCTGAAGCGCTGAAAGAAAATCCCCCCACACAAACAAATCTAGCCCAAAGGAAAGGTATTTCACAGGCAACAGTCTCCAGAATAATTCAGGACAATCTTGGGCTGGAACGACTTCATCAAGTGCGCGGGCACAGACTACATCAAGCCACACGGCCAAGTCATCTGTGGCTTACTACAGGAAGATTGAACAGGAGTTATGAGCCTGTAAAATCTCCTGACGCATCACCGATGGATTTCTGTGGTTTTGGTCTCCTGAAACGACGGCTCGGAAGTCGCCGACCAAGAATCGTCGATGGGCTATGGAAAGTGGGTCAGCAGGGGTGGAACGAACTTCCCATGGAGTCCTAACTCAATCTCAGCCTACTTCAGTGGAAATTACGGTGCCGGGCGATAATCCAACAACATGGTTCTCACATCGAACACAACCGATGGTGGCGCCATGGTATTACACCATCGTAACACAACTGCAAAGTCGTCACATTTTATCTGAATCAACCCTCCGTATACATATCATAATGTTAAAATTAGGGTCCCACATTAAAATACAACATAAACTTTAACAATTATATCAAAAATTATCCAACAACCAATTAACTTTTTAAAACAACGCAAAATCTCCTGAATTGAAAACGTGCACCAGCACATGGGAAGCCAATGAGCCAATCATATTACATGCCCAATCTCTAATGCCTACAAACCAGGCTGCCAGGCTGTGGTTTTTTATTGTTTTGTTTGTTTTTTTATGCTGAACAAGTTTGCAATTGGGTTTCTTTCTCTTATCCCTTCCGGTTTTTGAGATAAATTTTGAATGTGTCCTAATTTGCATATTTGGGATGATGAAAAGTACACCGTGGGATAGGCCACCCACAACTTCCTTCCTATTCATTGGATTCATCAAAATTGACATATCTGCTTCGGTTCAAAAAATAAAAGGGGGGGGGGGGCACACTTATGCCTCAGCCTCACATAACTCTCGACCCTGCGGGCCTCAATGGTCACTGTTTTCCATTACTCGAACGCCTTCAAATATACAGGGCGTAAATTATCTCCTTCAACAAAACTACACTACGATCCAAAGGTTGCATTCTGATCTATATTGCTGACTTGATTAATTACATAAAAGAGAAGGTCCAGGAATAGCAATATTGGTAGCGTCTTTATTGTTCAACGCGTATCGAGTATAATCTCATCTTCAGGGTGGTAGGGGGTGGCCGTGGCCTGGTTGTCTCGTTGGTTGGCATTCCAATCGATGGAGTTCAGCAACTTCAGGCGCGGCCAGCTGCTGGTTGGGTGACGGCCTGGGCTCGAGGGCCACCGCTATTTGGGGCGCGGCTGTTGGGGGACTTTGGTCTGACCCATTTGCCGATTGACCATAGCTGGTGTTCCAGCAGTTGGTGACAGCCTCTGGTTCGTTTATCCCCAGCAGCTTTTCCATCGTGAAACCCCCCGTGCTTCGGAGGGCACGTTAAGCCGTCGGTCCCGACTGCTACTGTCATCTCGTAGCAGTCGTTATTAATGGGATGGCGCAAAACTCCCTCGTAGGAGTAGGTGCCGCAGATTATCACAGATAAGATAAGATACAGGGTGGTCATAAATTATTAAGCACATTTTGACAGTGAATATTTTATTAACCAAGAAACGTACCCACTTCTTGTGAACATCATTGAAAAGTACAACTCAAACAGTTTTTTTCCGTAATATTCAGAAGTTACAGCACTTCCACGTGTGCTCCTGCAGCGACTCGCAGAATATCCGTTCGATATTCGATTTCACGCCACGTATTCCGCAGCATTTCAGGTGTCACTGTTGCAATGACGGCCACGATCCTTTCCTTCGATTCGTCGAGATCACACACTTTGCTGGAGTACACACGGTCCTTTACATATCCCCACAAGAAAAAATCAAGTGGTGCGATGTCAGGAGATCGCGGAGGCCACAAAAACGTCCCCCCACGGCCAATCCAGGAAATCGTTCGTCCAGGTATCGCCGCACGATCGTTCCCCGGTGTGGCGGTGCACCATCCTGTTGAAAAATAACACCTGGTTGTCGTCGTTTAAGCTGCAGTATAGCATAACATTGCAGCATGTCGAGGTACGTGATGCTATTCACCGACTGCTCTGCGAAGAAGAACGGTCCGATCACTTCATTGACAGTCGACGCACACCACACATTGACCTTTGGACTGTCTCTAACGTGTTCACGGACTTCACGAGGGTTCTCTGATCCCCAAATGCGACAGTCGTGTCTGTTCACACGCCCAGAAACGTGAAATGTTGACTCATCTGAGAAAGCCACTTTATCCAAGAACGTGTCGTCCACATCGATTTTGTGCAGAATGAGCTCTGCGAATGCAAACCGTTGCGGCTTTAGTTCCCGAACAATCTGAACTTTGTAGGCATACAATTTCAAACGCTTACGCATCGCTTTCATCACCGTAGATCGTGGGACTCGCAATTCCAAGCTGGCGCGCCGAGTCGATTTCGTAGGGCTCCGTCGGAACGCATCTCGCACCTTCTCGACGACTTCCTCGCCGACGGTAGGCCTACCAGCACCTTTCTCGTGGGCTACGCTTCCAGTGTCCTTAAACTGCTGATACCACCGCTTTATGGAATCCTTTCCAGGAGCAGGTCGTCCACATTCCAAGCGGAATTGCCGTCAAACTGCTATCACGGATTTCTGCTCGTGAAACCAAAGAACGCACGTTGCTTTCTGCTGCACGGTCGCCATTTTCGCGTTTTGTGTTCCTACGCCAAACAGTGCTGCCGCCTGGTGGTGATAGTGACGCCTGACAAACTGTTTGAGTTGTACTTTTCAATGATGTTCACAAGAAGTGGGTAGATAATGTGCTTAATAATTTATGACCACCCGGTATATGGGAGGGGTCCACCAATCAACTCTGATTGGTGGACGTACAATCAATAGGGCAAAAATTAATATAGAAAAACATGCGGGTGTGTGAATATATGACTGGATACATAATCGTATTAGAAATTAAACATTATAAAAGCAATATGTGTATAAGGGCCAAACGGGATAAAAGAGCAAGCTGGATATAAGAACCAAAGTGGGTGTAACGGCCATAAATGAAAACAACAGCCAAAAAACAAAATTGAAGCTAAGAGTTCCCATCCAGGGTGTTGTTGATTTCCAGGTTTGTCGTTCTGTTGACTGCGTCAAGTATTGGGTTTTTTTTCAAAACCGAGTTGGTTGTTTAGGATCTTTTCTCTATCAGTCTTATCAGGGCTTCGTACGTGAGTATTCTCTGTGAACCCTTGATGAATTTTTACAATGGATGTGGTTTCTTGTATTTGACCAAAACTCACTAAATAGAAGTAAATCTCACTTGGGTCCCAAGTAGAAGCAACCATGTGAGTTGGGCACGTGAGTTTGTAGACCCTGCTGGCTGTGTACGAGACCTGTGAGAAAAGTATCCGACCTTTTTTTTTTTTTTTTGCGAAAACCTAATGGATTTGGATCGCGCGCGCTTGCACGAGCCGACCTCGAAACTTTGTGCGTATGCGTGAATTTTTTCCTGCCTCTCAATAGTGTCAGTTTCTGGCAATCGGCATTAGAGGGAGGTAGTGTGTTGTGCTCTCGTTGGTTTTTGATTTGGAGGCTTTCGGTGATTATGGTGTTCGTGAAGTCGGGGTCACTGTTTGCGGAGGCCAGCATTGTCCTGTGAGACGTCGACACGAAGTTGCTTTTGCTCCGCCGTCGGCAGCTTCGGCATGAATTTCGCTGCCACTCTCTTCATGCCAAAAACATACTGATGCCCACCTCTTCTGCAACTTCTCGGATAGTCACACGACGGTCCCGCATCACCACAGCACTCGCTTTGGCAATAACCTGGTCTTTTCGGCATGCTGATGGCCGACCGCTTGTACCAGTCCTTAATCCGTGTGATGCCCATAGCATCATCGTCACCGAAAGCCGTCTGAATCTTCCGGACGATTTCCACCTGGCTGTCGCCCAGTTTCTGAAAGCAAAATTTGATGCAGTAACGCTGCTCCGGTCTTTCAGTGATTTTCCTTCAAATCAAAAACCGACGACAGCACAACACACTACCTCCCTCTAATGCTGATTGCCAGCAACCGACGCTATTGAGAGGCGGGAAAAAATTCACGCATACGCACAAAGGTTCGAGGTCGGCTCGTGCATGCGCGCACAATCCAAATCCATCAGGTTTTCACAAAAAAATATAAGGTCGGATACTTTTCTCACAGGCCTCGTAGACATCATTATGTTGAATTCTCTCCTTAGGGTTTAGTAGATAACGGCATTTGTTTGCCGTTCTGTATGCAATTTTTAGCCCGTGATTCTTGAATGTGTTAGTAATCCTGGTTACTTGTGGACCCGTATATGTAAAACTGGCGTATTTTGGAGGTTCGATTGTATAGTCAACAACACGGTAGCGTGATTCAAGTGCTCGTCTCGTTTTTCGGAAAATAGTTTTTGTGATTTGGTACGGGAAAAAAAGCTTATCCAGTTTGGCTCATATACATACAGGGTGTTTCAAAATTATGTACAATAAATTTAGTGCCATATTCTTGAGGTGAAAAGAAGACGAATATGTTGTATAGCACTTTGTCTGGAAATGATTTGTTTGCGAGTAATCCAATATGCTAGAGTAGGGAAGGAAGCACGGTAGTTAGCGGACGATATTTTAGCAGTTCCAGCGTCGTGTGGTTTGTTCCATTTAAACCTACTTTAGGGTTGTTCCATTAGTTGTGTACGCTTGTTTCCATTACTCTACATCCACTCACTAGGAATAGCAATTTCACAACGTTTGTGTGCTTTGACATTTACGTAAAAAAAAGTCATGTACACGTATTCCAGTGCAGAATACACTGCCATGACCCTAATGTATGGTCTTGCGGACGGAAATGCTGTGGAAGCAAGAAGACTCTACCGAGAACGCTTTCCGAATAGACGTTTGCCAAATAACCGAACATTTGTATTGAGAGAGCGTGGTTCCTTTGGCCGTCAAACAGGACAAGGGCAGCCTGTAGCACATTCTCCGGATGAGGAGGATGTGATAATTGACCACAGACAAGCACCCGTCTTATTTCTTCCACGGTACACATTCCGCACTCATCTGTTTGGCGCATTCTTCACAGTCAGCTTTTGCATCCATACCACCTGCAACGGACTATCCACACCGACAACGATTTTGCCAATGGATACGACGTCGTCATGCTGCAGACCCTAGTCGTCTCGGCCACATACTTTTCACGGATGAAGCAACCTTCACCCGGACAGGAATCGTAAATTCTCACAACCAGCACTGTTGGGCAAATCCTAACCCGCACGTTACCAGAGCTCGAGAGCAGCGAGAGCGTTTCTCCGTCAACATTTTGTGTGGAGTTGTCGGAAATAACTTAATTGGCCCTTATGTGTTGCCGCCACGATCGACTGGGCGAACGTATCTTTTGTTTCTGCAGAATGCATCGCCAGAATTACTGGAAGATGTTCCTCTTTTGATAAGATCTAACATGTGGTTCGTGCACGATGGCGCTCCAGCACACCTTAAAGCTGCATACACGAATCGGTGGATAGGTAGCCTGGCCTGCAAGATCACCCGACCTTAATCCCTTGGTCTTTTTTCTGTGGGGTCATGCGAAAACGATTGTCTACAGCACACAAGTTCCTAACATTATGGATCTGCGACAACCAATTGAAAATACATGCCAAACCGTTCGTAATGCTGGCGACGAACTCTTCCGTGACGTCAGACGGTCGCTCGTGCAACGAGCCGAAGCGTGCGTGCGAGCTGGTAGCGGGCACTTTGAACAATTCCTGTAATTTGGAGCCACGGGTTTAGTTGGCTGTATCGCGTAAATAAATCGTTTCCAGACAAAGTGCTATACAACATTTTCGTCTTCTTTTGACCTCAAGAATATGTCACTAAATTTATTGTACATACTTTTGAAACACCCTGTATACCGTGTGTTGTACCATTGTAACTGTGGTGTCGTTCATAGTTCCTGAAGATGAAACTATGTTCACAAAATGACGTTACGCCAAAAGCTAATTGAACTACCAGTACGTATTTGTTCATTTCCTCGATACTTTTTGATGAAAACCATGATAAATGCTATCGGGCGCAAGAGCAGAGTACGTCACGTTGGAGCAGAAGGTGAACCTCTTCGGGATGAGGTAGTGGGGAGCGGGGGAACGCCACGCCATTCAACTTAGTTTGAGGTTCAATTTACGGTGTTGCTTGCGATTTGCGACCCCAAGCGTCTTATATCACTTTAATCGCCTGAATTCCGTCTACGTCGTAGCGTAGTTTTTTTGAAAGAGATAATTTACACCATGTATACATACCCCAACCTGTTTAGTCACAGGGGGCAGTTGGTTCCCCCCCGGCCGGTTACAGGAGGCTTATTTTATTAGTCACAGAACCTTTTTTCAGTTTTTAGAGATAACTGAAAAACCTGACACCAGACGGTGCAACAATCAGCTTCTTTGATTATACCAAAGTGAAAATATAGACTCCTTTACCCTTTAGACTCCACCAAGCAACTTTTGCAGGTCTAGTGAACAAACTTAGGTGGCCACCACAGACTCCACCATGCAGCCCTAACTGCACATCCAATTTCTAATTGGCGGGCGTCACACCAAAGCACAATAGCATTTACGTGCCCTATTCCTCATATGACTTCACGTTAAGCCTTATTCATTAGGTAAACAACAACAAAAGGTCGAGCCATGCTTAAAAAGCGAAAGTGAAACTAGTCAAAGATCGTTTTTACTTTTCGAGTTGTGAGTAGCGCTTATAAAACTCTTCCATACTCACCCTCAGCAGCTTTCTTTCTCGGCGATGATAACCACGTACTTAGATGTTTATTAGACTCCTTTGCTTAATTTATTACTTTGATTGTATAGCGTCCTGACTAATAAGGCACACACGTTGCTCGTCGAAGGAAAACAAACACAACAACAACAACCACTCAACAACCTCCGCGCATCGTTTCCAAGTACTACTTCCTGCTCCGTCCGCGCTAGATGGCGCCACCGTCAGTCCGAGTCGAGCTGTGCGTTTTCTCAATTCAAGATATTCAATTTTTATTTATTTAATTTTTTTTTAATGCTTATCTGTTGCTTCTTCTTTCATTTAGCGTTCCTCCCGAGTCGATTTTACGTTATTTCTACTTCATTTGTGTTAGCGCGATCGAGGAGACGAGGATGGCTGCCTTTTCGTCCTACAAGCCTCTTTCAAATTCTCTGACTGAATTCGAAAACGCCTTCATGCTCTTCCGCTCTGATAAGTTCTAAAATCTCCTTCTCAAGCTCACTCACTGAAATGAACGTCCTCCAGGCCCTTTATAAGTCTTTGTCCAGAGCCAACCGGAAATCATCCTACATAACATTACCATTAAACTTCTCTGGTGCCAGGGCCCTACCCAGTATTTTTTCGAGGGGGGGGGGGGGGGAGCTGGTGCTTTATTGTGGACGAAGATCTCCACACGGCCAGTGCTGATGTTCAGTAGTATCGAAGCCATGAATCCACCTCTTGTCCCTTATCAGTTGCTCATTTGTTCGCAGTTGCTGGCCTTGCCTTATGAGGTTCATTGCCAGTGAATTCTTGCTCTCCTTCGAGCAAAGACAGACAATCGAGACTTTCATACTTTTGTTGTGAAGAAACTTGACGATGTGTTGTTCCGCTTCAGTCGACGCATGGCAACTGGGTGAGTGATGCTGCATTTGCATGACAGGCGGTAGCTGCCATCCCAACAAAAAATGAAGTCCAAGTCAAATTTGAACGCTCCTCATATCATTTTCCCACATAATCCCTGTCCCTTTCAATATGTACAATAAATTTAGTGACATATTCTTGAGGTCAAAAGAAGACGCAAATGTTGTATAGCACTTTGTCTGGAAACGATTTATTTACGCGATACAGCCAACTAAACTCATGGCTCCAAATTACAGGAATTGTTCAAAGTGCCCGCCACCAGCTCGCACGCACGCTTCGGCTCGTTGCACGAGCGACCGTCTGACGTCGCAGAAGAGTTCGTCGCCAGCATTACGAACGGCTTGGCATGCATTTTCAATTGGTTGTCGCAGATCCATAATGTTAGGAACTTGTGTGCTGTAGACGATCGTTTTCACGTGACCCCACAGAAAAAAGTCCAAGGGATTAAGGTCGGGTGATCTTGCAGACCAGGCTACCTATCCACCGATTCGTGTATGCAGCATTAAGGTGTACTGGAGCGCCATCATGCATGAACCATCAAAAGAGGAACATCTTCCAGTAATTCTGCAGAAACAAAAGATACGTTCGCCCAGTCGATCGTGGCGGCAACACATAAGGGCCAATTAAGTTATTTCCGACAATTCCACACCAAATGTTGACGGAGAAACCCTCTCGATGCGCTCGAGCTCTGGTAACGTGCGGGTTAGCATCTGCCCGACGGTGCTGGTCGTGAGAATTTACGATTCCTGTCCGGGTGAAGGTTGCTTCGTCCGTGAAAAGTATCTGGCCGAGACAAGTAGGGTCTGCAGCATGACGACGTTGTATCCATTGGCAAAATCGTTGTCGGTGTGGATAGTCCGTTGGGTTGCAGGTGGTATGGATGCAAAAGCTCACGGTGAAGAATGCGCCAAACAGATGAGTGCGGAATGTGTACCGTGGAAGAAATACGACGGCTGCTTGTCTGTGGTTCGTCATGTATGATGTCAATTATCACATCCTCCTCATCCAGAGAATGTGCTACGGGCCGCCCTCGTCCTGTTTGACGGCCAAAGGAACCACGCTCCCTCAAATGTCCGTCGACAGATACAAATGTTCGGTTATTTGGCAAACATCTATTCGGAAAGCGTTCTCGGTAGAGTCTTCTTGCTTCCACAGCATTTCCGTCCGCAAGACCATATGTGTACACGACTTTGTTTTCCGTAAATGGTAATGCGTAAGTCAAAGCACGCAAATGTTGTGAAATTGCTATTCCTAGTGAGTGGATGTAGAGTAATGGAAACAAGCGTACACAACTAATGGAACAACCCTAAAGTAGGTTTAAATGGAACAAACCACTCGACCTAGTGTCGGGTCGAAACGCTGGAAGTGCTAAAATATCGTCCGCTAACTACCGTGCTTCCCTACTCTAGCATATTGGATTACTCGCAAACAAATCGTTTCCAGACAAAGTGCTATACAACATTTTCGTTTTCTTTTGACCCAAAGAATATGTCACTAAATTTATTGTACATAATTTTGAAACACCCTGTATATATGATAATTATTTAAAGCATATACAGGGTGTTTCAAAATGACACCACCAAACTTGGCAAAACGTTAGAGTCGATCAATGTGAGCATGTTTTGTTAATAACGTTTTATTCTGCAGTCAGCTACAGTACAAAGATTCCACTGATTCATCCTGCTTAAGGCCGGTTTCCATTTAGCGTCGGTTCGGCGTCTCTTCATGTGTGGCATCCTTTTTTGCAATCGTCGCCTGTGAGACGCGATCTGATTAGCACACGAGCGCGGTCGTTTTCCATTTAGCGACTTTCAACAGTTATCCTGAATCTGGTCTGATCCGATTGGTCGAGTCGCTGCAAACAATTGTCGCTCTTTCGAGGTGATGGAAAAAGAAGATATCAACCACTCCGATCAAGTTCACGCTTTGAATTTATTACTCTCTCATTTTTACTTAATAAATAAACGATTCACCTGTTTATTAATATATTCACGAGGGAAAAGTCGCGAGAACCCGTGTCGGCGAACAGCAGCTACGGCAGCCACGATTCTCCATCTGAATCGGCGAAGACAACTACCCAGGATGCATAGCGAAGTAGATCGTACCTGATTGGCTAGATCAAAAAGATGGCTAAAAATCTAGCCATGCTAGATCTTGAAACGGCACGTGATGCTGGGTGCCCACTTAGCGCGACAATCGCGCGATTCCATCGCTTTGTGAAGCATGCATGCGCAGAGTGACGTCACGAGGACTATTCTTTGTCGCATCTAAGGCGATTGAAAAGCTCTGCATGCCAGAGCTTATTGATCACGTGACTCTATCGCACACAATCGGAAAACAGTTTTGAATCACGTGGCACATGCAATCGTGGCAGCACCTATTTCGAGATGGTCGGATATCGCTACGGAAAATTTGATTGAAGATATCAAGAAATATCCAATTCTGTATGACAAAAGTACGAATTGCGTAGATAGCGCATGCGCACTGTCACGCGGCTGTCGTGCCAAGTGGGCACCGAGAAGCGAATTGATCACCTGGCTTTTTTTGCACATGCGTGTATGACTCAAAAGCGATAGAATCGCGCAATCGTCGCGCTAAGTGGGCACCCAGCATAACCGACGTCGGAGCGACGCAGACGCTTAACAGACGCTAATTGGAAAACGAGTGCGATTTTCAAAAATTCCAAAAAAAGACGCAGACGCCTAACCGACGCTAAATGGAAACCAGCCTTTATTCGGAGTCCCATTAGCATAACATTAATTTACCCACCACAGCATGCACACGTACTCAAATGAAGAATTGGCTGACATGCATTTCGTGTATGGAGCAGCCAATGGGAATCAGTTACTCTGTACCAGGAAAGATACCCACCCCACCGGACGTGTGCCTTACTATCAGACAGGATCTTTCTCCAGGAACATGGGCAACGCAGGACGACTACGTAACAGGAATGTAGCGCTACAGGACGAGATTCTGCAACAATTTGCTGATAGCCCAACAACAAGTGTACGTGCAGTAGCGCACAACGAGAATTTGCTGTATCCATTTCCACCGGCAAAAGATCCAATCATTGAAGATAACTGACTACCCTCTTCGTGAAGCATTTGCAACGTTGTATTTAGCACAAAATCGCACAGACCCTACATTCATAGATGAGGGAATGTTGAATTCACACAATGCACACCTGCGGGCCCATGAGAATCGACACGCACGTTTTCTCCGTGCATATCAACAGCGCTACAGTATTAACGTTTGGTGTGGAATTGTGCATGAACAATTGATTGGCCCATACACGATGCCCACTTCCTTAAGTGTACAACGTGGGCACCACCCCATTTCTCCCGGGAAGTACGTCAATAGAGAGTTTGTGCCACGCCATTTTCCGTTACGTTAGGCTACTCGTTACATTTTTATCGAGGAAATCTAACGTTAACGTCGCACATGAAAAAAGGTCGTTGCGCAGGTACGTTAGGACGCTTAGGATTGTGGGTAAAGGAAAAGATGTTGCCTTGCTTTCGAGTTTCGATCTACTCCACCATCGTTAGCTTATGAAATACACTTCTACTGCACCGTGGGGTTCGTGCGTTTAAACGAATGCGCCTCTAGTCTTCAAAATCGTCAAAATACTAATTAACTTCTATGATTTATTAATTTGTTTTAACGCTTCGCGAAGTGACTTGGAGCTGGAGGAGTGAGCTTCGAAGCGGCGAAAGTTTAACTCTGATTGCCTCCGTTATTTCTGTATCGATCGTAAGTTCGATAGACTTATACCTCCCGTTAAGCTTCTATCGATATCGGACAGCCTAACGTAATGGAAAATGGCGTGGCGCAAACTCTCTATTACCTTGATGCAAGATTTCCAAACAAATGGATCGGTCGTGGAGGTCCTATTAACTGGCCACCCAGGTCACTTGATCTCACACGTCCGGACTACTTCCTCTGGGGACATGTGAAAAGTGTGGTGTATGAAACTCCTGTCGAGTCGCAGGAAGATCTTGTGGCTCGTGTGGTGGCTGCTGCAGCGACGGTAAAGTGTTTCAGCGCATCAACCGTTCCATGTTACGACGATGCGAGACTTGCATTGAAACAGGTGGTCGACATTTCGAGCACATTCTGTAGTACTAAGATATGTTCTTTGTAATGATGTGAATAAACGTGTTCAAGGTTAACGGTGTTTCCGTTCATGTTAATTAATTGAATCCAAGTACTGCACTTGACTGCACAATCATTTTAGAATAAAGCGTTATTAACAAAACGTGTTCAAATTCATCCCCTCTAACGTTGTCAAGTTTGGTGGTGGACTTTTGAAACACCCTGGATATGTGGATGTGTATACACTATATGATCACAAATATCCAGACACATGCACGTTTGCGCTCTAGCCACGATTTCATGGAAATCAATAGGGCGTTGCACATCCCTTTGCCCGAATCACAGCTTCCCCCCTTCGGGGAAGACTTTCCACCAAATGTTGGTAGGTACTTTCCGCAATGTTCCTCCATTCCTCCCGAAGAGCGAGAATCTGTTCAGGTACAGAAATTGGCCAATGTGATCTGGCCCGCAAGCGTCTTTCCAATTCATCACACAGACTCTCTATAGGATTGAGGTCAGGACTTTGTGCCGGCCGACCCGTTTCTTCAACCCCCGAGTCCGCAAACCACTGCCGTACACGCCTCGCTTTGTGGCACGGAGCATTGTCGTGTCGGTAGAGAAACGGCCCGTTTCCGAAAAATTGCCACAACGTTGGAAGTGCACAGTTGTCCAAAACATTCAGATAACGGTCGGAGTTCACGATTCCTTGCACAGGAACGAGCTGGCCCAGTCCGTACCGTGAAAACGAGCCCCACACCGTGACTCCTCCTCCTCCTCCTCCTAACTCGACTGTGGGCTCTGTGCACTCGGCTAAGAAGCGTTCTCCAGGTATGCGCCAAACCCAAACTCGTCCGTCGGATTGCCAGAGTGTGTAGCGAGATTCGTCTGTCCACATTACACGTTTCCATCGGTCCATTGTCCAGTTTCTGTAGGCTTTGCACCACTCCAGACGTCACTTGGCGTCCATGTTGGAACTCACTGAGCTCTGCCGAACGACCCATTCTTGCCAATGTCCAAGCAGAGTTGTGTCTGAAGGTGTGGGAAGCTATTTAAATGATGTGCAAGTCATTATCATGTGACATTGGGCCAATCGATGATCTGTGAGGGGTGTTCGGATATTTTTGATCATATAGTGTACATAGGGCGCGTTCGACATCGCGCACTAAACATCTTTGTGCGTCCACTAAACGCACTAACGTGTTCGTCGTGGAACCCGGTCGTGTTCGTCATCGCCAGTGCGCGCACTAAACGACCCTAGGTTAGGAGTAGAGTCGTTTAGTGCGTTGCAAGATGGCGCTGCCCTAGAGCTTGAAATGTAGCGATAGATAGTTCGCAATTTTAGTTACCGTTAAAGAGCCAACAGGTATAATAAAATAATCGTTTAAACTGACATTGAAGTGTAATGATCGATTTCGGCGTGTTATATGAATGCACATGTTATGATGAGTTTTATTTTCAGCAGTACGCATGCTATTCATGGTAGCACGGGTGAGGTGAACATCCCACTTTCGTGCTCTTTCCTGTTTTTCACGACACACACAAAATGCACTACGCTTTTTTCACCGCTCGCACCGAGTGATGTCATTAGGTGCGTTTAGTGTGCATGTGTCGAACGCGCCCATAATAAAACAACATATAAAAATTTGTGTCACTTCTTTCAAGTGAGTTATAACGTTGGTCCCAGTTAACATGATACAAGGAGTTAACTGGGCCAAAGTACGGGGTCGGAAATGACACACTGGCAGAAAAAAAAATCCCACCACCACGAAGGACTTGTGCTAGATGAATGAAATTTGGACAGTATATTGAGCTATGGGATTTATTCAATTGATTCAAGGTTACAACTTATAGGGGGCACCACCAGCACCACCCTGTACATGCAAATGAGACATTCCAATGACAGATATAAAGGAGATCAGACGCGCGTCTGTGTCACTTCAGACACTTGTGGACGTGTGTGATACAGTATTGTAGAGTAAAACATGCCTCGAAGGCGACTGCAACGTGAATGTGGGCAGCTAACCCAATTCGAGAGGTTATTCCGTGCTATTGCAGAACGCATGGGTCGAGACGTTGCCACTGTGTACAACTGTTGGCAGCAATGGTCCAGGGAGACCAGTATCTGGACGACCCCCCGGCCACTAGAGACAGGGTTGACCGGCGCATGTGTAGAATGGCTGTGGCAAATCGGACAGCATCTGCAGCGGACATTCGGGCTGCTGTGGCACCCAACGTCACTCCACACACGATTCGGAACCGTCTCCTGGCCAGGGACCTCCACTCCAGGCGCCCTGTGGCACGTTTGCCTCTTACCCCTCGACACCGTGCGGCATGTCTTCATTGGTGTCGAGCCAGAGCAACTCGGAGGGCAGAATGGAGGTCTGTGGTCTTCACGGATGGAAGTCGTTTCTGTTTGGGTCAGAGTGACGGTCGCACAAGGGTCAGGAGGAGGAGTGGGGAAGTCATCAGCATACTGGCCCCACCCCTGGCATTATTGTATGGGGAGGGATTTCCTACAACAGCAGGACCCCCTGGTGGTTATCCCGGTCACCATTCGGATGGTTGTTGAACCCATTGTGCTGCCATTCATGGGGGGCTGTTCCAACAGGATAACGCTCGATCCCACACTGCCGCTGCAATCCAACGTGCCCTTCAGGGTGTCCACATCCTACCGTGTCCAGCACGATCACCAGATCTGTCGCCCGTCGAGAACGTCTGGGACATGGTCAGACGCCGTGTCAGGGCTCTTCCGCAACCAGCAACAACTGTCGCTGATCTGACCATCCAGGTACAACATGCCATACCACAAAATGACGTTCGGCATCTCTACGACCGTATGCATGCCTGCATAGACCAGCGCGGCGACTACAGCGGGTACTAAAGTCAACCTGTAGTGCTGGTGGCGCCCCCTATAAGTTGAAACTTGAATAAATACCATAGCTCAATATACTGTCCAAATTTCATTCGATCGAATCGACACGGGAACGATGCAAGCATAGGGAAATCCAAAGCCTGTCTCGATTAGGGCGACCAGTCGCATTATGAATCGAGGGTCGTCCGAATCGGGAGAAAATTCAAAATGCATCCTTCCCGCGTCGATCGGACATAGTCAAAATTTCAAGTCAGCCACTGTTGTCTCCAAAACGAGCTTTGTGACGGACTTACCAGTGACTTCTTATGATCACGTAACAATCTATGGCGTTTTAGTGCACAGGCTTTCTTTCTAAGAGGTGTTGGTAGAAGTTGCCGTTTCAAAGCTCGAACTAAACTGTGACGTTTTCGATGGCGTTGTGGTAGATCTTTTTGCCCCGCCCATTAACACAACACCTTCTAAAAACTCTCGAGCACTCGTTTTGCTCTATTCACTCGCTCGTTAAGTTTTTTTGACAGGCCCAATGGTATCGAGATTACAGCCCGATCAGAAAATCAGTGCCTTCAGATTCATTACAAAACTTCGAGACTTCGAGGTGGAATATGCTTTCAGTGTCGGCCATTACTACGAGGCAACGCGAAGTGATCGGGATGGAAATACGATCACGTTGATTATGAGCATTCCGAACACAATGATGAGATCGGGGAGTTTGTAGATCCGCCAAAGACAAGCGCTCTGCTGTTTTTAGATTCAGTGCTCACGTCGATCGTGAACGCTCACGCTTGATCGCGACTGGAGATGCTTTTTAGAAGCACCCTTAGCAAAAAGCCTGTGCATTGAAAATTCATACAATCCTCATTTCCAAAAAAGTTAGGACAGTGCAACATATAAGAAGAAGTCCAACACATTTGTTTGAATTATTGTATTGGCGTTTATTTCAACGCATTACAATACATAAACGATAAATTAGGCATGGGATCCCATATCTTCTTATATGCTTAAAGAAAGATACAGGTGCTTTTCCTGTTTGGCACGTGCAACACATTCCCAAAAAAGTTGGGACGGCACGGCGTTTACAACGGTGTAGCGTCACCTCTCCTCTTAATGACACACTGTAATCTTCTGGGCATCGATGACACCGTAACCAGAATTCTGTCCCATTCCTGTTAAATCTAGGTTTTCAGCTGTTCAACTGTCCGGGGTCGTCGTTGTCGTAGTTTTTGTTTAATAATACGCCAAAAGTTTTCTATAGGCGACAGATCCGGGCTGCAAGGGGGCCAATCCAACGTACGAATGCGCTGCCGACGTAGCCGTGCACAAGTTATGCGCGCTGCATGCGGTCTGGTGTCGTCTCGTCGAAATATACACTGACGTCGTACAAACAGGCGCCTCTTAGATGGCACCATAGCTCGTTCCAGGATCTGTATATACGCTTCAGCATCGACGGTGCCATTGCAGATGTGCAAGTCTCCCATTCCATGGCCACTAATATAGCCCCAGACCGTGACAGACCGAACGCCTGTAGCACGTGGGAATATCCTTTTCGTCTTTGGTCCGGAGTGTACGGCGTCCATTATTTCCGTAAACAATCGTAAAGGTCGATTCGTCGGACCACAATATGTTCTTCCAGCGTGCTCGGGACCGATTGCGACGAGCTCGAGCCCACATCAGACGGCGACGTTGCTGTCGTTTGTCGACGTATGGCTTCCGTCGTGCACAGTATAACTTAAGTTTGCATTTGTGGATGCACTGGCGTACAGTATTCGACAATAAAAGGCTTCCCAAAGAAATCGCGGGCCCACGTGGCTACGTCCGTAATCGCAGCATTCCCACGCGTGACGCAGTGACGTCGGAGGATCCGAAGAGCTCGAGCATTCGGAATAGGTTTTCTACCTCGGCCTTTCCGAACTGTGAACTCGGTAGCGCTCGATAATATTATGTACTGTAGACGACGACAGGTTAAATCTTCTGGCTATTGTGAAACGTTGTTTGTGAATTCTCGAACGATTCGAACACGAAGATCTTCGCTAACTGGCTTGTCTCGACCCGTCGTTCCGAATAAGTTACCGGAACGACGGATGGCAACTGTTATTTATACAGAATGTAGTACGACGTCATCATTCTAGATTATTCCCCAACAATTGGGAAGGTTCCACTACTAAGGGCGCTTTCTACAACGTATGTCCCTACTATTTTGGAACGTGTTGCAACACCCCCACGGCCACGATACAAAATGTTTTGGTGCACACACTAGATTTATGGCATTTCATAAACGTATCTGCTATTTTGTATTCGCGAGAAAGTTTTGTTACATCCTCCCTTTTTGTTTTTTCTAGATATTTTGCACTGTCCCAACTTTTTTGGAAATGAGTATTGTGCATTGTTACATCATCATACGAGGGTTGTTCAAGAATTTATGCCTCCATGGCTGTAACTTTGTCGACATAGTCCCCATCCCTTTCCACGCATTGCGCCAAAGTGTGACTAGTCGGATGAAACCCATCGGAGAGGAAGTGGGTTGTTGTCGACACGAGGATTGAATGGGGGAGACTGCCATGAAACGAGTGCTTGTACTGTTGCTCGACACGTGCAGTCGATAAGAGAACGATTCTGATTGGCCCCTTCGTTGCGGAAGCTCTACTAACTTTGAAAGCGTAATTAAAAAAAATTCAATGACACTTTCTCAACAAAGAAAAAGGATCAACGCTCTTCGTTTATTTTTTTCCCATTTTATTTCTCGTTCTAAAAAAAAAAGGAAGTCACAATGACGTGACACATGCAGTTACGTAAAAAAATTGAACGTGAGTATTCGTGGATTACTTTTTTTTGTTAAGGAGTAAAGACACGCGTTCTAACTATAAAGTGAAAATATCATTAAGCAAAGATCCACACGCTAGCGACACGAGAAAAACTACTCACCGGTCGATGTAGTTCACCGAGACGAATGGATGCCCCAATCTCCAGATACAGCCACCATGTCCATAAAGTTCGGCGAATGACGTCCGTCATATTGCTAACAGTCGTAAGAGTGTGCCACTGTCGTATCCTGCCCCAGATATGTCGAGACATGTCTAAACAAATTTTATCGTGAGAGTAAGCAAAAGTGGTCTACGCTTCGCTTTACGTTCCTCGGGAGAAGCTCTGGCAAGTGTTGCAAGAGTATGGAGTGTTGGACTCCGCCAAGGGTGCATACGGTCGCCCCTCTTGTTCATTATCTTTATGGACTGGATAGACAGGGGCAGCCGAGGCGATGAGCGTGTTTGTGTGGGCGACTGCTCTTTGCTGACGACCTTGTCCTCCTTGGGTCTTCTCGCACGAGCCTTCAGCATACACTAGACCGGTTTGCAGTAGCCAAATCGGATGAAGATGAGTGTGGCTAAAGCCGAGGTTGTGGTCCTTTCGAGACAGCCTGCTCGGTGCGCTCTCCACGTTAGGGGAGCCTCGTCGAGACAGGTGGAGGAAGTCCAAGTATCTCGGGATTGCATTCACGAGTGATGGACGGCAGGAGAAGGAATTGGATGCTCGGATCGGTGCAGCAAGCTGTGTTGGACGCGAACTGTGGCGATCCGTGGTAACGCAACGCGAGCTGGGTAACAAAGCCAAGCTCTCCGCCTTCAAATCTATCTTTGTCCCCTATCATTCTCAAAGACCATTCATGAGGCTTGGGTAATGACCAAAAGAGTGTGATCGCGGGTACAAGCGGGTACAAGAAATGAGATTTCTGAGAGGTGTGGCAGGTGTTACCCTACTTCTCCACATCGAGAGATCTCAGTTGCGCTGGTATGGTCACGTGATACGGCTGATAGGTAAGAGACCAAGGGGTCGGTGGATACCAGGTGGCTAGACTACATGGAGAATCTGGGTACGAGTCGCTTGGATATTACCAGGGAGGACATGCACCTGACGGCGGAAGATCGCGATCGCTGGAGACCCTCCATAGGGCTGCTGCCCCCGCGACCCTAACGGATAAGCGGGTTTGAAAAGTAAGTAAGTAAGTAAACAGGACATTGAAGAGTGAAGCTGTCGTGCGGACAGTGAAAACCCAAAGTGGCCTCTTAATGTTACGATCCAATTGAAGGACCTTTAACGACTTGTACAGCCGTTCCCAGAAGTGCATTACCATCAACGCGGATTACTTTGAAGGATAGTAACTGCCATTTCATGATGTAAGCCAGCAATCCACTCGCAATATGACGTCATTCACCGAACTTTATGGACAGAGGTTGTAATTTGCTTGGGGTTACTCAAGGTGCATTCGTTTATTCGTTCAATGCGATTTTTTGCACTGCGTGTGCGCACTAGCCGTTTGAAGTAGAGCTTAATTTCCATGCATGCGTTTTGGACGCATTTATAACTGCGTCTCGATGCAGAAAGCAAATGTGCATCTGGACGCACCTAGACGCACATTGCAACAGCTCTTGACGCATTTAATTCGAACGCAAGTATCAGTTTCCATGCATGCGTGAAGTCTACGCAAAAAAGTTCAACTGCGCATGCGTCATGAGTTTTTGTAGCGAAACGACGACTGGACTGAACGCCTTTTGTTAACAAAGCAAGTGCACTTGCGCAAAACAATCATGTGATCTAGAAAGATTTGAGACGCATTTACAAGTGCCTCAAGAAGTAGAAAGCCTATCTACTTCACTTTTCTGCGTCCAGACGCATGAACTCTAGACGCACATCAACCAAGACTCGGAGACGCAGATATCCATTTCCATGACGCAGAGACGCAGTTAAAAACGCATGTACGGAAACTAAACTTTACTCTCGTGCGGGCCGTGAGAGGTATTCAGAGATTTCCGTGCGCTTTGTGCAGTCCATGCAGTTTACAATTGCAAATGGCGGCCTCCAATCCAGCAGAGCTCCAGCTTTTGATCATTGTCGATGATAGTCGAAATTTTTGTTTTCAAGTGGATGAAGATAAAAGACGTAATCATGCAACGAGGCATCACTGTGTTGTTTGTTTGACTCAAAACACACGGAATAATCATGTACAGACGAGTGAACCGCATTGAACGCAGTACACGGTAACTGCACGGAACGCACTATCGACGTCATTATCGTGAAATCAAATCATATGAACGAACAAATGCGCCTTTAAAACAGAAGCTGGGGCAACGACGAAGTAATATCGAAACACTTCGGCCGTTAATTCATTTTTCTTTCGTGTCGCTACTTCATGGATCTTTAATTTTATTTTCGCTACTGAACAGTTAACGATAAACGCTCTTTTCAGGATTCGTGAATCGTCATCATCATTCAACACTTAATGCTTAAGGGGCCGTCAAATGACAACAGGTCACCACTCGGTATCAGAGCACGTCGACAACAGGTCACCACGAGTTGGTAGCAGAGCACGTCGACAAGTTGCTGGTATCAGAGAATCGGAGGATGAGAATTTCATCGTCACGTGAGCTATATACAGGAACGGAATGAGAGATTCCGAGAGGGACATGTGTCATTGCAAGATGACGACGCTATCCCAGAGACCCATAATACCTGCCCGACGCTGGCGGGATTTGTTGACATCGGATTGCATCGAATGAAGACTCGATGTGTGATGGGATTAAGAAACGTTCTATCAGCGGCTCACAAGCTTCTTCGAGATGGGATAGATCGTCTTATCTTCTAACGACACGCTTTGGTGTATGACCCGTTTCCATTTGACGATCCCTTATAATAAACAAGATCTTCATATCAATAAACAGAGGGTTGGTTTCGATAGATCACGGACCTAGCGAGAGCTAACTCGTATACCCATCGCGACGATCACGGATCAAAATGCGATTTTGGTTTCCCGCTTTCCGCGTCATTTCGGAGATTTCTTGTTCAATTTCAACAGTAACTCTAATTTTTGTTGACGTTGTTGAACGCAGACATCGATATGTTGTGGTATCGCATCTTAAGCTCCGCGAATACCACGATAGGTTTCTGACGAAGCTTAAGGGGCCGTTTCGTAGGGTCTGGGGCTGCTGTCTCATGAGGTTCTTGGCTCCCACACGAAATCTATCGAAACGATTCCGAGAGAAAATTCTACTATCGCGAGTTCCGTGAGTCTATCGAAACACACACACAGCTATTCTCGTACATGAACGTGAACAGTTAGACAAAGAACCAGCGTGCATTAACACTCGAGGTTATAGTTCCGATACGGCACGGACTCGTTTTCGTGACAACGCACTCGCTTTCCATAAAAGTTTACAAAAACGTCTAAAGCGACTACTGACTACAGCAGCTCTAATGCTTTTTCAATAAAACGCATCGTCCTTCGAACGAGACAACACCTGCCAACGATCAAACGCAGTTTTATTTCAAGTGCACTTTTTCGTGCGTGTTTCTGTAATACACGTTCGTGAAACACTTATCACAATAGCTGCAGGCAAACGGCTTCTCTCCCGAATGAGTTTTCTCGTGCAGCGTCTTCTGAATCATCTGGGCAAACGGCTTCTTACAAAAACTGCACGCGTAAGGCTTTTCGCCCGTGTGTATCCGTTCGTGGCGCAATTTAGTACTCGCGTCGGTGAAAGCTTTTTCGCAGAAACGACACGCGTAAGGCTTGACGCCCGTGTGGATCCTTTCGTGCAGGATTTTCTGATTCATCTGAGCAAACGATTTCTCGCAGTAACTGCATTTGTACGGCTTTTCGCCCGTGTGCGTTCTCTCGTGCCTCGTCCTGCTGTTCGCCTCGATGAACGACTTGTCGCAGTAACTGCAATTGTACAGTTTTTCGCCCGTGTGGTGCCTTTCGTGTTGCGTTCGCTTGCTGGCCACGGCAAACGCTTTGTTGCAATATTGACAGGCGTAAGGCTTCTCGCCCGTGTGGGTCCTCTCGTGCAACGTCTTGTGAATCACTTGAGCAAACGATTTCTCACAAAAACTACACGGATAAGGCTTTTCGCCCGTGTGAATGCGTTCGTGTTGCACTTTCTTACTCGAATCGGTGAACTTCTTGTCGCAGTATCTGCAGGCGTGGACGCCCTCTTCCGTGTGGATGCGTTCGTGCCTCACTTTGCGGCTTTTCTGGTTAAACGTCTTTCCGCAATAGGAACATGGGTAGCGCTGCTGCTCTGGTTCGGAGCTCTCCGAAGTCTTCTCGTTCATTTCGTCGCCAATTTTCACTGCAAGGAGAAAAAACAGAAGGATGAAGATATTACGAAATCTAAGCAACATTTCAATTGCAACAAATTAATGAAATTCAAGTCACCGCATAAAGAGAGGGTCGTTATAATTAAAGTGACACCATTTTAGACCCTTCTAGCGGCCGTTCTGGTAATCAGATTTTGACGAAACTTCAGCTATACAGGGTGTTTCAAAATTCTGTACAATAAATTTAGTGCCATATTCTTCAGGTCAAAAGAAGACGCAAATTTTGTATAGCACGTTGTCTGGAAACGATTTACACTATATGATCACAAATATCTGGACACATGCACGTTTGCGCTCTAGCCACGATTTCGTGGAAATCAATAGGGCGTTGCACATCCCTTTGCCCGAATCACAGCTTCCACCCTTCGGGGAACACTTTCCACCAAATGTTGGTAGGTACTTTCCGCAATGTTCCTCCATTCCTCCCGAAGAGCGAGAATCGGTTCAGGTACAGAAGTTGGCCGCAAGCGTCTTTCCAATTCATCCTACAGACTCTCTATAGGATTGAGGTCGGGACTTTGTGCCGGCCAACCCGTTTCTTCGACCCCCGAGTCCGCAAACCACTGCCGTACACGCCTCGCTTTGTGGCACGGAGCATTGTCGTGTCGGTAGAGGAATGGCCCGTTTCCGAAAAATTGCCACAACGTTGGAAGTGCACGGTTGTCCAAAACATTCAGATAACGGTCTGAGTTCGGGATTCCTTGAACAGGAACGAGCTGGCCCAGTCCGTATCGTGAAAACGAGCCCCACACAACGACTCCTCGTCCTCCGAACTCGACTGTGGGCTCTGTGCACTCGGGTAAGAAGCGTTCTCCAGGTATGCGCCAAACCAAAACTCGTCCGTCGGATTGCCAGAGTGTGTAGCGAGATACATCTGTCCACATTACACGTTTCCATCGGTCCATTGTCCAGTTTCTGTGGGCTTTGCACCACTCCAGACATCGCTTGGCGTCGACCCTGCTGACGTGGGGCTCGTGGGCAGCAGTACGGCCACGGAATCCCATCGTGTGCAGTTCTCGACATCATTTGCAGAGGCGTTTCGAAACTCTGTGGCAATTTTTTCCGCCGAGGATTTCCGGTCGCTGCGGGTGACACGACGAAGAACTCGACGGTCTCTGTCCGTTAGTTTCTTGGGTCTACCGGTTCGTTGTCAAACTGTTATCGATTCCTGGGTCGTCCATTTCATAACGACATCGCCTAATGTTGACTTGGGTATCTGAAGAAGGCTGGAAACGTCACGCACGGACTTGCCGTATAGGTGACATCCGACGACGGTTCCACGTTGGAACTCGCTGAGCTCTGCCGAACGACCCATTCTTGCCAATGTCCAAGCAGAGTTGTGTCTGAAGGTGTGGGTAGCTATTTAAATGATGTGCAAGTCATTATCATGTGACATTGGGTCAATCGATCATCTGTGAGGGGTGTCCGGATATTTTTGATCATATAGTGTATTTCCGCGATACAGCCAACTAAACCCGTGGCTCCAAATTCCAGGAGTTGTTCAAAGTGCCCGCCACCAGCTCGTTGCACGAGCGACCGTCTGACGTCACGGAAGAGTTCGTCGCCAGCATTACGAACGGTTTGGCATGCATTTTCGATTCGTTGTCGCTCGCAGATCCATAATGTTAGGAACTTGTGTGCTGTAAACGATCGTTTTCACGTGACCCCACAGAAAAAAGTCCAAGGGATTAAGGTCGGGTGATCTTGCAGGCCAGGCTACCTGTCCACCGATTCGTGTATGCAGCATTAAGGTGTGCTGGAGCGCCATCATGTTAGATCTTATCAAAAGAGGAACATCTTCCAGTAATTCTGCAGAAACAAAAGATACGTTCGCCCAGTCGATCGTGGCGGCAACACATAAGGGCCAATTAAGTTATTTCTGACAATTCCACACCAAACGTTCACGAAGAAACGCTCTCGATGCGCTCGAGCTCTGGTAACGTGCGGGTTAGCATCTACCCGACGGTGCTGGTCGTGAGAATTTACGAATCCTGTCCGGGTGAAGGTTGCTTCGTCCGTGAAAAGTATCTGGCCGAGACGACTAGGGTCTGCAGCATGACGACGTTGTCGGTGTGGATAGTCCGTTGGGTTGCAGGTGGTATGGATGCAATAGCTGACTGTGAAGAATGCGCTAAACAGATGAGTGCAGAATGAGTGCCATGGGTGCTTGTATGTGGTTCGTCACATATGATGTCAATTATCACATCCTCCTCATTCGGAAAATGTGTACAGGCCGCCCTCATCCTGTTTGACGGCCAAAGGAACCACGCTCCCTCAAATGTCTGTTGACAGATACAAACGTTTGGTTATTTGGCAAACGTCTATTTGGAAAGCGTTCTCGGTAGAGTCTTCTTGCTTCCACAGCATTTCCGTCCGCAAGACCATACATTAGGTCCATGTCAGTGTATTCTACACTGGAATACGTGTACATGACTTTTTTTTTACTTAAATCGTAATGCGTATGTCAAAGCATGCATACGTTGTGAAATTGCTATTACTAGTGGGTGGATGTAGAGTAATGGAAACAAGCGTACAGAACTAATGGAACGACCCTAAAGTAGGTTTAAATGGAACAAACCACTCGACGCTGGAACTGCGAAAATATCGTCCGCTAACTACCGTGCTTCCTTCCCTACTCTATCATATTGGATTACTCGCAAACAAAGCGTTTCCAGACAAAGTGCTATACAACATTTTCGTCTTCTTTTCACCTCAAGAATATGGCACTAAATTTATTGTACAGAATTTTGAAACGCCCTGTATTTCCCCTTCCTATCGTGGACCTAATGGAAGACTCATCTGAACATGTCCTGTGAACAGGGCATTGGAATAGCGTTCCGAATATGTAACAATTCTAAACGCATACTTAGCCCTGCAAGACCATGAAAATGACGCATACCAGGGAGCAGGCGTGTACAAGATGCGGTGCGCAGACTGCAAAGCGATCTACATCTGATCCACGATCCGGTCCTTCCACGAAAGATTCTGAGAACATACGACGGCGTAGGAAAATCAGCATTCGCAGATCACCTGATCGCAGCAAAACACCAAATGGTCGGCATCAATGCCTGTATGGAGAGGGAAAGACAGAGACAAACTACTTACGAGGTCTGTTCAAAAAATACGTAGACTGTTTGAATTGCGCGGGCCCTGTTGGTCCCAATCAAAATCGCTCGGTGTCGCCATCTTCTGACAGATCCGCTGATTACAAGGCAGTTTTTTGATTGATTACAAATATCAGTATTGGTTGATTAGCTACGCGGTTGTTTGTGAAGTGTGTTTTTTTTCATTTTGCGGATTTTTAGAACGAATGACTTGAACGAGCAAAGAGTTGCTGTGAAATTTTGTGTTAAACTCGCAAAAACTGCCACTGGACGAGTGGAAAAGGCCAGAAATGTGGACGAGAGGTGACTGGTTGTTTCGTCACGACAACGCTGCAGCCCATTCAGCCCGATCACTGTTCTTCCTCACCCACCCTACTCACCCGACCTCGCTCCTTGTGACTTCTTCTCGTTTCCCAAACTCTAAAGACCTTTGAAAGGAAGGAGATTTGAGACGATTCCCGACATAAAGGCAAATGCGACGAAGGCGCTGAAGGACGTCACAAAAGAAGCGTTCCAGGACTGTTTCCAAAAGTGGAAACACCGTTGGGATAAGTTTGTGCTTCGGGGAGGAGAGTACTTTGAAGGGGACTCAGATGTGTAACTTATGAATAAACTATATTTTGTTTTATGACGTCAGTCTACGTATTTTTTGAACAGACCTCGTATACGTTTGAACAGCACCCTCCTCAACAATCAAACATCCTTCGAGAGGGACGTCCTCATAGATTTCTTAGTTGGATTAGATGACCGGAAGAGCTCTAACGAGGATCACTACTTCAGATGAGTCTACCATTAGGTCCGCGACAGGAAGGGGATATATAAGGGGATATATATGAGTCTTCCAGTTTTCTTTGTAACATTGCTTGCCTCCGATGATGATGATTTGTCAAAACGCGTAAGGCAATAAAAAAATTGTCTCCGTGTTATTCATTCATAAACATAATACGAGGGCTGTAAATTAAATAGTGGCAACTTAACCTTGAAACTCGCAGAAGGGCGGGCATGCGCAAATAGGATGTGGGAGCGGTGAGGTGGCGCTGTTGTCGACGTGTAGAGTGCAAAAAAAACTGTCGATCTGCTTAGAAGGGTAGTTGTTGCGTGGCGTTAAAGCGAGGAGTTTCGTTTCCATCGCTCTAAAGCGTGTTTTCAAAAGATGATCGGCGGTCGTGGCTTAAAATCGAGGTTGCCCGTGGCAAAAGTGCAACAAAACGCTATCGAGGATTAGTGGAAGCCCGTGGCACAAATGCTTTACCGTATAAGACAGTAGCACGACGGGTTCGACCATTTCGTTCGGGTTGGAACGAGACTGCGGATTTGCAACGCACAGGTCGGCCCTCCGTTCCTCGAGAGCAGATCGACATCCCGAGCGGTCTCCTTACCATAGACCGCCGACGGACTGTCCGAGAATTATCCATAGAGGTCGGTCTCAGTCATCAAACGGTGTGGTGCATAACGAAGAAATCTCTCGACACGAGGAAAATTGCTTCCCGCTGGGTTCCACGTCTACTGACACCCACTGGCTGGCACCCGCTCGGAGAGATACCACAACAAAAGAGACGCATTTCTGCAGCGTATTGTCGCCATCGATGAGACATGGGCACGAGCCTGAATTAAAGCGTCAATCAAACGAATGGCGTCACCAAGGTTCGCCACGTCCACAGAAATTTCGACAGGAACCCAGTCGGGTGAAAGTTATGCTGATTGTGGCATACGACTGCAACGGTGTGATTCTTACATATTCTGTACCCGAAGGACAAACCGTCGACGCAGATTACTCTATTGCCGATTTCTACAGCACCATCTATGCAGTGCAAACGTCCACATTTATTGCACGACAATCACCCTATCGTGTTGCACGACAACGCTCATTGCCACGTCGCAAACAAACTCACTCTCCTATTGCGACGGTGGCAGTGGGAAATCCTGAAACGCCCTCCCTACTCACCCGACACGAGTCCTCGTGACTTCTATCTGTTTCCGAAGTTGAAGGAACCCGTCCGAGGTCGCCGATTTCGTGACGTTTCGTCTGTACGCCACGCAGTAGGGCGCTCGGTCGCTCGCATCGACAATCGACACCGTGCCACTGGTCTACAACGGCTTCTCGACATTTGGCAAAAGGTTATAAGCTTTGCTGGTGATTACATAGAAGGAACGTAATGCAATTGTACTTGATTTATACCTATGTTGCCGTTACTTAATTTACAGCCCTCGTAGTATTGTACAGCGATAGTAAGCAATTCCTTAATACCAGGTCATTGCATATCAAATGTCGGATTGCAGAGGTCATCTTTAATGGCCCTCTAGAAAGGACACCTTCACACGTGCTATTCAAATTAACCCCCATTGCAATCCAAACGTTGTTGCCAATGATCTGGCAGCTTCTCGAGCACTTTCCGACAGAATCAATGGTCACGGGACTCGATAAACTCCTGAAGAAAATTGTCCAGGCTCTGGAAAAGATGGTAGTCGGTAGGGGAGAGGTTTGAAGAGTATGGGGGGTGTGGAAGCAGCACCTCGTAGCCCAGAGCCTGTAGCGCCTGCACGGTCATTCGTGCAACATGCGGACGCACATTGCCTTGCAGCAGAAGGACGCCTTTGTAATGCACAAGTGCATGTTGTTGCCAACACAGTTTTGTGTGCATACATTGCAGTTCACGACAGGTGATCGTCTCCCCCTGCATCACGCATGTTCCACCAAACTGTAACCGCGAGCTTCCTGGGGTGCAACTAGGGTTTAGGGAACTGTCGCGGAGGTTCATCAGCAACCAGCCACTACTGGCCATTTCCAACTGTCGTATAGGAACCACTTCTCGTCGCAGGTGACAATGCGATCGAGAATCCCGTGCAAAAGCAATTCCATATACACCTCCAACCGACGCTCTTTTTGCTTTTCCATAAGTTCATGTGGGACCCATTTGTCCTGCTTTTTCACCTTGCCGACGTTCCTAATGTGTCTACTGATAGTCGATGCTGATACAGCATGATCCCCTGCAAGGTCCCGAACTGTTTTTGACGACAGGTCCTCTTCCACAGACCACTTCAGATCAGCATCATTCAACACGAGCAGCCTGCCACGTGGCTCATTTACCAGGTCCGTCACTCCCGCCCGGAATTTTTGGAACCAACATTGGACAGTACGTTCGTTTATGGTGCCTACACCGAATACCTTATTGATGCTTCGAGAGACGTTGGATGCAGTGTGCTTCAACCTGAACTCGTAATACATTATCACACATCCGAGGCGGGTTCTTTATCTTAGCCGGATAAGTGATCTGACAGCCGCTAAGTTAGAAAACGCTTAACTGAGTTGCGCTGGTTTAGCCACTTGGCCAGCCGGCTGGAGCAGATGCTCAGCGTTAAAAAAGGTCGCTGATCAGATAATTCGAAGATGGCGGCGCCCATGAATAATCGTATGCGTGTGCAGACGATGTATATCGGTAGCGTGCGTGGGGTCTTTACTATTCGATGTGGATAAACAAGCGTACGAATTATTGCTAGGTTGTTGTTGTTGTTGATGAGTTCCATCATGTCGAAATCGACTTCTGGTGACTGTGTAGACATATGCTATCCATTCACAGTTTTCTAGGGAAGAGTGATAATGCGGTGGTTTCCCGTTGCCTTCCGCATGATGAAAGGATGATAACGAAATAGACAAACACAAACAACCATGCCCTCGGCGGAATTCAATGTAGTAACATGTAAATCTAAGCGATATATGTGAATTACAACGAGAATCTCGTCGTGACATGACAATGGGCGTACATATAGAATATCTGTGGGCGAACACGTTCATTATTTGACACACATATAACAAAGTTTATAACACTTAATTTAATATTACACATCCCGCCATTATTATTTCAGCCTAGCGTTCTTCTTGATTTTCCATCTATGACGTCATCACTGAGTTACTCTGCAAGCCAGCTGCTGAAGTTGGCTGAGATAAAGAACCCGCCTCGGGACTATCTTCGCTTGGGTTCAAACGCTATTAAATATCATCGCAGACACGCAAATTTCAGGGAATGTGCCACTTTGTTATGGGTACTTGCTATTAAATTTGGAAACCGTGCTGAAGCGCGGAACCCACCTCGAAATCCGACATTTGATATGCAACAATCTAATACAATTCAAGTGTGAGCCATCATACATACCAGGGCAGGCTCGTCACAGTTAACTATCCGCACATCACACAATAACTGATCGTGCATCCCAGGTAAGTGAAATTTTTACTAATTTAGTCATCACTGCTTAGTCATCTTGGTATACAGGGTGTTTCAAAATTCTGTACAATAAATTTAGTGACATATTCTTGAGGTCAAAAGAAGATGAAAATGTTGTATAGCACTTTGTCTGGAAACGATTTATTTACGCAATACAGCCAACTAAACCCGTGGCTCCAAATTACAGGAATCGTTCAAAGTGCCCGCCACCAGCTCGCACGCACGCTTCGGCTCGTTGCACGAGTGAACGTCTGACGTCACGGAAAAGTTCGTCGCCAGCATTACGAACGGTTTGGCGTGCATTTTCAATTCGTTGTCGCTCGCAGATCCATAATGTTAGGAACTTGTGTGCTGTAGACGATCGTTTTCACGTGATCCCACAGAAAAAAGTCCAAGGGATTAAGGTCGGGTGATCTTGCAGGCCAGGCTACCTATCCACCGATTCGTGTATGCAGCATTAAGGTGTGCTGGAGCGCCATCATGTTAGATCTTATCAAAAGAGGAACAACATCTTCCAGTAATTCTGCAGAAACAAAAGATACGTTCGCCCAGTCGATCGTAGCGGCACCACATAAGGGCCAATTAAGTTATTTCCGACAATTCCACACCAAATGTTCACAGAGAAACGCTCTCGATGCGCTCGAGCTCTGGTAACGTGCGGGTTAGCATCTGCCCGACGGTGCTGGTTGTGAGAATTTACGATTCCTGTCCGGGTGAAGGTTGCCTTGTCTGTGAAAAGTATCTGGCTGAGACGACTAGGGTCTGCAGCATGACGATGTCGTATCCATTGGCAAAATCGTTGTCGGTGTGGATAGTCTGTTGTAGGTGGTATGGAAGCAAAAGCTGACGGTGAAGAATGAGTGCGGAATGTGTACCATGGGTGCTTGTCTGTGGTTCATCGTGTATGATGTCAATTATCACATCCTCCTCATCCGGAGAATGTGCTACGGGCCGCCCTCGTCCTGTTTGACGGCCAAAGGAACCACGCTCCCTCAAATGTCTGTCGACAGATACAAATGTTCGGTTATTTGGCAAACGTCTATTCAGAAAGCATTCTCGGTAGAGTCTTGTTGCTTCCACAGCATTTCCGTCTGCAAGACCATACATTAGGTGCATATCCACATGACTTTTTTTTACGTAAATCGTAATGCGTATGTCAAAGCACGCAAACGTTCTGAACCGTGCTCTATTCCTAGTGGATGTAGAGTAATGGAAACAAGCGTACACAACTAATGGAACAACCCTAAAGTAGGTTGAAATGGAACAAACCACTCGACGCTGGAACTGCTAAAATATCGTCCGCTAACTACCGTGCTTCCTTCCCTACTCTATCATATTGGACTACTCGCAAACAAATCGTTTCCAGACAAAGTGCTATACAACATTTTCGTCTTCTTTTGACCTGAAGAATATGTCACTAAATTTATTGTACATAATTTTGAAACACCCTGTATATGAATTCGCTAGAGGGGGGGGGGGGGCTGGGGGGCACAGCCCCCCAGTCTTTAAAAAATAAATTTATTTACCTTGGTTGCATGATCAGTCACATGGCCACACCTTATGCTTTCTTATTAGATACCCACTTTCATTGCATGACATTTTACACTCTGTAAATGTAAACATTGTAATAAAATGTCACATCAGTTTGAGCGGACCGCTAAACCGACTTCTTACCTATGCAATCCTTGTCGTGATCAATTCGGGCGTGACGCTTACACCGCAATTAACCACCGGGAACGTTATTTTAGGTCACAAAATGACACTACAGCAAAGGATTAACGAACTCGACGCACAGTTAACGCACCCTCGTTTTCAGTCACCCAAATTCCGTGTCAGGCGTCCAAGGCGACCATCCACTCTGTGACGGCAGAAGTTCGATTTGGAGGGACGCTTTTGTACTCGATCAGATGGTGGGAGAGAAACACTTCTCCACCTACTGATCATCATCATTTCATCCATGCAGTAGCGAATAGGAACGGAAACGTGTGGCGCCCTCTGGCGAACGGCGGCTCGTTCGTCTACTGATCTCTATCGCTGTGGAAAGAAACTCGAGAAGCTTTAAAGCAGAGCCTCAATCGGAATCGTTTAAAATTTTTCATGCTTACCACTCATGAAGCTAGAAGAAGAAGAAGGACGACGACGCTCGAATGCATCCTGAAGATGATGATGGCGACGAAGACGATGATGATGATGATGATGATGAAAGCTCGTCGGAGATTGATCGAATCGCATCTGCTGCTCTCGTCTGCTGCTTTGGGTAGGTCAATGAAAGAGATGGCGATTCCCTTCGCTAAAAAAATCATAAAAAAAACAAAAAAAGTGAAGAATAAGTCGTTAGTTTAATGGTAACTCTAAACTAAAACTTAGTCTGCGTACTACCAAATAATAATAATAAATAATAATAATAATAATATTAAAAATAATAATAATAATAATGTTGGATTAAGCCGCGTCATGGCGGTAGTGGCGGCGCATGCGCGATGAGGATTGCTACTCAATCAATCTGTTTAGCATCATCATCATCCTGATCGTGTGTGGTGGTGGTGGGGCCGTGGTCTCCGCCTAATCCCTGCGATCGAAATCCTCTTTGCTCTTCCTTCCTGTGCTTGGGAAACAGCGTAGACGAAGATGCGGTAATGGCGAGACGACGACGGGGATGGACTAGTGCGAGCGCAGAGGCCGATGCTTTGAAATGAAGCTTGGGGAGTCTCGGGGGTGGCTGCTGCCTCCTCATCTCCACGCTTGACAGCTGGATCCGGTGGAGAGAAATGGCTCAAGTAATTTTGCAATGACTTTTGCCCGTTTGTTGTGCCCGCAATAGCCTGGGAGGGAGGACTCGTTGAATTTGATCTCTTTTATTGTTGGGGATGGGATACGTGAGATCGAGGTGGTGGTGGTGGTAGTAGTAGTAGTAGTAGTAGTAATAGTAATAGTGATTGTAATAGTAATACTAATAATAGTAGTAGTAGTAGTAGTAGCACCGACCTCCTTAAGGTTTTCGATCGCCCAATTGACCCTTATCGCTTGTTGATGTAGTTCACTTTGCCCAGTTTGTACTAAAGTGGATGGAACGAGTAAAGAAATAGCAATGGCCATGGGTTTTAATACCCAGCTGATCCATTTTGAAGATAACGTTCATCAACAGAGCCAATCACGAAGCAGTACACTCCTTGCCATGAAATTATGAGGGTGGATTGAAAACTAATGCCTCCATGGCTGTAACTTTTTTTATCTTTTAACCAATTTTCAAAATTCTTTTTATATCTGATACTCCCATTTCTCCGCTATATAATGCACTATTCACTTTTTGACATAGTCCCCATCCCTTTCCACGCATTGTACCAACACGTGACTAGTCGGGTGAACCCGTCGGAGAGGAATTTTGGGGTCGTCGCCGACACGAGATCGAATGGCAGCTTTGGATCCTCTTCTGCAGCACGATAACGCCTGTCCGCACACGATTGCCACACGATAACGCCCGTCCTACAGTTTAACCCCTTGCGCTCTGATTTGACCTTGAGTTCGCAGTGTCAGAAGTTTCTATTTAAATGGAGGAAAAATTCTTCGATAGACAGTGCAATAAACAACATGAAAAAAACACTATTTATTAAGATATTTGTATGAAATTTTTATAGGATATTACTTAGACATAGTAAACATTTTTAGTAGTCAGAATAAGTATGATAACGTTTACATAATCATCATATGTTTTCTAATTTGTCTAAAAATCTTATGTGGATAATGCAGATGATTAACTTGAAAATAAAATAAAACTCTTTCTCCACAACGAAACAGGAATTGAACAAAAAGAAAAAGACCGAAAAAAAAAATGAAAAAATACAAGCTGAGTCTGTAAGCGCTTTTCGAAAGCTTTGCTTTCATCATTCAGCAGCCAAGGAGCCCCTTGAGAGAACTGGAGAGAACTGACTTGGAATAGAACATGCTGAGTATTTATAACGAACTGAAGCCAATCGAGAAAAAAAGATCCAACTGAAATTTATTGATGGGTAAGTGCGTCGCCCATTTGATCAATGGTGAATCGCTAATAGGGCCCCTATCTAAGTTGAGTAACAATTTTTTATCTGTTTTTTGAATGGCTAAGCTTTCAAAGGCGTCCAGAAGGTGTTTCTTGTTTATTGACTCAAGAAGTTTTACATTGTTTAATAAGTTGGATCTTTTTGTCTTGATTGGCTTCATTCGTTATAAATACTCAGCATGTTCTATTCCAAGTCAGTTCTCTCAAGTTCTCTCGAGGGGCTCCTTGGCTGTTGAATGATGAAAGCAAAGCTTTTGAAAAGCGCTTACATACTCGGGTTGTATTTTTTCATTTTATTTTCGGTCTTTTTCTTTTTGTTCAATTCCTTTTTCGTTGTGGAAAAAGAGTTTTATTTTATTCTTAACTTAATCATCATATGTTTTCTGTTCATACGTTTGGCTATCGAAACATTGTTTGGCGTATTTATTAGTTTCAGAAGAAATCATTTCCCAAAATATATCTGGTAAAATTACAGAAAACACATCTAAAGGTCGGGGATTTGATCCTAATCCGTTTCTGAATCATTACTTTCGTATAAATATCTTTCAATCTCAGATTGCACGTGGCGAAGTTCGAAACGAGATTGACAAGCATTAAATTCTTTTCAATTTTTGTGCCACCTATTGAAGATTTTTAAAAACTATAAAATGTATATGAAAGAGAAAGAGATACAGAATGGTAAAGAAAAATAAAAAAGAAAACGGCAGGGGAAACTGAAACTTCAGAATGAGTCAGACTCGTGGTCTAGCGATAAGGCACTTGAACCAGACAACGAGTCAGAATCGTGATTAGTAGTCAAGGGGTTAAAGATGAAAAAGTGCAGTTCAAAAACGAAAGACTTTGCACCTTGCGACTTTCACCACTTCCCAAAGAGGAAAGAGCACCTTAAGGGGCACGAGTTGCGTTCTGACGACGAGGTGAAACCTGCCGTTCGGTCTCGGTGTCGACAACAACCCCGGAATTCCCCTCCGACGGGTTCACCCGACTAGTCACGCGTCGGTCCAATGCGTGGAAAGGGATGGGGACTATGTCGAAAAGTGAATAGTGCATTAAATAGAGGACAAATGGGAGTATCAGATACAAAAAGAATTTTGAAAATCGGTTAAAAAATAAAAAAGTTACAGCCATGGAGCCATTACTTTTCAGCCCACCCTCGTAGAATAATAAAAACCAAATTAAGAACTTGATTTTTTTAAAGAAACAATGACTTTGATCGCAAAAAGTGTTTGCTATAAACTACACAGTATTTGACATATCTCGGCAATTAGAATACACCCCCCAGACAAAAGTTTAGAATAGTTCAGTATATCCAGGGTGTTTTTGACTTGAGTACAGATTTTTTGGGAGATGACAGAAGAGGTCCTTAGAAGTATTTTTTGTCATATGAACATGGGCTCCCCGCAGCTCCGTTCACTTCCAATACTGCATTGAACAATCAAATGACACCGGGACGCAGTGTGCGTTGGTAAATCTACATTATTTTATTTTTAACGATTAACACAATTTACAGTAATTGTTCGAAATGACTGCCATTTGCTTCATAGCACAATTCGCAATTCGCAATAGACTAATCGTATTTTCCAAAGGGGTTGGATACCATGGAATCTCCTTGACGAAGTTTGTCCTAAGACTTTTCAACAAACAAGCACGTGCACCTTGAAATTACTTTAAAAGTTATTACACTAGATTGCTTGTGTTAATTGTTAAAAATAAAATAATCTAGGCCTACCAACGCACACTGCGTCCCGGTATCATTTGATTGTTCAATGCAGTATTGAAAGTAAACGGAGCTGCGGGGACTCCATGTTCATATGACCAAAAATACTTCTAAGGACCTCTTCTATCATCTGTACTCAATTCAAAAACACCTGTATAATATCTTCCATACATTTGATGTCTTCTACGTAAACAGATCACATTTTGGCAACTTTTGTGACGCTCTTATAATTCACAAAGAAACATTCTTTTTATTACAGTTGTCCCTCCACCAGTCGGAAACTTTGGTTCCAGGGCCTTGCCGTCTTATGGAATATTCTGACTTGTGGAATTCCAAGATAGGCATTTGAGTCTACTTTATTTGCCAAATTACGTTCATAATACGTAAATAAAGGAAAAAACAGAAAACACTACTCCACATAGAAAAATTTTACTGACTCAGATGTACATTTCGGATTTCAAAAATCCATCATCAGCAAGTGATTTACAGACGGGCTTACTTACTTACTTTTCAAACCCGCTTATCCGTTAGGGTCGCGGGGGCAGCAACCCTATGGAGGATCTCCAGCGATCGTGATCTTTCGCCATCAGGCGCATGTCTTCCCTGGTAATATCCAAGCGACTCGAACCCAGATTCTCCATGTAGTCTAGCCTCTGGTCTCTTACCTACCAGCTTGGAAAATAACAACTGCCTAGGAAGACTAGTTTGCATTGGCATCCGTATCACGTGGCCATACCAGCGCCACTGAGATCTGTCGATGCGGAGAAGTAGCGGCTCGACACCTAAAGATTCCCTTATTGTGCTGCTGTACACTCTATCTAGTAGGGAGTGTGACACCTGCCACACCTCTCAGAAATCTCATTTCTTGTACCCTTCATTACCCAAGCCTCATGACCATAAGTGAGAATGGAGACAAAGATAGATTTGAAGACAGAGAGCTTGGCTTTGAAGACAGGCAATACCTAAAGCCAATCGAACAACGGAGGAAAGAGATATAACATCTCGCTAGCACCAAATAGCCAATCAGAGCAAAGCGAGTCTGTTTTCCCTGACCTTTACAAAAGTCGTCAACTTAACAATAAATTATATTATAAACCTAGGAGTTGTGATAATTATATATTAATTAAGATGAATAACACTCCTCAATTGAAAGAAGACAGATAAATTAAAATAAATAATAAAAAAGTCACCCAATTGGTAAAGTAAAAGTTGAATGACGAAATGTAAATGAAACACAGGACTTAGGGAGAATTCAGATGAAACACAGAAGAAACACAGAAGAGACGAAGTTCCAGCGAAGAAACGTTACACGAACACAGGGAGGTACACAGTTACAGATGAAGAAGGTCTATGATGGAAGTTCGATGATTCGTAACACTTAGATGACTAACTTGAATAACGTTTTCGGGATTTTTTTCCATTTATTCAAAAAACTTTATTACTGATAAAAATAAAAGAAATAAAAAACTCTTTCACCACAACAAAAATTAAGGAACAATGCAACCTGAACCTGGAAGCGCTTTTCGACAGCAAGGCTATCATCATTCAGCAGGGACCAAGGAGTACACTAGGGGGAACCGAGTGAACTGACTTGAAAGCGGAAAAACTGA
>JAHWFO010090532.1:0-10692 GCA_023313115.1 Rhysida immarginata | reverse complement strand
GCTACTACCGATCGAATGATTTAGCGAGGTCTTCGGACTGGCGCTCGGGTCGCGAGGGTCTTCCTCGGGTCGACCATTCAGAGGAAGTAAAACTCGTAACAAGGTTTCCGTAGGTGACCTCAGAAATATCTCCCATATAACGAGAGAATTTTACTTATAATTCATTCTTTCTAAAATTACTTATTTCATTTCATCATCGGAACACCAAAGGATAAAAAACAACACAAACAAGATAGACAAACACAAGAACTTCTTTCAATAGGAAAAGAAGTTCACACATAAAATTAAAAGATGGACGAACAAGTAGTGTAAATATATAAATTCTGTAATAACCACAACAATTGTAAACATAGACTCTAAAATATTAACAACAATAGTATATAATAAAACCGGCAAGCCAAAAGAAAAATTCAACCAAAGAATAAAATTCTCATGATCCTTTCAAATAATCAATAGTAAATGACCATATATATGACCACCTTCTCTTATACCTATCATATTTTCTTGCCATAAAAAAAGAACCCCTTTCGTTCTGCCTATAATCGTTCAGTTCTTTAATAAACAGATACCACACCTTAAAACTAGGGTTATGGTACCAAGCAATGATACTTTTTTGTATCACAGATTATGCTATGTTAATAATGTCATTCAGTATTACTTTGTATTTGAGTTTCTTATCTCGCTGCACACCGTTTATTAAGAGAAAATTTTTCTTGTGACCTTGTGGAATGGTAATAATTTTCTCCTTTCAACTGCCGTTATCTTATTAATAAAGGGATTAAATCCACCATTGAACCCCTGGAACACTTTGTCAAAGTAAAAACTACTATTTCCCCATATAGTACTTATTACAAAATTAGCTCTATAAACCTTTTTTAATATATTAAGGTTATGTAACCCCAGACCTCCATTGTCTACCGATCGATAATAGGTAGCTCTCCGCATCCAGCGTCCACTCGAGTTGACCCACCTAACCATTTTCCCCATCATTCTCTCAATCCATTTGGTGGGTGGTCCTATGATTCTCATTTTAAATGCGATCTTAGGAATAACCTTTGAATTAATTAACATAATAGGTTCTTTTACAGTTAAACTTTTTTTATATATCGACCAATTAGATTCGAATTCATTCCACCATTTGTTAATTCTATTGTACGAGGGTTGTACCAAAAGTAAGGTTCCCAATGAGCTACAGCCTCGAGGGAAGGTGCTAGGCTAAATCCGACAACAGTGCCGTGCGCAGTGGTTCCCGCACTCTCGAGCCCCACTCTCGAGCTATTCCTATGGCGCTCAGTGTTCGCTTGGCAGCCGTCAGAGATGGAAGTGTTGATCGCCGCTCCCGCCAAGTGGAGGTTCGAGCAGTAATCCGGTTTCTCCACGCAAGGAAGTTACCGTCCGTGGAGATTCATCGGCAACTGACTGAGGTTTACGGTGAAAAGTGCATGTCCGTTCAGCACGTCCGAAAATGGTGCAGGGCTTTTGCTGAGGGTCGCACGGAAGTTCACGATGAAGAACGGAGTGGAAGACCGCCGGTTTCGGATTCGATTGCCCAGAAGATCAACAGTGAGCTGCTGAAAGATCGGAGGGTCACTGTCCGTGAACTTGTTGAACGCATTCCTGAAGCTTCCCACGGCCTAATTGAAAGAACGGATTGGCGGGAGACTTCTTCGACTTAGGAATACAAAAGCTGGAGCACCGTCTTCAAAAGTGTGTCGAAAAAAATGGAGACTATGTTGAAAAATAGACAACAGTGTAAGCTTTTCAACGATGTATAAATTAATAACAATAAACAATGTTTTCTACTTGTAAAAAATATGGGAACCTTACTTTTGGTACAACCCTCGTAGTTACTGACAATTGCATTTTCCCCTATATCTATCCCCAATACTGTAATCATCTTTTCTACTCTTATATTATAATTGTCTTTTAACTTAAAATCATTTATTGAAGTGTAATTTATCATCACTGATTTTTATTTGTTTATTTTAGAGTTGGAGGCATTCATATATAATTCAATTTCACATAGTACTTCCTTTAATTCTTTTTCGTTTTGCAGGAAAAGTATAACATCATCTGCATAGGCTGTATAAATCGGCAGATGTTTCTCAATTAATTTTCTTTGTGATTGAATTCTTCATTTTATCTTTCTTAAAAGTGCCTCCAATGTTAAGATATACAGTATCGGGGATAGAGCGTCTCCTTGCCTAATGCCCGTAAACATTTTTATAATCTGTGATCTTCTTCCATTAACACAAATCTGGCATTCTTGATTGTATAAGATTATTTCAATCCATCGACGGAGCGTCCTGGGGCATCCTGTTTTTTCCAGTATTTTCAGTAAAAACTTGTGGCTGACTCTATCAAACGCTTTCGTTTGATCTAGCCCCAGGATCAAACCACCATTGGCTGCCATGTAATCACACATATCCCTCATCGTATGTAAATTATCAGTAATTCTTCTTCCAGGGATATATGCAGATTGAAGATCACCAACAGTTCCATTGAAATAATCTATGTACTTATTAACCAAAAGTTTAGAAAGAATCTTCATATCCGTATTTATCAGAGAAATTGGTCGATAGTCAGTTACATAAACAGGATTTTCTTTTTTTCCTAGCAAAATAATATCGGCCACTAACAGTGATTTAGTTTCAGCCGTTTTAAACATATGTTCATAAACCACCCCCAAAATGGGATATATGTTATCCAACTCGTATACCTCGGCAGAGATGCCGTCATTCCCAGGCGATGCGTTTTTATTCAACGCACTAACGGCTTTTTTAATTTCTTCCTGGGAAAACAAATAATAACTTTCATCAGTTTCTTTAACAGATGACCAGTCTTCAATATACTCCGTCGAACTATTGGACCTTTCAACCACTTCTTCATATACATTCCTATAATGTTTCTCAAATTCATTTAAAATTCTATTCATATCATTGCACTCTCCATTCCCAACTCTGATACTTTCAATTCTTTTATTATTACTTTTTTCTCTCATCATACGTTTTAGTCTGTTGGCATTCAATGACTGAAGGCCCACCTTATTTTTATAGTATTTTTCGATCAATGTATTTCTATAGTGACTATCTCGAATTCTATATTCCCTAAGCTTATGAATTATTTGAATTTTAAATAATTCCCATAACTGTATGGGATTGTCATTCAACTCCAGGAGATTAAAAAATACCAACAAATAATCATTAATATATTTTTTACAAGTTTCATCCTGGAGTTTCCATACGGGACATACGATATCATTAAGTCTGCCTTCTATTTTAGCTCTAAAGTTAAATTCGAGCCAGATCATTTTGTGATCGCCCTTCTTAACCATATTATCGATGCCCGTATGATTGACATAAGTACTTAAATCATAGGGAACATAGAATCGATCAAGGCGAGCCTTCGAATCATTTCTTACCCACGTATATTTCTTCTCTTTTTTATTCCTAATACGCCAAATATCCACAAGAGAAAATTCTATTACCATTTTCCTCAGTGAATTAACTAAAGCCGTGCGCCATTCTTTATGGGGGACTCTATCATATTCTGAATCTAATGTACAATTCCAGTCCCCCATAAAAACAAAATAATCATCAATATTCTTTTCCATAAAATTATACAATGACGCAACGGCTTTATTGGCTTCCAAATTGCCTTGTGGGATAAGAACATTAACCAACCATATTTTCATATTATTAGTTCTTAAAGCCACAGCTAAAACGTATGAATCATAGAGAATCACATAATCTTCCATATATTTTCTGTATCTATTGGGAACGAAGAATGCAACACCATTATAGCAATGCGACGACGGAGCATAAAGAATTTCATAATCTAATTTATACAAGTTGGTCCAGTCAGGTGGACAGCTCGAATGAACACCAACGATAGAACTCTTTTCAGACATTAACGTATCACGAAAGAAGTCCTTATTGGCATATCTATTAAGGTTTCTAATATTCCAAGAGAAAATTTTAATTTTATCCATCATAATATAGTATCTTAATTAAGTACCAGAGCACTAAAACAATGTATATACTTAGTGTCTATCTAATTTTAATTTCTTAAGAGCATTTTTTATCTTATCTATCTGTCTAATCGGGAAGTTTTCTTGTTCCATCATCTGTTGTCCGACCACAATGAAGTCCTCAACTTCATAGCCATAATTTTGAATCGTATTTCTAATTCCAGCTTTTCTATCTGCTGCTTCCCTCAAAATTTCCATAAATTCAGATCTTAATCTTTGAAGTACTGCCTTATGGGTCCTTGGTGACTTCTTTTTCGTCACACCACACCCCTCTCTACCTTCAACCATCATATCCGCCTTTTTTATGTTCTCCCTTGCCATATTCTTTAGAGTCATTTCCGCCTCTTTTACCATATTTTCTTCCTCTTTATCTACTGACTCACTCTCCTCTCTCTCCCTATCATTATCTCCATCATCACCTACTTCTATGTCTCTTTCTTCCTCAACTCCTTCTAATTCCTTTGCATCACTATTCTTTTTTCCCATTTCTCCATCTCTTCCAATTCCCATTTCCATCTCCTCATCATTCTCCTTATCCTTTTCCACATTTAATTCTACCTCTAACTCATTATTATCCCCACTACTTTCTTCATGTATTAATTTTCTCTTTTTTGATCTATTCATTTTTCCATCAACTATATTTTCCTCAATATTATCATTTATTTCACCCTCTTCCTCTAGGACTTCTTTCACTTTACTATTATTCGGACATTCTTTTATTAGATGATCCTGACTCCCACAGATAAAACATCTTTTCTCTTCTCTAGACACTTTTACATATACACTCTGATTTAACAACTCTATTTTAATGAATTCCGTAATATTTACATCTTTTTTTGGAATCATACACAAATCTTGAAAAGGTTAAAACCCCTCGTTTACCCTTAACAAAGATTGGAAACAATTTAGACTTAATTACTCCAAATTTTTGTACTTCCCTCAGGATCATACCAGGAGGTATGGATGGTAGCACCCCTGAGAGAATAAATTTAATTGCTTCGAGAGAGTGTTTCTCAGCGGTTAAACTCTCACCCTTTATTTTAATTCCCTCAGTAAGTATTTTCTCAACGTGTACCATTTCACGAAAATAGATGTGCGTATACAAACCATCCAACCTCCCTATAGCTTTAACCGATCCTGCCCCACATATCTCCTCAATCCTTTCCAAATAATCGACAACCTTTGTTTCCTCAATAGATCTTAGTATTATTCGCTTATCTTCAATAGAGGAACTTATTTCAAGATCTGTTGGCTTCTGCACATTGGCAACTATATTAGCATAATTACTCATTGTGCTATATTAACTTATAATATTCATCAAAATCACAAAAACCTATATTACTTCTATATGATTTTATCTTAAATATAAACTAAATATTCCAGAATAATCAACACAATCTTAATACCTTTGTAAATATAGGGTTATTAATATACTAAACATCTAATAGAAATTATTAGTATTATAGGCCTAAATTTCTTTAAACTTTCTATTTATTTATTATTATTAATTTTTCCTGTTTTTTTTTTTTTGATTATTATTTTAATATATTAGTTCAAAAACACTAGATATCTATCTATATATATAAAGAAGGATGTTTGTGGATCTGTCTGTGGATGGGTCTGTGGATCTGTGTGTACGTTTTTTATACAAATCTACAGTTTTATTCCGATCTTGATAAAATTTCGCATACATGACCTTTAAAGCATGAGGAAGGTCACTGTCTACCTCAGATTTCGGAAAAATAATAAATATCGATAAAAAATCGATATTCATGGTTATGGCAAGGCATATTAATGAGAAATATCTCATGACCAACAATGCAAGGCAAAGTTGGTACAACAATAGGTATCAACAATGGTATCAGCACGCAATTCACAAACACACTGCATGAACCAACAATATATATCTCATGACTAACAATGAAAGGAAAAGTTTGTGCAAGTGTAATTATCCCGGGCAACGCCGGGTACCTTTGCTAGTCTATCTTCTATCTATCTATATATAGAAAGAAGGATGTTTGTGGGTCTGTTTGTCTGTACGTTTTTTATACAAATCTACAGTTTTATTCCGATCTTGATGAAATTTCGCATACATGACCTTCAAAGCATGAGGAAGGTCACTGTCTATCTCAGATTTTGGAAAAATAATAATTATCGATAAAAAATCGATATTCATGGTTATGGCAGGGCATATTAATGAGAAATATCTCATGACCAACAATGCAAGGCAAAGTCTGTGCAACAATAGGTATCAACAATTGTATCAACACGCAATACACCAACACAAGGCAGGGATCAACAATCAATATCTCATGACTAACAATGAAAGGAAAAGTTTGTGCAAGTGTAATTATCCCGGGCAACGCCGGGTACCTCTTCTAGTAGGTTAATAAAACTCCATAGGCATTAGTGCTCTTTTCCATGAACCCAGCTATTTATCTTGCCCATCAACTTTCGTATAGTCTTCGCCGGGGGTTCCAAAATTTCTAGCACAAACTTAATTTTGGGTATTAAGCTCTTGTTTGCCAAAACAACCCTTTCCTTCAATTGGAGTTTGCTGTGCAATGGTTTTAGATGATGCATCCAAGCATCGACTTTCTCCAGTAGGTCATTAAAGTTAATCTCTTGGGACGTAATTTTTCCAAACTTTAAGCCCAGAATCTTGACGACATCCTTAACCTTAAGGTTGTAGCGAGATTCCAGATCACCGTCTACAACCCTAGGAAAATTAACTACAAAGGATTTTTGGCAGTTCATTACTGCACCTGAGACTTCCTGAAATTCCAAAGAAAGAGAAAGGAGCTCACCCAATTCGTCTTCAGAATACAAAAAGCAAGAGATATCATCTGCATATGCAGTATAAATTAGGTAATCAATAGAAGATTCTCTCAATCTACGAATGTTCTGATCTAATCTGCTTAAAAACGGATCGAGACTGGCTACATACAATAGCGGGGACAGGGCATCACCCTGTCGAATCCCCTTACCCATATAGAGCACTTTAGACCGCAACGATCCAAAGCAAATTTGAAAACTCTGGTTACTGAGCCAGATCTCGATCCATCGAATCAAGCTGTCATGAACCCCAAAAAAATGTAAAACTTGAATCAGATATACATGACTTACCCTGTCAAAGGCCTTCTCATTATCAATGGTCACCAAAAAGCCAGCATTACTCTCCAGCACCTCTATCATGTCTCTGATAATGTGGAGACTATCCCTTATTGAACGGCCTCTGACAGAGCAAGTTTGAAATCTTCCAATTCTATCGTTCAAGATTTCACTGCATCTATTTGCCAGTATTCTGGATAAAATCTTCATATCAATGTTGACGATGGAAATTGGCCTAAAATGAATAACCTCCACCGGGTTATTGATCTTGGGGATCAGGGTCATATCTGCCGCACCCATACTCTCAGGGATAACCCCTACAGTATATATATAGTTAAACACATTTTCCAACAGAACCTGAATTTCTTCAATTTTGTAGAATTCTAATGATATACCATCCCTACCAGGGGAGGAATTTCCATTGAGTTGACGTACCGCTCTCTTTATTTCACTTAATGCGATTTCTTTATATCCGATGGTGTCCTGTTTCATCGAGTTACCTAGAAAATTTTTTATTCTACAATTTTCTACTATTCCTTCCCGATAAAATTGTGAATAATATTTCTCGAATTCATCAATCATTAACTGTTTATCACTAATTATATTATTTTTTATTTTCAAACAAAACAATTGATTTTTAGAGTTTACATTCCTTAAAAACTTTTTAGTAATTTTCGCTTTCAAACTTGATATCCCAATTTTCTTGTTCAATATTCTTTCGATTTCCGATTCTTTGGTACTATTACACGAAAACTTTTTAATTTAATTTTGTTCATTAAATCTACCTTGATAAATTCCCACAGCTGGGATGGGTTGTCATTGATGTCTAATAAATTTTTATAATCTTTCACATAATCCCTAATTATATCTACACAACCCTGATCCTTAAAGACAAATGAGGGGATATAATTATTTCCCAGCCTGCCTAATAACCGTGATTTAAGGTTGAGTATAAGGGTGATCATTTTATGATCACCCTTAATTACCTCAGGACTAATATAGGAACCTTTCACGCAGGCCATTAGTTCAAAGTTGATATAAAATCGATCTAATCTCACTTGGCTATTCCCTCTTCGCCAGATGTAGTCGAACAAATCCCCATTTAAATTTCTCCACACGTCCTTGAGATTCCAAACCTCTACTAGCTCTTTTAGTTTCCCTCTCAAGGCGTGTCTCCATTCTACAGTGGGTTTCCTGTCATATTCAGAATTTAAAGTGACATTCCAGTCCCCTACTAATATAAAGTTATCAGCATAATTTTTATCTATAGTTTCATTTAGTTTGGTTACAAGTTCACCTGCTCTCGTCTCCCCTTGGGGAATTAAGCAGTTGCAAATTCTTAATATCTCATTTCTTATCTGAATCACAATCATTTGGCAGTAAGCTTCAATCAAAATGCTAGATTCCAATACAAAGGGGTTTCTCGGTACTAAAATAAGAGTACCATTAAATCGGTGAGTAGCTTTATTTAAAAAGATCTCATAGTGGGTATCAAGGACTTTCAACCAATCCGGGATCATACTGGACATCAAACCGATTTCTTGTAATACGTATATAGCCTGAGGATCCTTATAAATTAAATCATATAGAAAGTTTTTATTAATGTAAGAGTTCAACCCTCTCACATTCCACGAATGAATCTTTATAATAGCCATTAGGAAATTAAAAAATTAAGATTTTTCCATATTAAACCGTTTTTTCTTTAACTATTGCTTCATTTATTCTTTTTCTTTATCATTAGTCCCACCTTTGGAACTTGATCTATTTTTCCTTGGTTTTTTCATTCTCTCGATTGCATTTTTTATAATCTCTTGTGTACCTTCAGAAATAGTCCTTTCTCTTAACATACTATTTCCAACGTTTATAAAATCCTCTGCTCTATAATTATATCGATTTACCATAGAACTCAGCCCAACTCTTTTGTCAGTGGCTTCTTTAAGAATGAGGAAAAAATCTCCCTCCAGCCTCTTTCTTACCATCGGATCGACTGAATCCACCGTGTTCTCAGAACTCCTCACCACTTTCGGTAATTTTGAGAGCACAGGACTCACACTTTCTTTATTTTTTTCTTTTCCCTTATCAATCGATTGTTCCTGTTGGTCTTTCAAATCTTGGTTCATGCTAGGTTCACTGCTTAGTTCATCGCTTCCCTGAGTGTTATCTAAGACGCTTTCAACCACTTTTCCTTCCTGATCCTGAACATTCTCTAAATCATTTGATTCCATATGATCAAAACTTTCATTTTCATCTAATCTCATTCTCTTATTATTTTTATTTAAAACATTATTCTCTTCAACATCAGGAACATTATCTTCCAAATCACCTTCACCTTTACTACCGTACTCCTTCCTATAGTCTTCATCAGTAAATTGGCAGTCTTTGATCAAATGATCTCCACTACCACATCTATAACACGTCTTTTTTGTTTTCACCAGTTTAATTGAACATTTAAAATCACCCACAGGAATAGTAATGAACTCAGGAACATTTATATCAGGTTTTGGGACGACGTAAACAAACGTTGAAAAGTTAATATATTTCTAAATCCCCTAACATACACAGGGAATACTCTTGACTTTAAGACGAAGAACCTTTTCAGTTCATTGATTAAGTCCAAAGGGGGGACCGACGGCAAGACTCCTTGGAGAAGTAATTTCTCCGTACCATGACTAAATTTTTCTGCAGAGACTTCCTGTCCTTTAGTAAAGCCTCTCTCCCCGAAAGGTAGACGTGAGTGAAAAACCCATCTAATCTACCAATCGCCCGGATAGCATCGCTACCACATAAGGCAGTAATCTTTTCAACATAGTCTTGTATACGTGACTGCTCAATTGATTTGAAGATAACGCGGTTATCTTCATAACCAGCAATTATCTCGGCAGTAGTTGGAACAGTCGTATTATTGCTCTTGAGCACTTGGTTATAAGCCATCTCTTAAAAAAATAACCAATAACATCCTCAGAAAAATTTATCCACACTCTCAAGCAAGAAACAAAAACACTCAACAAAATGGAAATCCTTTACAATTAGGAAAAAGAATATATAATACTTATATAACCAAAAACTTGATTATACCAGAACAATCTATTTAAATTAAACTAACTCACTCACTAGGGAAATCAATTATCAAGACCCCATTACAAATATTGAAAACAATTATTATATATCACACAAAAACTAGTAGGAATGATATATCCTCATAAAACCAATTGAATTATTATCATTACACCCTTCAAAGGTCAAATATATTCTAAAAACAGACAAAAGAGACAAAAAAATCGACCTTCTAAATCACTTCCTGTTGAAAGGAGAAAAACACAGATCTCACTGTCTGGGCCAAAAACGGCCCAAACAAAAAAACAGAGCACACCTGCTCAAAATATCATTTATATAGTGTGTCTCTAATGCTTTATAAATGTAGTAAACATATTTAAACCAAGTGATAGTAAACAGAAAAAATTTTTTACAAATTCTTGATGGAGCAAAGAAAGGCTGCCTCCACCCGAACCTGCGGAAGGATCATTATTGTAAGATTACTTTTAAAACTCGCA
>JAHWFO010090511.1:551265-582572 GCA_023313115.1 Rhysida immarginata | reverse complement strand
ATTGAAACTGAGCGATTGATTTTCAACCGCAATAATCAAAGACAATTACGTGCGGAAAATTATGTTGACCTTAAAGACGATTAGCAGAGGGATACCGATGGTGTAAACGTGGGCAAAATAGTGTTTCTCTCATCCAAAATCACTGGAGTCCTAAATATATTCACGAGAGCACTCAAGATGCTTTCTGTTATGTCCGAAAATATGGTGGAGCACATTTATTTATTACCATGATGACCAATACTAGGTGGCTTGACATACACACCAAATTGCTTCCTAGGCAGACATCCTATGACAGGAACGACTTGATTTCTCGGGTATTTCATTTAAAGCAGAAGCGTCTGATAGACTTTTTTTACAAATGAGAAGTTATTTGGAGCTCCGATGCTACTTGTGCTCAATAGAATGGCAGAAACAGAATAAACTTTTACCCAAATAAGAACTCAAGAAAACTATTGGTTGTGTGAAAGGGCCTAAAAATGAGCAAGCAACTGCAATAAACCGCAGCATTTTGCAAAACATTGAGGGGAATGAGGTGATATATCTATAAACCAAAAGTCTGTATGTTTGTGTCTGTGTAGCTTCAGGCGATCCTATTGGGTAATCAAAAAGGAATTGTTTCGATTGTTACGACAGTATTATTTTTAAACTAAAGATGAGCAGAAGAATTTTAAGTGTTGCAGTATTTTTATTTGTATAATAAACTTTGGATAGCAAAAAGATTTTTTCTTCTTTAAAATGTAATATCCTTTCATTGATAACATGGTTTTTGCATTTGAAAAGCAAAATCATGTATATGAACATACACTATATGATCACAAATATCCGGACACATGCACGTTTGCGCTCTAGCCACGATTTCATGGAAATCAATAGGGCGTTGCACATCCCTTTGCCCGAATCACAGCTTCCACCCTTCGGGGAAGACTTTCCACCAAATGTTGGTAGGTACTTTCCGGAATGTTCCTCCATTCCTCCCGAAGAGCGAGAATCAGTTCAGGTACAGAAGTTGGCCGATGTGATCTGGCCCGCAAGCGTCTTTCCAATTCATCCCACAGACTCTCTATAGGATTGAGGTCGGGACTTTGTGCCGGCCAACCCATTTCTTCGACCCCTGAGTCCGCAAACCACTGCTGTACACGCCTCGCTTTGTGGCACGGAGCATTGTCGTGTTGGTAGAGAAATGACCCGTTTCCGAAAAATTGCCACAACGTTGGAAGTGCACAGTTGTCCAAAACATTCAGATAACGGTCGGAGTTCATGATTCCTTGCACAGGAACGAGCTGGCCCAGTCCGTACCATGAAAATGAGCCCCACACCATGACTCCTCCTCCTCCGAACTTGATTGTGGGCTCTGTGCACTCAGGTAAGAAGCGTTCTCCAGGTATGCGCCAAACCCAAACTCGTCCATCGGATTGCCAGAGTGTGTAGCGAGATTCGTCTGTCCACATTACACGTTTCCATTGGTCCATTGTCCAGTTTCTGTGGGCTTTGCACCACTCCAGACGTCGCTTGGCGTTGACCCTGCTGATGTGGGGCTTGTGGGCAGCAGCACGGCCATGGAATCCCATCGTGTGCAGTTCCCGACGAATTGTCATGGTACTGGCATCATTTACAGAGGCGTTTCGAAACACTGTGGCAATTTTTTCCGCCGAGGAATTCCGGTTGCTGCGGGTGACACGACGAAGCACTCGACGGTCTCTGTCCGTTAGTTTCTTGGGTCTACCGATTCGTTGTTGAACTGTTGTTGATCCCCGGGTCTTCCATTTCATAATGACATCGCCTACTGTTGACTTGGGTATCTGAAGAAGGCTGGAAATGTCACGCACGGACTTGCCGCATAGGTGACATCCAACGATGGTTCCACGTTGGAACTCACTGAGCTCTGCCGAACGACCCATTCTTGCCAATGTCCAAGCAGAGTTGTGTCTGAAGGTGTGGGAAGCTATTTAAGTGATGTGCAAGTCATTATCATGTGACATTGGGCCAATCGATGATCTGTGAGGGGTGTCCGGATATTTTTGATCATATAGTGTAAAATTCCATGATGACTTTTCTGATACTTGACATGTCAATTTTCAAATTTAAAAAAAAAATTTTCATTCAGTTATTGCAACCTAATTATCTTAAACAATTACTTAGAATGTTTATTATTCGACATAGCATTCAACAGTGGCTTAAAGAATAAAGGCAAATAGCGATTAGATAAATTAGAGATAAATACCATACTGTTTACCCCTTTTTGGATAGGTTTGCCCAATATTTTGTGAAGTGACCAAACCTAATAACTTTAATGTTACCATAATAACACTTTTAGTTCTGAACTTTGTCAATAGATGGTACTGCCTTAACTTTAAAACCACAATATAAGAAATAAACTGTGTTTAAAACGCGCTTTAGGTCGTGTCTGCCGAACTTCATCTTATCGTTATTATTTGACACGACGGACACGTCTGATCTAGGCCCTAAGGGGTTACCTGATTGATGTTTATCTTCTGTGTTTACGGGTTTAGATTTGTTTAATTTGCGATGCTATTGTTGTTTGGTTTCGTATTGATATTAATACGTTTTGGCTACTCTCACTGACTTCGATTTGCTTTGCAATTCGGATTTTATTTGTTGCTTTGTGAATAGATGATGATGTTTGGTTTTATGCAAATTTTATAAGATTGGTGATAAATAGCATTAGAAGCGTTTGGGGGCATTTCCTGGTTCACTTTCCGTCCTTCATGCACGGGGATGATTGTATTTGTTGCGTGCCCGAATGGCCCGTGGATCATGTAGTGACAACTGTGTCGTGTAGTTTTTTTGTCACTGTTGACATCAGGAATTTCTGCAGTAATAACATCGTCAATTTGGTTGGGAGGCAATTTTTCTTTTAGCCACAGCAAAAGATGTACGTAAAAGCCGCTGAGTCTCCCAATATTTGACATTTCATAAGCTGATCTACCAACTTCCGAACTTTATTTTCAAAACCTCGACCATAGGATAACAGGATAGAATGAATATAAAATTAGGATGTAATGAGAAAACATTCGTTTTATGCTATTGAACATAAACTGGGTATAGCAGATGATAAGGATAGGGAAGTGTCTATCGAGGAGGCAAAGGAGAAACACATGTCTCCCTTGAACCCTTTAACAAATCTCCAGACGACTGACAAAAATTTGTGTATTAGTTTGTGTGTTTGGAAAGGAAAGAGAAAGAGTAAGAACGAGTATTGGTCAGGAAACTCTGCAGCTAAAAGACAAATGGGCATCGGAAACATGTGAACAACTGGAGCTTCATCTAGAGCAGGAGGGTATAAGAATTTTTACATCAGGGGCAAAGGAAACTTCGAAGGAAAGATGAGATCTAAAGTATCCAGTGATATTTCCCGTGGTGAAAATGAATATTTTAATCTGAGGCAGGTCAATCCAACAAAGGGATAACTAAAGTCCCGGGTGACGCCGGGTTTTCAGCTAGTTACTAATAACTTAATATTTTGACAGGTAAATGTATTAAGAATCAAATAATTGGCCATTGAGACATAAGTGAAATCAGGCTGTACCATGTCTTCTCAATCTGTTCGCTCGGGAATCGCTCTCGTCCTCTCTGCTACATCGGTCCTGGCTGGAGGGGGGGTCGGCTCGGCTCGTCCATGAAGTGGCTCGTAGATTTCTCGATCTCAGATCTTGCTTCTAATACGGGAACCGGGTACTTTTCGGGGCTTAGTTTGCATTCTGGAACTAACACGAGTAATCCTCTAACTGCTTGATTTTGGAGCCGTTCGTAACTTTTGAAAAGAAATAACAGTTGCGAAATAATCCAAGACGAACAAGGCACAGCAGGTAGTAAACAGACGACGAGACAGAGGCATTTGAGGAAAAGAAAACTACAAGCAAACACAGTAGAAAGGTAGACAGGCAAAATACTAGGGATGGGCAGCAATAAATAGAAACTAATACTAATAATACAAGGGCATAACTGAAAAAGCAAAAATACAGTTAAAGTGTTAGTAAGAAAGCAAAGACAACGCCTGGTTACCACCAGTGCTAACTCAGAAAACCTCTGCTCGGAAAATAAAGACTGAGAACGTCAATAAAAAGTTAAACGAACAGAAAAGGCCTAATGCAGGGCCTACGGACGAGAGAACTACGTCAGGAGAAAACGAATCGGAAAGTTAAGCTCCCACAAGCAGTCCGGAGGCTCACGACTATACCGGAGATGAAACTCCAACAGACGGCTAAAGCACCCATGGAGTCGGCAGACGGGGTACATCTTTCTACGGAAGAGCCCGAGCCGCGGGACTCGCTGACCAGACGGAGCTGGAAGCAGCATCTCAGAGACTAAGGCCAGATGAGAATGGAGAAACAAAAACTCCGGTGCAAGTTTATCACAAACGCCGGCATTAGTCACGACCACTCCAAACCAATAAAGAAACCGGCGAAAATCCATCAGGAAGCAGAGAGGGGACGTGCCCTCAGATCGAGACGACGGCCTAAAAACTGCTACTAAAAAAACGATGAGCCAAGCAGTGAAATTTACGAGCCGCTCGCATGACGAACCAGCGCGAACACGAAGGCACGAAGGCGCACAAAGCGAGGGCATGCAGGCAACAATAACAAATGAAAATTATTGTTGAAAGATAGTTAAGAATCGGCGAAAAAGCCAAGATTATATAAACAAAAAGAAAAAGACAAAAATGGGCGTAAAACTAGCCAAACATTCCTAAAACATGGAATTAAGTAGGAAAAATTCCTGCACCAGAATTAGACACGCTACACTTTACAAATGCAATTATTGCACTAAACGAAGACATGAACGAATCCACACAGTACCGTTTGCCTGTGACTGTTATATATGATTTACTCGGTCACCACGAAAAGTCAATCAAGAAAGATAGTATATAGGAAAGATGCAACCCTCCAGGATCGCATCGATTGCTGCGAAATATTGCCAACTGGTGTCAGAAAGTAGTAACATCGTTAGGTAAGCGTTGGACATTTTAAAGAAAACCTGCTTTCTTCAAGAAGATGAGTATGACATTGCGGTGCAATTTTCAATTGATTGTTGATTGGGAACGATTGTTTAGAAAAAAAATAACCAGTAGTTATTTTTTGTTGCCTTAGAAACCTCTCAGTAGACTTATTTGTTAATGGTGGTTTTTTATACTTAGTAGGAAATATTGTAGACTTGTAATCTGGATGTTTGGTGGTAAAAAGGTTTACCATTTACGAAATGTCCAGAACAAATTTTAGAGTTCTTAGTTGGACTCCACATAATTCCATTTTCTCTACACAAAAATAGACAAAAATTATTACTTCTTTTAATTTCTCTCATTATTAAATTATTATCACTCATTATTAAGCATGGCCAGTGATGGATTAACCTCGGCCGCGTGCGAGACAAATTTCCCCGGGCATGATTTTGTTGTATTTAGAAGTAAATATAAACAAAAAATCTTAAATAATTTCATCGCAGGCCCTCTTGGAAGACAACTGTGCCTCTTTTTCATCCACGCCCTCTTTTCGTGCGTCTTTTTCGTCTTCCGTCACTTGCTCAGGATAATCTTTCTTGTTTGTAAAATATTAACTGATTTGCTTCACAGCTTGAATCTACATTCTTCTCCTTCCTGGATCTTTCTTTTATAAAGGAGAACTAAACATAGACTGTATTCATTTTTATGGCATACAATCACACAGCAATAATTTTCACCATAACTTTTTTCTATCATGGCATTAGGCACGCGTGCATGTCGTTAGCTTTTGTAACAGGTGACATCTGAAATAATCTATCACGAGATATCTCATACTGTTGAGAAGTATAACCTAATCCTTCTGTCACAGTATATCGAAAAGTGAATAGTACAGTGGGTGTTTAGATTTAAGTCATAGTTGAGCGCGTGAAAAGCACATCCCAAGCGTATACCTGCTACCCTACTTTCATTCAGAAGGAACAGATCCAGTCTAAATTTTTCTTGACTCTCAGTAAAAGTACCTGATGTTGCAACCGATCAAATTTTGTACCTGATTTTAGCTCAGTTCCTACGGAGCAGGTAAAAACCTTTTTACACCCGATTGTACATACAGGACAAATGTAAGTATCAGGTACAATTAGAATTTTGAAAATCGGTTAAAAAATAAAAAAATTATAGCCATGGAGGCATTACTTTTCAAGTAGTTGCATATTGGTCAATTTTGCTGTCGATGAAAGTGAAAAAAGGAACGGGTCTTGGATTAGCAAAATTGGTAACGTTTATTTGCATACTCGTTTCGAATTCACTTCATCAGGGCAGGTAACGACTATAATTCACTTCTTCATTTACCGCCGAACATATGGCATTCATCCACCAGTCTGGAAAAACCCAATTCGTGCTGATTGGTGGACTCACAAAAACATAAAAATATAAAATAAGATTATTATTTGTGGAGCTCTTATAAGGAAACTAATACATCGATAACATAAAAACATAAAAATAAAAAATAAAATAAGGTCATTATATGTGGAGCTCTTATAAGGAAAGTAATGTATCAATAAATGTAATTATATGTCCGAGTCCGTTGTGGTACGCCTTGTTCTGTATGGGTGGTTTACAATCCTGCTCACCGCGTCAATAATAGGGTTATTCTCGAAATTTGTCTGGTTATTTAATACCTTGTCTTTGTCCGTTTTAAGGTGTTTCTTGATTTCTAGGGCCTCGAAAGTCAGGATTCTTCTATGATCTTTCTCAATTTCAGTATGATCATGATTTCTGTCACGGAAGATGTTTGTGATTCTGTTTCCATGACCAGGGCGTAAATATAGCCTTTAGGACAAGCAACAAATGTAGGTACGCATTCAATCCAGGAAGACACTGGAAACCCGGAGACGAATACATCAATGGTAACACAATGAGCCAAAACCGCTTTTCCACAAAATATTTATTACGCCTGGATACGTATTTCGGACGCTACGCGTCCATTTTTCAACAAGACTGAATGTTACAGTGAGCCTTAGGGCTATTTATACATAATAGGGACCTGATTGTTCCCTTTACAAGTAGATAAAAATATAACGCAAAGCCAATCAGGTAAATTACAGCCAAGAATACAGAATAAATTTGAAACAAAATAAGCCATTCAATTGTGAGCAGGATATAAATACACCAAGAATAAATAAAATAAAAAGGGGCAAAGTAGCCAATAAAAGAGCGAGGGGGGGGGTTCAAAGGTTAAATCTACATAAGTCAGAGAGAAGGACAAATCCGGTAAATGCCAAAAAAGAAAGTCGAAACAAAGCCTCAAGCCAGGGAAAACTAAGGACTGAGAGAACCCAAAAGCCGTTAGTGCACGTCCCTAAGCAAGTTATCCCAGACATTAAGGTCCATAGGGCCCTTGCCACCATTTAGGAATTTGCTTCCCTGCTCTTTGTATATCTCTAAACTTTCAAGAAAATTGAGCTTCCTCCAGTCGCAGGTACGGTGGAGAACTTCGAAGTTGTCAGGTTTAGCGTCATGCCCAGTCTGTATAATATGCTGCGCGAAGGCAGAAGCGTCAGGATTATAGTTGCGGATGTACCTGAAATGATCTTTGATCCTGGTAGTAACCATCCTCCGTGTCTGCCCGATGTAAAAGGAGTCACACGTCCCGCAATTTAATTTGTACACGCCGGAGCTTTGGTCAGGTGGTATTTTATCCTTGGCAGACCCCAGGAGTCTCCTGAGAGTGTGCGAGCTTCTATAGGAGATCCTGTGTCCAAACCTTCTGGCGATTTTGTCAAGTCCTTTACTGAATCTTTTGTTATACGGAATCGCCCAATACTTTGCTTTATCACTCACTGGTTCCAGGGTGGTTGCTTGAAGTATTGCCTTTATCCTTGTATGCTTTCTGATGAGGTTTCTAATCATGTCTTCGCTGTATCCATTGCTGGCAGCATAACTTCTAATCTTTGATAACTCCTCATCTCTCTTTTGTGGGGTGAGGGGGAGGTTAAAAGCCTTGATGATCATCTGTTGAAAGGTTGATATCTTGTGGGCAAAGCAGTCGTTTGAGTGTCTATTGATGTATGCTGGTACGAATGTAGGTTTTCTATAGACCTCAAATGTTAATTTGCCATCGCCAGTGTCTCTGCCATTCAAGATGTCAAGGAAGGGTAATTTACCTTCTTTCTCTAATTCTATAGTAAATTTAATGCTGTTAGACACGTTGTTCAGTTCAGTCATAAATTGTTCAAGGTTATATTTTGATGTATCAAAGACAGCGAAAACATCGTCCACATACCTGTACCAAATATCAGAGAAATATGGAAAAGTTTCGCGGGCCTGATTCTCAAAATACCTGAGGAATAAGTTGGCAAGGAAGGGACTAATGCAGCATCCCATGGGGTTGCCATCCATCATTTTATAAAATATTTCACTAGGGATATATGAGTTCATGTGGGGTCTATAAACTCATACGTCCCAAGTGTGCAAGCTTTATATTGGCTCGACGAAGAGGACCTTCAAGGAGAACGTGGGAGAGCACCGTAGGGCCAGGATAAACGGAGATGGCAAGTCTGCCCTCGCGGACCACTTCATAAAAATGCGACACCCGTTTGGACCGATGCAAGTCATCATGACCATACTGAAATTTGAGAAAGACCATACAAGAATCATGACTATCGAGGCCCTAGAGATCAGGAAGCACCTTAAAACGGAATTAGACCCTGTGGGCACTGGTGCGTTCTAAAAGACAATAGAAAAAATGGGTTAATAAGCGAACAATCAACAAATAAACGCAAATAAGATAATAAATCAAGATGCATCGTCCAGTTAGTAGAGGTCGTCAATACAGGGAGACAATACATGTCTTTAATATTGTAAACAAGGCTAAATCCATAAAAACTTAAATTTTAAGATTAAATTAAAAATTAACTAAAGATGGAATATTAATAATTATTGACCATCAGGGTCGAACATAGTTGAAGTAACAGTCACATCTTTATCCACTAACCAATTAAAAACAATCAAACATTATATTACGTAATAAAGGGGAAACAACCTATTCAATATGGGTTGGGAAAGACAGTATAGGAAAGACAATATACCGGTTCCGGTAGTTTTGAGTAGATGAAGGTAAGCGTATTTCATTGGCAATTCGCGTGGGGTAGTTGTGTCCATCTAGATTCCGATGTATTTATATAGGTGTATCAACGTTAATAGAGAATTAGTGGTTTTATAAATAAATGTACATAAAACCACTAATTTCATTTTCACTGAATACAACTTCTGTGAAGTTAAGCTACATCAGGCACGGTTAGTCACTGGATGGGTGGCCATCCGTGATAGCCAATATTCACCCCCCCCCCCACGGCTGCTGCGACCATTATACAGCAGTCGTGTATCCAGATCCATCCAGGGACCCAACTCGTCGGCCTCTGGCCATACAGACCCTGGATGGACGTATTGGATCCCAAATCATAAATAAATAAAATAAATAAGTAAATAGTATGTATATGTAATGAAATAAAATGATGAGACAAAGGAGAGAATTTAGGGATATGTAAAAGGGCACGAAGAAATCACGAAGGGAACCCCAGAATATTACACTACGATTATACGATGTGCAGTGAAACAGATATTCTAAATTCATTCAACTCGTTTAATGAATGTATTGACTACACAACAGAAAAAGAAACGAATGGGAAGTTTAATCATTTAGACGCCACTATACCTAGCAACTGGTTAAGAAAAGATTCGAGTTTGAAGTATACAGAAAGAAGTGTAGCACTTCGAATATTATATCTTTTGATTCAAACCACCCAGTACAGCATAAGAGAGCCGCAATAACACACTCCTTCAAACGGGCCATGGTGTACCCTTTAACCGAAAAAGCTAGGAAAGCTAGGAAACGTTAGGAAAAAGCTTGGATCGCCACGACTTTCAAAGTGGCTAGAACAAGAGTACGTACGACCCCCGCCAAATGTCCCGTACAGCCGTCCGCAGTTCAGATAGTGTTTTGGGGAGTGATCTACTACCCCTCAACCGACGCTCGACTTCATCCCACAGATGTTGGATGGGATTCAGGTCGGGGCTCTGGGCTGGCCACCGCATGCGTTCAACATTATTATCGGCATACCATTGCAGGGTATGAGCTGCAACATGTGGCCTGGCATTGTCGTCTTGGTACAGGCATGCTCTAGACCGTAGGTTTGCCAAAGGGTTGGGAGAACGGAATTGTCCAAGATCGTAGTGTAGTCCGTAGCCCTCATGGTTTCTTCCACCTTCACTAACGGGACTGCGCGATACCATGAAAAACAGTCCCACACCATAATTCCTCCTCCGCCGAACTTCACTGTTGGGATGATACACTCAGGAAGAGGCCGTTCTCCAGGTAAATGCCACACCCAAACTCTGCCATCCGATCGAAACACTGTGAAGCGGGATTTATCACTCCAGAGAACACGTTTCCAGTCCTCAACGGTCCAATCTTTGCGTGCCCTGGCCCATTGCAGTCTCTTCGTTTTGTTCGCGGTGTGACTAGCGGCTTGTGGGCTGCTGCTCTGCCGTGATAGCCCAGCATGTGGGCCTCCTTTCGGAGGGTCTTGGTGGAAACGTGACATCCAGATGTCTGCTGGAATTCCCCGGCGATGGTTGTCATCGTCGAACGTCGGTTCTTCCGTATCTCCCACTGCAGCACCCGACGGTCCCTGTCGGTGAATGCGGGTGGACGACCAGACCTTGGTGCATTCGTACAATGTCCATTGGTCCTGTACTTCTTCAGCACATATGTCACTGTTGATTTCGGATGGTTCCGGCTGCTGGCCATCTCTCGTATGGATGCGCCTTGGGGCGACATTCCAACCAGGACACCTTTTTCGAACTCTGTCAGCTCCGCCTGTCGCGGCATGGTGCTTCAGTTAGAGTCAATGGTGTTGTCTGATGACTATCTTTGCATTTCCATACAGTAGTGACACGTGTGGTAGCGGAAAGGTCCATTTTTTGCCGGGTGGATGGATGTCCAATTACTTTCTTCCAATCAGTGTATAAGGCATGTTCAAATGAAAGTGATTCGGGTTGTAGCGCGCGAGCACGTGAGTGCGCAGACACGAGGCAAACGAGTGAAGTGATTGTTGACGTATCGTCTGCTTGTTCTGATAAGCACTGATGTGGGAAGTTACGTTAGAATTATGCTCGTATTTCGTTTGTGTTACAATAGACCCTCCTATTAAATTTCCGTCCAAAACTGACCAACGAGAGGTGATAATGTTTCTGATAGCTGAGGACATTCTACCAGTTGACATTCATGCTCGGACGGTGAATGTTTACGGAGAAGCATGTTTATCGAAAGCAACTGTGGTGCGTTGGGCCAAAATTTTCCATGATGTTCGTGTGGAAACGGCTGATAAACCACGTCCGGGCCAGGAAAACGTGGTCATCACCGATCAATTGAAGACAGAAATGGATAAGTAAATTCCTGAGGACCGAAGGATCAGCATACGGCCTTGCGAAGGATCACAACGTCAGTATTGGTTCCGCATATGCTGTAGTGAAAAGCCTGGGATATGGCAAGGTCTGCTGTCAGTACATACCCCGCATGCTCACGGAAGACCACAAAGGGCAGCGTTTCGGCTGCTGTTTGGATCATCTGGAACGTTACAGTCGTGAAGGGGAAGCATTTTTGAAGAAGATTATCGCGGTAAGTGAGACCTGGTGCCGTTATTGGGTACCTTCCGTGAAGGAATCCAGAATGCAGTGGAAGCATCCATCGTCACCACGGCTCAATAAGTCGCAAAGTTCGGCCGGGAAGGTTATGCTTACGTGTTTCTTTGATTCCGACGGTTCTCTGGAACTCAAAACCCGTATTTATGGAACTCAAAACCCGTATGGATGATATCGCATACGTCAAGATGTGATAAAATCGTCCTGGTAAGTTCAGTGATGGGGTGATCCTCCTCCATTACAATGCTAGGCCACATGTTGCGAGACTGGTGCAGGAAGCAATAACCAAAATGCGGTGGCAATTTCTGCCACACACACTTCTTATAGCCCGGACCTCTCACCATGTGATTTTCATGTGTTTGATCCTTTAAAGAAGACACTGAAAGGTCGATGATTCACCAATGATGAGGAAGTAAAGGACGCTATTCGGGCATCGTTCAGAGAGCAGCAGAAAACAGACTTTTTTGCGGACGGGTATTAGCCGATTGATGCCCCAGTGGGAGTGCTGTATTGCGGCAGGTGGAGATTTTTTTTTAGGACTATAAGATTTTCTTCTTTCAAATAAACAAGAGTAAATATTAATACTTTTATTTAATCCGTCTCAGTGCCTATGAATCACTTTCATTTGAACATGCCTTATACTTATTTATGAAGCTCTTGAGGTAAACAAATACCACCAAGAAGACCAGAAGTGTTTATTAAATACAGAGGGTTGATTCAGATAAAATGAGACGACTTTGCAGTTCTGTTACGATGGTGTAATACCATGGCGTCATCATCGGTTTTGTTCGATGTGAGAGCCACGTTGTTGGACTATCGCCCGGCACCGTAATTTCCACTGAAGTAGGCTGAGTTTGAGGGATTCCATGGGAAGTTCGTTCCACACCTGCTGACACACTTTCCATAGCCCATCAACGGTTCTTGGTCGGCGACTTCCGAGCCGTCGTTTCTGGAGACCAAAACCATAGAAATCCATCGGTGATGCGTCAGGAGATTTTACAGGCACATGAGAGAAGGGAATAACTCGTTTGCCCGTCTCCTGTTCCATCTTCCTGTAGTAAGCCACAGATGACTTGGCAGTGTTCAGTTTTGTTCAGTCACTCAGTTGTGTGACTGCGCGCTTTATGACGTCGCTTCAGCCCAAGATTGTCATGAATTATTCTGGAGACTGTTGCCTGTGAAATACCTTTCCTTTGGGCTAGACTTCTCTGTGTGGGGGGATTTTCTTAAAGCACTTCAGACCGGATTTCTCGAACCACCTGAATTGGATGTGTTGGCTGGGGCTTGTTTCTGGTCTGCTTCTCTGCTCGTTCACGTTCATTAGATTGTCGCAATTTATTCTTTTTGATTATTCGACCCAGATTAGCTTTGGATACCACAATACCATTTCGTTTGCATAATTCCACAATGCACGAAAGACTGAAGTTAGCGTCGGAAGGACCAAACATATACCCTTCCCAAAAAGCTGTGATTTTGGAAGCCGTGTTTCAGCACGAAATGTCCCAAATAACAGCAACAAGTGTACGAGGCCTGTGAGAAAAGTATCCGACCTAAGTTTTTTTGTAAAAACCTGATGGATTTGGATCGCGCGCGCTTGCATGAGCCGACCTTGAACCTTTGTGCGTATGCGTGAATTTTTTCCCGCCTCTCAAAAGCGTCAGTTGCTGGCAATCAGCATTAGAGGGAGGTAGCGTGTTGTGCTCTCGTCGGTTTTTGATTTGAAGGAAAATGACGGAACGACTGGAGCAGCGTTACTGCATCAAATTTTGCCAGAAACTGGGCGACAGCCAGGTGGAAACCATCAGTCGTCCCAGTGGAAGCATTCCTCGTCACCACGACCAAAGAAGGCCCGCCAAGTGCGCAGCAATGTGAAAGTGATGCTGACTGCTTTCTTTGACTCTCGCGGTGTGGTACACCACGAGTACGCACCACAGGGTCAAACAATCACCAAAGTGTACTACAGGGATGTCCTCCGTCGCCTACGTAATGCAGTGCAGCGCAAGAGACCGCAGTTGTGGTCAACAGGCAATTGGCGCCTCAAAAACCAAACATGATTCAGACTTTTTTGGCGAAAAACCAGACTCCCGTGGTACAACAGGCTCCTTACTCTCCTGACCTGGTCCCCTGCGACTTTTGGCTGTTCCCCAAACTCAAGAGGCCATTGAAAGGAACGCGATTTCACACAAGAGAGGACATTATGGCTGCAACGACAGCCGAGCTAAACTCCATTCCGAAAGACGCTTTCCAGGAATGCTTCCAACATTGGCGGCACCGCTGGGAGCAGTGTGTGGAGTTCCAAGGAGACTACTTTGCGGGTGATTAGGTTTCCAATGCTCCAAGTGTGTAATTTTTTTTTCCCGGCCGAAGGTCGGATACTTTTCTCACAGGCCTCGTACACAAAGCTAATGTCCATGAATTGTGGACGAGTCATGCAAATCACATTCCGTCAAGGTCATACGCGGTGTTTAAAGTCGTCTCATTTTATCTGAATCAACCCTCCGTAACCAAATAACTTTTGAGAAAGATGTAATCTTGGACGTTATTTTTGAATAGTGCCGGAAACTGTGGTCAATGATTAACCAAACAACCAAGGTGATAACACTATTACACAAAAAGACTTTTAATTCATGTACGTACATTTCGAGGGCAACGCCGCCTTCATCAGCATGCTATAGGAGATCTGATCAAACAGAAGATCTGATGATAAATACATCATATCTCCTGTATCACGCTGATGAAGGCGGCGTTGTCCCCGAAATATACACTGAACAACCAATTTATCAGAGACTGAAAATGGATCGGTCTCTTACGGAAAATGGATCGGCTTCCCAGTGACACCCAAACAATGGAACAGGCCGAGTCGGTGTGTAAAAGGGATGCATTGGATCACAAGTTGCAGGCAGCAGCAGAAGTGGACTGAATATGGGTAAATTCAAGGATTTGACCGACTTTGAACGAGGCATGATCGTTGGAGCTGGACGGGCGCAGTTAAGCATTTCGCAAACCGCGAACCTTCTCGGGTTTTCCCGTGCAACAGTGTCAAGGGTATTTCCGTGAATGGCAGTTATGCCAAAAAACAACCTCCAACAAACACAACTCCGGACGAAACAGGGCCGTGGATGAACGAGGCCAACGGTGCCTGGCACGAATCATCCACAGCAACAGGACGGGAACAGTCCAACAAATTGCAGCGCAGTTCAATGAGGGAGCATTTCAACCCATTTCGGAGCAAACGGTGCGGTTATAACAACAGGCGGTCAGTACGGGTATCGTCGCTATCACAGCAAAATAGGAAAGCGCGCTTGCTCTGGGCACACAGGCATCGCCACAGGACACTGGATGAATGGAAGAGGGTTGCCTGGTCCGACGAATCACGGTTCCTACTTCACATGCGGACGGCAGCAACGCCATGGACCCATCCTGTCAGCAAACAACCGTACAGGCGGGTGGAGGAGGAGTGCTGGTTCTGGGGTGTCGTGTCTTGGGACACACTGGATCTCTGATATCCGTAGACACATCCCTGAATGCGACACACTACCTGAACATTGTTGCCGATCAGGTGCACCCGTTCATGATGACTGTGTTCCCTAGTGGTGATCTTGGACTGGTTCGAAGAATATGACGCAGACTTCCACCTGCTTCAGTGGCCAGCTCGGTCGTACGTTCTCAACCCGATCGAGCATTTATGGAATGAAGTGCAGAGAACCATCCGACGCCTTCCCACACTACCGTAATTACAGGACGCTGTGATGTCAGCCTGGGCTGCTATTCTCCGCAACGGTTTCAACACCTTGTTGAATCCATGCCAGCACGTATTCAGGCTATTCTCGTCGCTAAAGGAGGCGCAACACGTTATTAGCGGAGTGTCTCTAATGAATTGGTCGTTCAGTGTAGATACGTGAATTAAAAGTCTTTTTTGTGGAATAATACACTACATGATCAAAGCAGTTGGGTAAAGCCGCAAAAAGCCTCAATCAGTAGTGTGTAGGACCACCCCGAGCTGCTATCACTGCCTCCACCCTACACGGCATACTCTCTCCGCAAGTTTACGGTATGTGTCCACAGGTATTGACCTCCATTCCTCGAGGAGTGTCGTGATCAGTTCCTGGACAGATGTAGGGCGAACCATCCTGGTTCTCACACGTCGTTCCAATTCGTCCCAAAAATGTTCGATGGAGTTGAGATCAGGATTCTGGGCGGGCCAATCAAGTTCTTCAACCCGCATCTCGTCAAACCAGTCGAATATGGATCTTGCTTTGTGGAAAGGCGCATTGTCGTGCTGGAAGAGGAACGGCCCGTCACCGAAGTGTTCCCACAGCGCTGGAAGTGCCCCGTTATCTAGAATGGTCCTGTAGCCATCAGCATTGAGGTTTCCGTCCACCTTGATGAGCGAGCCTAGTCCAGTCCAGGAGTAACATCCCAGGTGTTCACAGGGGTGTCCCAACTCTTTTGATCAGATAGTGTATTTTCTCCTTGGTTCTTTGAACGTTACTAATTAAAATAAATGAAATTGCCAAAGAAAAAGTAAGGTGAATCAAATGTCGTCATTTTTATCGTCCAATGGTTTAATTATAACATTCCTATCGTTTTGCTTAATTATTGTTGAGTTATTTAGATACAGCCTTTTAAAGTATTATTTCAGTTTATACAAATTTATTGAGTCAGAATTATCTTACTCCCATTTGTTGATTTATAATAAATGTATGCAATCCTATTGGCTCTCTTTGTATTACCAGTTCACCCCTCAACCTTCCCCACTCCGAAGTGTTCTTCTTTATTTTCATTTAAATCAGTATAACGCTGAAATGCGTCGACTCTATCGTAAAATACCTTGTTGTGTTAATGATCCATATATTCATATTCTACAAAATGTTACTTTTTGGAATTTTTTTATTTTTCCTTTGTGTTCTACTGAATGTTACTTGAACCTGACAATTATTTTTCAATATTTACCTTCATATAAACATGCATTTTATTCTAGATATGTTCCATGATTATCTTTGTTTAATTTTATGTAGGAAATTTACATGTTATTTGTATTTAATTAATTTTTTGTACGTTCAGAGAAATAAGTACATTAATTAATTAATCTTTATAATATTTATTACTATAGTAACGGAAGGATATCGGTGAGAGGAGTAAAATGATATTCGCCTCATGCGGCAACTTAACTAAAAACTTGTGTAGCGCTGCCCCGTGTGGAAAAATATTATATGTAAAGAAACAATTCTTTCATAATGAAGCAACTTTTATAACGTATTGTAGTTAACTGAATGATAATTTCCAATGAAATAATGTTTCTGAAGAAACTACCCATAATAATTACGTGAAAAAAAATTCAGAGAAATAAAGCACATCAATAACCCTCCTTCCTGACATTAGAACAATTCGATGATCGCAGATTTTTTTTCAACGATTACGTCACGAGCGAGAAAAAAAATTCAGAAAATGATAAAGATGATTTCGGTTTGGTAGAATGATTAAATGGAAATCAAAGGGAACAATATTATAAGGAATAGGAAAGTTGGTGAGAAGATACACACGTGTGTGAATTAAAGCTAAGATTTTTGATATAACATAAATTCCAAAGAAGAGGAAATGAGAGAGGAAAAGGAGTAACGTATATCATTTGCATAATCTTGCTTATTCTGAAAATGCATTTTCTGCGTATGATATATTTGACAGAGAAAGTAAAATAATTATTTGTATTATTTGCAAAGGATTTTCTTAACGTATGAAAATGTTGGAAAAGAATTTTATCATTGCTAGGACGATTCCGCATTTTATGGCATTTTTAATTTGAATGAAGTAACGCATTCGACCCCTGCAAGCGTGGCAGATGTGTTCCGTCAAGTAGTATAGATCTCTTCAAACATTAAGTTTTTTTCTAATGAATATTATTTGGTTGTTCAGAATTTGCAAATCTATTTTTTCACTCGAAAGGATGGCGTTGAATTACTAGTTGTTTGGTTAAACTTGAGCTTTTTATTTTTTAACTTCTAGTTGACAAGGCAAGGCGTAACGCGATCTTAATAATTTCAACGATCTTCATGTTCATTTATTCATGTTTTCATGATTTATTTACTCTTTAATTCATTTACAAATCAAGAATAATCAAAGTTTTATAAACGTTGGACGAATTACTATATTAGAGGCTAATTGCGTACATGGAAAAAATGTTTTCTGGTTGTTTTTAACTGAATAGCCTATTATGTTTTTGAGAGCTTTTGAGTATGTTCAGTCATATATGTATTTTACCATTACGGGTTTCCTTCGATGGTTGCAGTGAGATAGTCTTTGCTTTTTAGTGCGATAGAATTTTCCTTAATTTTGCGAGGTATTTAGAAATATTTTTCTGTTATAATCTCAGTTTCTTAGCTATATTTGCATTACTATTCACATTAAAATGCGCATATGCAAATATTAGAATAAATAACCAGTCTTTTATAATGCAATTTTAGGTAAGTTTATTTGAACGTTTCACTTAATTGAAAAAGGTTTTAGTTGATTTTGGCAAATTATTCTAAAGGTCAAGAAAATTACTTACTGCAAGATTGTATTTCATGTTATTTAATGGTAAAAATTTGATATTTTATGAAATTGCTTGCTGATGAAATGTTTGCTCGAAATTGCAATTAGTGAAGTTATTCATAGATATTTGTTAAGACTTTTGAATTGAATCGCTGTTCCAAAAATATTATCTATTATGTGGAATTTTTTAATCCCCTGGAAGTTTTAGTTTCTTTCTATAAAGAAATTTTGTTGAAGTAGCGTACATTCCTAAAAAAGGTTTAGTTTCTTGTAATATTTTGATTGCTTTAAAAAGAAATGCTGGCTATTCATTTTATCCTGGATTCTGTGTCGAATAAATTTGTGAAGCCTTTCTGAAATCGTTTATATAATCTATTTTTTCCATTGATTTAAGACTTTTGTAAACAATCTATTTTCTTAATAATAATAATAGTAATAATTATTAGTCTGTGGTAGTAATTTTAAGTTGATTGAATTAACGGGAATTTTATTTGTTTATTAAACATTTTTTTGTATTTAAAATATAGGATTTTAATTTAAAAATATATTATTAAGTCTTTATAATTTTAATATTTTTTAAGAGTTCGTATTCTGTCAGCTTTTTTTTTCTTTTTTTTTTCTTCCTTTCTTTGCTCAGACTTTTTAAAATAGTAGGGTAGATGTACCAGTAGTTGACAGTGCACCAGTAATTGACAATTCACGATTTAAAAGCTTTTAATAAAGTAAAAAGGCAAGAACAGGGACTCATGTTGCCACCTCGTATTAAACAATGTATTAGGCTTCCCAGAAAAGCAAAAACTAGGAACTTTGCTCCCTATTATGGTCGCAAACACATGTTGATTGTTCAATGCCTTACCAAGTTGAAAAAACCTTGCAATGAACCACTACGTGAGGGGTTGATTACTTGAATTTATTTCATGAATGTTATGCAATATTTGTTACTAATTTTACCTGAACCTTTTTGTGTGATCAGTGGACATTACTTCTAGTATTAACAGAATTTCGGATGACCAATTTGTTAACTGTTTTAACCCACCGTCAACTACTAGAACCCAGATATGTAGTTTCACTGGTAATTGACATAACCTTTCAATTATTGATAATTTCTGTGTTTGAAAAAAAACGAACAAAAATATACTAATGCGACATAGAATGTAGGGTAATAATAAAGAAAACATGATGTTTTTATGTGTAACTTCCTAATTTCCAGTAATTGATCTAGATGCGTCAATTATAGGAACTTGATTGTCAATTTCTAGATCAGCCAATTTGACATAAATCTTCTAGGCCCTATTCGCCGATTCTTTTTGTTGGTCCTGAATCTTGTCACAGAGACGATCAACAGATAGCCCAGGACAAGTTATCTTCCAAGAAGAAAACTACTATTCTCTTTACTATGATAAGAAATAGCATTTGCAAGTAGGAGAACAATCGTCAAAAATCAATTTTTTCTACCAACAATTTATAGGCCAAGATATGATATTGAACTGCTGGAAAACACGTTCATTTTCTATGGTTCTTGCACTCTACATGGGAGTGAACTGATTTTATTTATTATTTCAAAAGTAAAATATATGTGGTCTTTATGAACAACTTAAGTTTTAAAAAGCATAATTTTAGTTAATGTTAAATACTTTAGACATTCTTAAAAATGCTTGATTTCTTCAGCTACTTTTGAATGTTATCAATTTTTTTGTAAAAATAGTTAACAAAAATAGGTAATTAAATTATTGTCAATTACTGGTGAAACTGCCTGTCAATTTCTGGTACATTAACTGTCAACTACTGGTGATTCCTGCATTAGTTAGGAAAAAATTTAATTACTTAATAGCTTTTAAAAATATAATAATTGTTTAGAAATTGGCACATCCTGCACTATATTTGCAATTTAATGGTATAACTAGAAAAATTTCAAAATGCAATTTGATTTACGTACACAATTTCGTTTCACAGCAATGTCTTAAACTGTCAATTACTGGTACATCTACCCTATTACGATTCGATATTACTAGCCTACACATAAGTTAGTGAAACTATTTTTATACAAACACCATTCAGATTACACTTTTGATTAACATGTTTTCAATGACCATCTATTCATTATTACCACCTTGTCACCTCTACTAAAACCATTATGTATATCGTCGCTAAGTCACGCATATAAGCTGGTAGCAGCTGCAGAGATAGCATCTTTCTTCAGCTAAGTTCATCAACAGAAGCTAGTAATTCCCTAGCGTTGCTGGTTGTCTTCGCAACAGTACGCTAAATGGGTGTCGTAGTATATTGCACTACCAATGTGACCTTCCACTGTCGTTGCATTGGTTGGGGTGGCTTGAGATAGATTCGTTGTTTCTTCAAGTCTTCTACATCTGCATAATCCATGTTTTTAGGTGATTCCATTGTATTCTCCACTGGGGATCGTTTGTTTCCAAAGTAATAAATGTGATAAAAGTATTCGGTTTGTGCCATTTGACATACGTGATCAGGTTTCCTCGGCCAACGGCTGATTTGATTTACCGAGGGCTGAACGTTTTTGACGCTTTTTCAATTTGGATATTATTGAAATTCGCGCGTTTTTTTCCTCTTTGGAATCTGATTTGAATTACTTCAAGTTTGTACAGGTCAGGTTTTTCTGAGCCAAGATGATTGTTACAAAAGAGGCGAATATTAGTTTTCAAATATATGTTAGTCTTCTTTCACAATCACTATTTCCACTATTTATGAACATGTTTTCTGCTGTACTAGCGACCACTTGAATTTGGACTTTAAATTGTTCAGCTTTACGATCTGGATACTTTCGAGGTGGACGGTGACCTCTTACCGAAAAGTGTGATGGCTTTCCGTATTATATACCCGGTTTCAGTGTTCTCCAAAATCGAAAACAGGCCTGAAATAGATAAATATAATTATGGTTGGCTGCTCTTGTTGACTTTTTTTCCCTCTTCGTTGACGAATGACGAGGATTTGATCGCAGAATCCTCGCCCAGATATAAAAATCGCCTTTCTTCACGGCTGGTCTGTTCTCGTGAAGATTGAGGAGAATGAAGAAGTGTCCTTAATTTCCGGAATGCTTTGGGGATACGTACGGTTTTGGCTTTCCACCATATCAATGTGCACATTTCATATGCCAGATTGTTTGTTTGACTGAGTAAATTCATAGGGTAGGATATCGTCCTCAACCTTATCATTCTTTAGTGATCCAAGTGGCGACTTTTATTTCCTCGCATATTGGTTCGGCGTCGTTCATCGTTGCCTCTGGTGGTTTCAGCTAACTGGCATATTTTAAGATTTGAATTTACCCGTGCCGAAAATTAATTCTTCACTTAGAAAACTTTTATGTAATTTTGGGTTCATTCTTTCGTTGACGTGAAATAGTTTTTGTGTGGTGGCATGGCTTTCAACATTTATTTTCATTATTGAAAGAACTATTTCCACTAATTAATTTGCGAATGTCTGATTTTTCTAGTTCTTAAAATCTTCTCTTCAGCCAGGCGAGATAAATCAGGGTCACCATTATAATTAAATTTGTGCCTGCACATTTGCCATTATAATTAAATTATGACGATGGCGTAGGCTCTCCAATGTATGAAAGTTCGAATTCTGCCGTATTCATGGTTGTTTAGTGATTGTCAGCTGAGTCAATTGAAAAGGCTCACACGATCCAAATGTTGATGCGGTCAAAAATATAGCCAAGCACTTAGCCAATAAATTTTGAATCCGGCGTAAATGATATCATTGCGCATAAGTTTGAAGCCATTGCCCGTGTTCCACAAGATTACTACGACTTGCCCGGAGGTCTTATTCCGAAGCTACACTGAATGCTTAATTGAAAATGGATACCTACCGTAGTAGAACAACCTATGCAAATTCGAGCAATAATATGAATATATTCGTTAAAAACCAGCAAGTTCATGTGTAGTTGGAGTCATCTGGTGTCTCACCAACTGCTGAGGTAAAAAGCCACCATCAAAGTAGCTGCCACAAAAGTGGCCAGAATATGGGAGCCATAGGAGCGACATTGAACTTGCCAAAGTCGACCGTGGATGCTATTATCACGAAGTGGAAACGTGAAAGAGTAGAAACACGCCGTAATGGAGGTGGCCGACCACACATACAGACCTATAGAGACCGGAGGGCCCTGAAGCGGTTGGTACGGAAGAACAGGGTTCCTCCGGTGGAACAACGACGGCAAAATTTCCAGCAGGCAACAGGAACAACTGTCAGCACCATAACGATTCGTCGGGAGCTCCATGTCTTTAAGATACACAGGTTGGGCTGCTGCCTATAAGTCTAGCATCACCCCTGTAAACGCCCAGCGTCGTGTGAGCTGGTGTAAAGAGCGACGGTCTTGGCCGATGGACCGCTGGAAGATCCTCATGTGGAGTTTGGCGCGATCAGATGGGCGCAAGAAGGAGAGGCAAAAATACTGGTTGCGTGTTATCAGAAACTGGTGGACAGCATGACTGTGGACGTTGTGTTTAGGGCAAAAGGCCACAGTATGCGATATTAGACATGCTATAAATAAAGCGTCTGTTCTATAACACAGGTGTCCACTTTCAACTGAGCAGTCAGTGTAAATCGGATATGAAATTTGCCTAAGATCGAGACGAAAAACAAACCTGTAGGACATGGCCATTGCGAAAATGGTTTCGCCAGTCGCTCTGTTAACAACAATGAATGTCTTTATAGGAAAGAAAAAATCCTCTAATCACAAAAAACCTGTCAGTGATATGAAACGCCGAATACGTATTTCGAAGAATGAAACTTCGTCTTCAACGGCAAGATGAATGTCCGTTTGTCATATGGGAGAGAGCGTCGCGCGGACCAACCTGAAGGTGGCGTGTCGTTTTATTTCTTAGAGCTCATTTAACCTTGATCAGATACAATCAGTGGCTTTAGCTTAGCAGCGATCGTCGCCGGCACGGATTTTGTCATATGATTCAGATATCGTACTCTCTTGTCTAAGCCAAGAGCTTCTCCGTCTTTATTCAACAAGGGAATCTCTTTATCTTGCTGATGAAGATTTACATAGTTTGTCAACACGTTCCCTGAAAGTCCCGAACTCCGGAAACCGTATGAAACTTAACAGAAGAATGGCCTCTATCAAATTATTCGGTTCACTCCATTTATGTTTTTCGTTTGTCATTTATAAGCGTCTCCGTGAGAACTGTAAACTTAAAGAGGGCGGAGGTTTTGGTCATGCTGATGGCTTAATTGATAAAAATACTTATGCAAAGAGGGAATTAATTGATAGACGACCTTGCTGGAGATTGCACAATATGAGATGGAGATGAATTCAAGTTTTGATATTGAACAGTATTTATAGATTAACATATCTAGCTTCTAGTTAAAAATCAATGACGACTTTTTCAACTCTTTCACAAACGAAAAGTGGCGTTTGTTGGCAGACACCTTTCCAGCTAGGATCCCTCAGAGGTTTTCTGTAGGGTTAAGATCTGAGCTTCGAAATGACCATTACATAACTCGGACCTCTCCACGGGCACTACCTTGAGGTTGTGGAGGGGCTTGAGTGCCTCAATGATACTAAGGGCTATGCTAGATATGGTCACCCATGCCAAGCAGGTCTCAACTGAGGGGTCAGACAAAAAGTATCCGGTCGGTTGTGGACCCGCCCAGGAGACCGGTGCTCAAACCGGAGACATCATAGCCTCCCATGTGATCAAAACGTCCATCCGCGTGTTGGCTGTGCGCGGCGACCTGAAATCAGGGGAAAGGGGAGTCCTGGTGCTTGCAGAAAGGCAATTACGGAACAACAAACAATTTAGACCCTGCTTCTTTGATAGAAGAGAATCTGAAATAAGCCTGTTCAGACCAATCGGCCGGTCGAAGGTTCGGCTAGACAGTTTGTCTGCGCCTGCGTATCGTATGTGACCCCTTATCCCTGGTGCCAACATGCATCCTCTTATTGGGCTCGGTGCTGCTGGGGAGTGAGGGGATGAAATTCAAGAAACAAATGAAGAAAATAAAATTATAAATCGTCAAGATGGAAGAGATTTAAAATGCAAAAATCCGAAATTCACTGACATACACTGCCCTGCCATAAGTATCCGGATACTTTCAATTTTAGACGTTTTATCGAATATCTAGAAAACTACTTGACGAATTATCCTGAGACTTCAGGGGTGTAAAGAGGATGTTATACCTCATTAACACACACTCACCAAAATTGGTGGCACACCCTCCAATCAGATTCCCTGTCCGTAATGACACCCCATCCGTGAGCACTAACTTGACGTGGTGGAGGGACTTGAGTGCCTCAGTGATGCTAAGGGCTAGGCTGGATTGGGTCACCCATGCCAGACAGGCCTTAGCAGAGAGGCCAGACGAAAAGTCTCCGGTCGGTTGTGGACCCTCCCAAAGGGAGCGTGCTCGCAGTGTAGAGCTATTTTCGACATGGCCTCCATTGCGACCAGTACGTACACCTGCGTGTTTGCTGAGCGCAGCAACCGTACTTCTGGGAAAAGGGAGATCCTGATGTTTGAGTGAAGGCTATCCGGAGCAACACACCACTTTGGCCTCTGATTCTCTCGGAAGGATGGGTGGTCTGGATGAGCCTGTCCAGATCAATCGGCTGGTCGTCGTTCCTCGGAACTTCGGCCATAGGGTTAAGTGCTGTCTATATCTCTCTCGTATCTCTGGTGCCAATGTATAGCCCCCTGTTGGGCTCGGTGGCGGGTGGACAGCGAGAGAGATGAAAGCTAAATTCATAGATCATAAAATAATTAGTTAATGCATCGTTATCCAACGATAAAAGGGTTTTAGCATCAAAATGTTACAAGCAGTAGCGGCTCGTGACTATAATAAGTGGAGGGGGACAAATATAAAATTTCAGGTTCTTAGGCCTTTTCGTACAAAAGTTATAGCTTGATTTGGGTTTGGAGCTTCGCGGCCCCTGCCGAGGCCTCGGAGGACTATATCAATTTTAGTGTGTAATAGCTAAAAGTTTAAACAACACATTATAAATATAAAACATTTCAGGTTTCTGGACTTCTGGTTTTATATTTATAGCTTGATTTGAGATTGAGGCCGCAAGGCCCCTTCCAAGAATTTTTAATATAGATTAGCTAAATTTTTAAATACCACACTATGATTAAACAAAAAATCAGGATTGTAGGCATTCCCGTTCAAATTTTATAGCTTCAATTGTATAAAATTTTATAGCTTGAGGCCGCCAGGGACCCCGAGGCTCCTTGTATAGTGTCTATAATTTTTAAGTAACGCACTGTAACAATATAAAACTTCAAGTTCTTAGGCCATTTTATTATTCAAATCTGTTAGAGCTTATTTGTGATTTGGGCTTCAGGACCTCTGTGGAGACTTAAGAGCCTTATACCAGTTTTTCGTGTATATAGCTAAATTTTTTATTAAACTACTATAAGTATACAAATTTTCAGATTTCTAAGCCTTTTCGAACTTCATAGCTCTGTGTTTAGGGCAATAATGTTTTAGTGTCAGGCTACAATGTTTTAGCCAGGGCCCCAGAGGACTATACAGTATAAGTTTTAGTGTATAATATCTAAAATTTTAAATAACATACCATAAATATGCAAGAATTCAGATTTCTGGACTTCTGGTTCAAAAGTTATAGCTTGATTTGTGGCTGAGGGCTCAGGGCCCCTGTGAGACCCAAGAGCCTTATACCAATTTTTAGTGTATATTAGCTAAGTTTTTAAGTAATTTTCTATAAGTAAACAAAATTTCAAATTTCTAGACCTTTTCGTTTAAAAGTTGTAGCTTTGGTTATGTTTGGGGCTTATGGGGCTCTGCTGGGGCCTATATTACTTTTTTTTTGTATATTTGCAATATTTTTTTAGTACCACACAATGAATATACAAAATTTCAGGATTCTAGACCTTTCCGTTTAAAAGTTATAACTTGATTTGTATTTGAGGCCTCGGGGTCTTCTGGCGGGCCCCATAGGCCTACATCACATTTCTTGTATATTTGCTATATTTTTTAGTGCCACACAATAAATATATAAAATTTCAGGTTTCTAGGTCGTTCCGTCCAAATGTTACAGCTTCAATTGTATTTGGGAACTCGAGAGCTCCGGCAGGGCCCTGGAGGCTTATATCACTTTTCTTGTATATTGGTTTTATTTTTTTTAGAACCGCACTACAAATTTTCGAAATTTCAGGATTTGTGCCCTCTTTGTTCAAAAGATAAAAAAGGAACCATGAAATTCATACAAGTCTCCCCTAAGGAGCCCCGAGCCACCCTAGAGGAGGATTCGCTGTAGCTTTTGGACCGTTCTCTGTATAGAGACTGTGTTGAAAATTTCAAGCTTCTAGGTCAATCCTTTCAAAAGTTATGGCATCAAAATATTACGAGCTGTAGCGGGAGGATTCGCTATATTTCAAATAGTTCTTTAAATTCTGATGTCAAACAGTCAAACTCTGACGTCACAAATTGCTCAAACGCAATCAAAACTCCGTAGACTTGAATGGAAGTCAGTTGGGGAAACCACAAAAACACATGGTTTGGTCCACCCTAGAGGATTTGCTCTATTTTTCGCTCCGTCATCTGTATAGGGCCTATGTGTGTAGAAAATTTCAAGCCTCTAGGTCAATCCTTTCAAAAGTTATGGCGTGTGACATTCACGTTACATATATCTGTACCGTCGTTAATAGGGTTTTAGATGATGCTAAAACCCTAAAAACCAAAATTCCAAGCAAATTAACCAAAAAAAATTAATAAGGATCGTGAAGAGAGATCATGTATGAGACTGCCAAAGAATTCGAAGTTCTTGGAAATGAAATTGGCGAGTGGGGATTCGTTCAAGACCATCTTCCAATTTTGCATTGTAAAAGAACTAAAACGGCTTGTTGGGGATACTAAGCACACGAAGGGACTCTTTAATTGTCGTCATCTTATTGAGGTCTCAAGGATAAGCAGGCTACCACCCTCTTATCCTTGAAAAGGTTTGCAGGGAAAGCGGTTTCCGTTTCTCCCCATGCAACCTTAAATTATAAGAAAGGTGTTTTCTCGTGCCAGGATCTGGAAGTAATGGAAGATGAGAAAATTGTTGCCGAATTGGAAGAAGAATCAGTTATTGACATTCGTAGGATCACTCCAAGGATGAACGGTGTTTCTCATCCTACAGATTCCTTTATAGTTACCTTTGAGGCTATATTAACTGTCACGTGAGACCATTTATCCCCATCCCGTTGCGTTGCTTTCAATGCAAGACGTACGGCCACACGAGAGCTAACTGTCATTCTAATGCAGTGTGTTGCAAGTGTGGCCGCCCAGACATGAGATGGAATCTTGTTCGAATGAGTTCCACTGCTGTAATTGCAAGGGTTCCCACTCTGTCCTTAAGAAGTTGTATCAGCACGACCTCGCATAGGACGCAGCAGGCTTACACATTGCCACCTTCTTAAAAATGATCCGCACCCTGTATGTCCATTCAAGGCTCCCCTTAAAATTAACCATATTTTAACAGAATGTACTTCAAGCAAGACCTTGAGATCATGTCTGGACCTAGAAAAACCTATTGCTGCACTTTTATCGAAAGACTCATCTCGTATTAAAAAGATACTTTTATTTTTTAAAAAAAATTATCCCTTTTTAAACTCATATAAACTCGGTTGAGAAAATCTTTTTAGCTGTGTCCTGGTTTTTATATTCTTTTTATCTTTTTACCTTTTTATGCCGTTTGTTTTTAGCATATCTTCATAGTTTTTAATCATCTTCATTTTCGAGATTAGATTCCAGTCATGCGGTTGGACCCAAATGCCCAAAGGAGTTGACGCGCCCTAAAACTATAACCAACCAACCAACCAACCAACCACTCTGCCCTTTCAAGAGACTGCCCTATTTGGCGGAAGGAAAAGAAAATCCAAAAGGTTCGTGTCCTTGGGGGTTTGTCTTTTCCAGAAGCATGTAGGCAAGTTGAAATGAATGAAGGCCGAAAATATGCATCTGTTATTAAGAGTTGTCCTGCTGTTAAGTCTGTTTGAACTACGATAGATTTTTGTATCGTAGACTTTTCCACAATAGCATCTCCCAGCGTTAATCGGAGTGAAATCGGATGCAAGATTAATACCATTTTGCATTACAGAAATTTATTCTTTAAAACTAATAACGAAATTGGAATTCTGTTAAATGTATTTGTTTAATAATTTTTGTGTGTTTAATATAATGTTGAAATTTAGAATTTTTTATTGATTTTAATTAGAAAATCGCCCAAAATTCTGCTGTAGGTATTACTTTGATTATCCATTTATCAGAATATTAAAAGAGTAATTATCTAAGACTGTGGATGTGAAGGCTAACACCAAAGAGAAACAACCAACCACTTTTCCACAAATACAGGGTGGTTATAATTAAAGTGACACCATTTAGACCCTTCTTGCGGCCGTTCTGGTAATCAGATTTTGACGAAACTTGAGATATATGTTATACAGACCATGGGGAAGAGAATTTTGCAATAAAAAATTAGTTCACATTTTGACCGCTACGTCAAAATATGGCGCTTGAATAATAACAAAATCAAGTTAGAAGCAGAGAAATTTATAAAATCAGAGCATTTGTTCAATGTGCATTCCATTTGTGTCAATGACATGTTCAAAGCGAATTATTGCATGTTCCACAGTAGAGCGAAGGGTTTCCTGAGGAATCGCAGTCATATGGCGTGTTATGCTTGCTTTCAATTCAGGGACAGTCCCTATTCTTCCTCCATAGACATTATCTTTCAAATATCCCCACAACCAGAAGTCACAAGAGTTTAAGTCCGGTGAACGAGGAGGCCATGCAGTTGGAAAAGTTCTCGAAATCACCCGATCATCTCCAAAATGAGCATGAAGCAGTTCCTTCATTTGTCGTGCAATGTGGGGTGTTGCACCATCTTGCATAAAGACAGTAGTTTCTAAACATTTGTCTTTCTTGTAAAGCAGGAATGACTTTCTGCTGTAGAAGTTCGCAGTAACGAGCACCAGTGATTGAACATCTTTTAGTGCCTTGAGGAATGTTCTCTTCAAAGAAAATGGGCCCAAGAATGAAATGTGAAGTGAATCCGCACCATACAGCCACGTAATCAGAGTGCAAAAGCTTTTCGCAGTGGCTACGTACAGTGCAACCTTGTACGCCTTCCGGTCAATGCAAAGGAAGTGGCAAGCTGTACCGCCATCTGCCGACAGAATCAAAACAGTATTGTATGGATTCCGACATTAGAGGGCGTGTTTTGGCTAGCTGTTGTTATAGCAACCACACAATTGGCATGTCACGGTCGTGTGGATTTCAGATTCTTTTTTTCTGCTTTCTGGATGAGTAGCCATTGTCGAAAGGAACCATGCCTTAAAGGTAAGCCAGCATTTTTTGAGCGTTCTAGTGTTGGGTTAGGTTAACTTAGGTTTAACCATAAAATGAGGTCCCGTAACTTTCTGGCAGCCATTTCTGTGACCACTAAAATATACGGATCATTAGCCTCCTGTAACCGGCCGAGGGGAAACCAACTGCCCCCTGTAAACAAATAGCTTGGGTACGTATATAAATCGACGTCGCCGTGAGCGAAGCGAGGGAGCGTGCGCCGCAGGCAGGGGACGCTGGAGCGGAGCGATGGCGTCCGCGTACTAGTATTGTAGAAGGGGAAACCAACTGCCCCTGTAACCGGCCGAGGGGAAACCAACTGCCCCCTGTAACCAAATATGTTGGGGGTGTGTTTATAATTCGGGGTCGCCGTGAGCGAAGCGTTAGCGTCCACGTACTAGTATTGTAGAAGTGGCGGCTAGTATTGCGTCGTGGTCAGATAGTTCAATTTAACCAGATAGGGAAGATGGTAAAGTTTTTCCCAATTAACAATATTGATTCTATCCCATATTAGCTGCTTGAAGCTAAGATAAAATTGTTTGAAACGTTGCATTTTTCCACTAAGCGATGGGAATCTGCCATATTGCTTGTTTCGAAATTAGAGAAAGTTTGGAGTCTGAAACTGTTGGTAGATGGCGATATAGCTAGCCACTTCCTTTGTATTGAACGGAAGGCGTACAAGGTTGCACTGTACGTAGCCACTGCCAAAGCTTTCGCACAACCATGCACAACCATCGGCTTTTCAGTACCCCAAATGCGACAGTTTTGAGCATTCACTGCTCCGTCTAGTGTGAAATGCGCTTCATCTGACCACAAAATGTTCCATGGCCATGCATTATCGACGGTTATTCTAGCCAGAAACTGGCAAGCAAAATCAGTGGGTTTTTATGGATCTTCATGAAGCAACTTTTGAACCACATGGATCTTGTATGGATACCACTTTAAAATGGAACGCAAAACTTTTTGTAACCGTAGACCACGGAATAGACAAATCACGTGATACGGCTCAAGCACTTGAAGAATATTGGGAACTTGAAGCACTCTCCACTACAGCAGCAGCAGCGTCTTCCATAGTCTTATTTGCAATTCGTTTCCGTCCACTCCCTGGGAGCTCACCCAACTCACCAGTTTCTTAAAATTTCTTAATCATCTTTTTTAAACCATTAATGGACATAGGCCCATTTCGCAAGTTTTTCAAACGTCGATATTTTCTTAGTGCAGTGCAGTTCTGGTAAAATAACTTCACCAATAAAGCTCGATCCTTTTTAGCTAAAGCCATCGTGAAGAATGACTTTACATTTAATTTCACTGTCATTTTAAACCTTTTCTAATGTTACATTACATTTGCATAACGTCTCTGAGTAAAAATTCTCAGATAGTTTCTTACATGACCAGCGCCATATTTTGACATGTCTTCTCTTCCCCATGGTCTGGCTCTAGTTTCGTCAAAATCTGATTACCAGAACGGCCGCTAGAATGGTCTAAATGGTGTCACTTTAATTCCCTGTAATTTAATATACATATATGTACAGTCATCAACAGGAAATTATCCACACTTGAATTTTACTCTAAGTTCTACCCTTTCAGTATTAATTTATTTTTAATAATTTAATATTACATTTAGAGTTAACATTATTAAGATTATTAAATTTAAATAATTATAATTAAAAAGCTATTAAAACAACACATTAGCATGAAATGTAATATTAAGCATTAAACTCGTGTGGATTATTTCCTGTTGACGACTGTACATTTCGGTCGCTACGCGGCCTTCTTTCAGCACGACCCC
>JAHWFO010090511.1:510586-545186 GCA_023313115.1 Rhysida immarginata | reverse complement strand
AACTTTGCCTTGCATTGTTGGTCATGAGATATTTCTCATTAATATGCCTTGCCATAACCATGAATATCGATTTTTTATCGATATTTATTATTTTTCCGAAATCTGAGGTAGACAGTGACCTTCCTCATGCTTTAAAGGTCATGTATGCGAAATTTTATCAAGATCTGAATAAAATTGTAGATTTGTATAAAAAACGTACACACAGACCCACCCACAGACCCACAGACGCACAGACCCACAAACATCCTTCTTTATATATATAGACTAGAAGAGGTACCCGGCGTTGCCCGGAATAATTACACTTGCACAAACTTTTCCTTTCATTGTTAGTCATAAGATATTGATTGTTGGTCCATGCAGAGCGTTTGTGAATTGCGTGTTGATACCATTGTTGATACCTATTGTTGTACAAACTTTGCCTTGCATTGTTGGTCATTAGATATTTCTCATTAATATCCCTTGCCATAACCATGAATATCGATTTTTTATCGATATTTATTATTTTTCCTAAATCTGAGGTAGACATTGACCTTCCTCATGCTTTGAAGGTCATGTATGCGAAATTTCATCAAGATCGGAATAAAACTGTAGATTTGTATAAAAAACAGACCCACAGACAGACCCACAGAGCCACAGACGCACAGACCCACAAACATCCTTCTTTATATATATAGAAGATGTCTTGCTATAACCATGAATATCGATTTTTTTTTTATCAATAATTATTATTTTTTCGAAATCTGAGGTCGACAGTGACCTTCTTCATGCTTTGGAGGTCAAGTATGCAAAATTTCATCAAGATCGGAATAAAACTGTAGATTTGTATAAGAAACAAACCCACAAACATCCATCTTTATATATATAGATAGAATATAGATAATTTTATTACAAGATAGTTCTGAATTATAAGCTTGTTTAAAGTGAGAATTAATGACTTACTTGTATAATCTATATATATATAATAAATTAGTAGCGAGGTGAAAAATTTACATTAATTTTTTTTTTGAGAAAAAGTGATTCTACGAGTATTATAAACGATACTGAAGCTGAAATAACAGTTTTTAGAATTTTGTGTGGTTATAAACGATACAGAAGCCCAAAAAACAGTTTTAGGATTTTTGATTGTTTGTCTGTATCTCTGTTTATATGTTGGAGGTTGGCGCCAACTACTGAAGGGATTTAGTTGAAATTTGCTGTGATGGTTATTTAATACCGGAGTCAACATATATGATACTTTTTTCTGCGGGAAAACGTCTCATTCCCATGGAAAAAAAACAAATGGTTCCAGCAAAAATATAATGTCAACAGATGTCGTAACGAGTAAATCGCACTATCGTTTTGTTTCATACGAATCTATATATAAGGAGAATAATTGCCAACAGATGTCGCCAAGATGCATATGTAGAGTAAAGCTCTAGATTAGGAAAGTACGGCAAACCTTTTCCGCGCCGCCCGCAGCTGCTGATTGGTAGAACGGCTGTCACGTGAGTTTGACAGCCATTGTTGGCCCAAACTCAGCGATAGATACCATTGAAATGCATGTCAAAGATGCAATTTACAGTAATTTTTTAATGAAATATTCGTTGATTGGTCCTAAATTTTAATCCGAGTAAGCAAAATTTCAGGATCCTTCAATCTATGCTCATCGGCCTCGGTGGTTCAGTGGTTTGCGTGATCGCCTGTGATGCCCGAGTACGCGGGTTCGATCCTGGCCGAGGACGACGAGGATTTTTCAGGGGGAAATCCTGAGATCACGCACTTCCTTCGGAAGGGAAGTAAAGCCGTTGGTCCCGTGTAGTCGTTTGCCGGCTGCACGTTAAAGAACCCTTGCGAGGCAAAATTTGCGGCCCCTATAACGCCGTCCTGAAATGACCATAGCAGCTGAAAAGGACGTTAATACCAAACAAACCAAACCAAACCAATCTATGCTCCTTGGAGGTTAAAAAATTCATTAAAATATCCGAAGAAGTAATAAGAAGCAAGTAAGTTTATATTATAACTTCACCAAATTAATAGAAATGTTGGATTGTGCACTTCTCAGACGATCAGAAAATATAATTTTTTGTTGATTATAGTTCTTTTTAAGTAAATACAATTTAATATAAGAAGGTTAAACTATCTGTGGAATGTGGAGGCAAAACGTTCATGTTATTTTCATCTTATTTTAGCAAAGTTAATTATCACATCATTAAACTTGAATATAACATATGAAATTGAATAACGAAAATTTGCTATTTGGGTGAAAAAAATATAGAAAATTTTAACTGTAAGTTTTGGATAAATTTTTTACATCAATATTATAAACCTCCATAAATGAATAAATTTCAAAATTGCTTGTGTAGTTATTTTTTTGTAATTTTTTTTTGTAATCAAACGGATAGTTTTTCCAAATTATAATTTTTAAAATTTTCTATCAAAATATAATTACCAAAGTAATTTTTATAATTAAATCAAAAACTTAAATTTAATAGTTCCTATTTTATTAAATTATATTTGATATTTTTTATAATTATAATTATACTTTTTTAATAATTTAATAATTTTTATAATTTAATAAAATTAAAATTGGTAAAGTGAAATTTTTGATATAAATATAAAAATTAATTTGATAAAAGTTTATTAAGTTATATTTTAATAAATAAAAGTACAAAAACTACAGTGTTTTTTAAAATTTATTATCTACATGCAAATTGTTTATTAAGTATAAATAAATAAAGTGAAAATAAACTAAAAACTTAATCTGGTTATCATTAAACTACCTCAACCTTATCATTATTTATACACTGCTAAAACATTTAAAGGGACAATTCTATTAAGCAGCGTGCAGAAGCAACTACGAATAATATGGACAAAATCGCTGTATGTGATCATTAAAAGACTGTTTATTTAACAATAGAATGCATTATTGAAACAACTGGTGAAGAAGCATAAAGAAAAAACAGGAAACTGCAGGAGCCCTGCCTAAAACAAAGTGAAATGTCCTTTGGAAGTTGTGAGGAGAATGCCCTGTTTTTTCCAGGGATCAGTTTTTGCACCACTCAGTAATGTGTATGCCTACCATGGGCTGCAGTAACCTCCATGCACCTTCGAGGCATGCTCCGTATCAGTCGACGGATGTTATCTTGGGAAAGCCGGTCCCATTCCTCAGTAAGTGCCTGGATGAACTGTTGCAGTGTTTCTGGAGCTGAAGGGCAGTGTCGAATTCGCCTGTCAAGCATGTCCCAAAGATGTTCAAGGGGATTTAGGTCTGGACTCATTGCAGGCCACCTCATGGTCTGAATGCCATGCATCCGTAGGAAGTCTTGAGTGACAGCTGCAGTGTGTGGACGAGCATTATCCTGCATCAGAAGGAATCCAGGCCCCCTGCCATATGCAGCAACAATCACATTTCTTCCAGAATGTCACGAATGTAAACGTCAGCGGTCATTCGCCCTCGGACGACCACAAGATCCGTTCGATGGTCTATTGAGATACTAGCCCAAACCATAATGGAACAACATCCCATTCGGTCAATCTCACAAACTGTTTCGCTGACCACATCGTCTCCAGACGCGTAGACGGCCATCACAGCGTGTCAGGCGGAATCTTGACTCGTCTGTGAAGAGAACAGAACGCCAGTGGCGAAGCTGCCAGGTGACATGTTGATGTGCAAACTCTAGTCGCGCTTGTACGTGCTGGCGGGTTAGCCTAAGCACTCGATTTGGTCGTCTGCCTCTCAAGCCAACTTCACGTTATCTGTTCCGGATTGTTTGATCTGAAACAGCTACCCCAGTTGACATCTGCAGGTCATTTCTCAGGTGTCTGGCCGTTGAGGTTCTTCGGCGCAGGGCACGAGTCTGCACATAACGATCTTGATTGGCGGTTGCTGAGCGTCGTCGACCTTGCCCAGCTCTTCGTGTGTACTGGCCAGTCGCCAGGAATCGTGTCCACAGTCGGAAAATGACGGAAGAGGACAGATTGAGGGCATTTGCCACAGTCCGAAATGATTTACCCGTTTGGAGCAATGTTAAGGCTCTCGCAGCTTCTACTGCTTCAAGATGCCTTCGTGGCATGTCAGAGCACTAACAACAACGTTCCAGGAATGCCTGCACCTTCTAATGTTCGACCGTTATCTCCAAGCAAAGAGTGTACTGGCATGTAACCACTTTGTTATCCGGGGGGTTATATTGCTATGCAAATTTCTCAGAACATCTGGCAGCAAAATGTGTTGGCTTCAACCATTTCCTATGAGGGAGATTGTAGGTATCATGTTGCAGAAGATGAAATTGCTAAAAAGTATCATTTACGCCCTCAGTAGGGGATTCTACAAGTGTTCCTTTAATTGTTTTGAGCAGTGTATGTAAAAATTATAATTGAAAACAAAATTTAAAGAAAAATCAATAGTTACAGAATAATCTGATTGTCAGTTATATTTTCAGACGATAATAACAAGAAAATTTGCGAAAAGGATGCATTTAAGCCGAATTTTAGAGGAAGCGTAACTCACTTGATAGGGCTAACTGGGCCAACAATGGCGGATTTAAGCAGACGACGAAGTTTGCCATACTTTCCTAATCTAGAGCTTTATATGTCGAATACTTCGTGATCGGAGCACATTTCGAGTTCTTCGAGTACAACGAAGTTTGTATATATTAATTGACAACTGTATGTCGATTGCTCTCGAGTCCCCAGCCCTGACTCTATTTATTTTGGCTCCCGAAGGTAAAACAACGAACGTAAAAACAAATAAATTGGTATGGCGGTATGATACATTTGCACAGGCCTACCACGTGATAATGATACGGATTCAAAAAAGAAAATTGTGTTTTTCAATAAGAGGAAAAGCTGTTCGTGTCATCTACATTGTGCTTGGGGTGACGAAATGAATGCTTCTGCCGTTTCTTCATTTTTACCAAAAAACCTTAATTTCTCAAAAAAGGCTTAGTCCATTTCCATAAAAAATGCGTCAATGCATAATTTTAGGACCCCTCTAAGTGTGAATTACTTTAAAAAAAAAGAAAAAAAAAATTGACGAGGAGGGGGAGATCGGGTGGGAGGATGGAGATAGTTAATAACTCCAAAACGACTCATCACAATCAAACAAATCATGTATAAAAAATTCGCCTTAATGAGAGGAGTATGTACATGTCGAGTGTATTGAGTTTGGTTCACTGGTTTGAACGCTGCAGCCAAAAAATTAATATCTTGAAAAAGCCTTACACAATTGACATAAAATATACGTTAAGGCACAATTTAGGGTACCCTTTAAGTATGTATAATTTTTATTTGGTTCTGCTATTTGCCGTTTCAGAGGAGTTAGCTGCACAAAAATTGGTCAAATACATAGGTGCAGACGGAATTTTATTTTCTCAAAATTTCAACATATCTTTTCGAATCATGAGAGTTTAAGTCGATTTCAGCAAAAAAAAAAAATAATTGAGTTTCTGTAACGAACACATAGGCCTTCACTATTAGAGAATGGCAGGCCAATACTGAAAGTTGTTCATAATTTTTAGGTCTTCACATTAATTCTATTCAACCATCAAATATAGTCGTAATTTAATTCGCTGTATTTGGAGCAGTTTCTTAATATAAAAGGGAAATCCCCTCACTGACTAATCACGAAATCTCGGGAAATAAGAAATCTATACTTTCAGGAGATTTTATTTATTTCGACTTTAACGCGGATGAAGTCGTGGGTAGCAGCTAGTTATTGTATAATTTGTAAAAATAATGATGGAAAATTGATATAAGCATATTATTTTAAAAAATAAGAAGCAGCACAAAGTGTACAATAATAAAAATATATAATTAAAAGGTGTAATTAAGTAAATGCCTTAGAATATTTACCTTGCCTATTACGTTGATCTTCAGGGGTTTCACATCTCTCACCCAGCCGCAGATAAACTGCTTTTAGGCTTCGAGGCTTTTATAGCACTTAAAATCTTGGAGCGAGTAATAGCTTTCCGTGAAAACCAAATAATTGACAATGTTTAGATAGGCAATTTCTGGGAAATCACATAAATCTGTTGACCATTCGCTCGCTTTCACACGGTATGGATGTTTATTACCTATTAAAGAAATTTTTTCGCCATACCGATTATAATAGGAACCAGTTAAAGATTGAAAGTAATTAATTTCTGTTCTACACACACTGGCCAATGAATTAAAATCCCGTGATGAATTACTGTACTGATATGTAAAGCGGGGTAAGAGTTCAGACGATTGTGATATGCAAATGAATGCAATCATGTGAGGTACATGCTCATTCCAAGCTGCAGGTACAGGGTAGGAACAAGCTGCAGCTGCTCAAGTTGAGCAAAATGGGGAAAACAGCAGACCTGTCTGAGTTCCAAAAACGAGTTATTGTGGGAGCCCGTTTAGCTGGAGCTACGATTTCCAGGACAGTACAGCTGACCAGTATCTCAAAAGGTCAGGTCTCCAAGGTGTTTAATTACTTTCTATGATGAAAATAATTCCTCTTGTGGAATCGCAGAATGAAAGGGAGCTTTTTTAAGAACACGCAGAGTGAATGGGGTGAAGTGTTTGTTGGTCCTCCAACGAAAATGAAGCACGTGATTTAGTGACGTGTGATCACGTCGTTGCACCTGCCCTAAAGAGGATTTCACTTCCGACAGCCTCCATGCGGCAGAACAATACGTTACTAAATTTAGACCCTCTTCAAACTATTTGGAACATGATTAAGAAATAAATAGGAAACGACTCCCGGATAAACTCCCTTCTCTCATTCAAAATGGTCATACTACTTTGACCCGAATGAGGTAGCTAATATCCTCGGAAGAATGTTTGCTGAGGTTTCAGAAATAAAAAATACTCGGCCTCCTTTCAAGGACGAAAACCTATCGAAGAATCGCATGCTATAAATTTTAAATCCTGAAACCTCGAAAAATATAATCTCCCGTTTTCTTTACGGGAACTGCATTATGCCCTTCGTTTCTCCAGAGATTCTGCTCCAGACCCAGATAGAATTTTATACTCTTTCCTGAAACATCTCACACACAAAGATTATGCTCACGTTCTTTCATTGTATAACTACATCTGGTTCTTAGGAGAGATTCCATCTTTTTGGAGAGAGGCAATTGTTATTGCTATTCCAAAACCGAATAAAGAACACTCTTGCCCTTCAAACTATCGACCAACTGTACTAAGTAGCTGCCTGTGCAAAGTCTTGGAAAGGATGGTCTCCGTTCGACTTATGTGGTACCTGAAAAAAAACCCCACCTGTTGTCTAGTGCGGTTTCAGCAAATCTCGCTCAACTGTTGATCACCTTCTTTTTCATGTCGTAAGGGTTTTCTTCGACCTGAAAAAAGCCTACGATACAACTTGGAAGTATGGAATTGCAATACTTTTGCAGAAATACGGCCTTATAGGACATCTTCCCTCTTTCCTGTGCAATTTTATGGAGAATAGAACCTTCCGAGCTCGTGTTGACTCAACGCTCTCAGACTCTTTTACACAGGATAATTGTGTCCCATAGGGAAGTGTGCTGTCCTTTGGGTGATTCCATGTCAAATCACCATAGGCCTCCCACTCGACCCTCTCCAAATTTCATGAAATTTTGTAATAAAGTAGCCGTAGGCCCTAAATATAATTGTGGAAAATTTTAGGCCAGTGTTCTGTAGTTCAAAAGTTAAAGGCCCATGTTTTTTGGGCTGTCATCTGTTTAATGCGCGGTGCCGCAAAAAGTGCCAACTTTGACCCTCTATTAAATTAGTTCTAGTAACCAAATAAGAGTGAAATTTGGCGCACTATGACAACTTTTAGCGTAGAATTCAGTGATATAATCAAAAGAGTAGTTTGGCTTTTCAGCTGTTAATCCATGCCAAAATCACTGCCAAACCTTGTCGCGACAGATTTGAACTCGGATTTTGAGGGTCAATCACTCACCAGCAAAGGTCTATATGCTGTGATATTTTGCAACTACCAGGAGCACCATACCATACGTGCTGTGCTATACTGACAAGGCTGTTGTCTTAATATATCGAAAGATATGCCAAATGAAAGATGTTCAGAAAAATTATACGCGTGAAAAAAGCCCTAATTCCAACATGGGTCTTTAACTTTTGAACCAAAGAATACTGAACCCTAAAATTTTGCACAGCTAAATTTGGGGTCTAGGGCTACTTGATTACAAAATTTCATGAAATTTGGAGAGGGTCGAGTGGCAGCCCTTTGTGAGTTTTGGTGATTTGACATGGAATGACCCCTTTCCTTTTCCTCATTGGTATTAGTGAGGCTTGTTTAAAACTTCCCTCCACTGGGAACTATTCCTTGTATGTTGACGACATCGCCATTTACTTTCGAGGGTCCTCAATATTCTTTATTGAGCGTCTACTGCAACTAGCCATCAACAAACTTGTTACTTGGAGCAACGAAGTAGGCTTTAAATTTTCACCCCAAAAAACAAGGACCGTTCACTTTTGATTTTTGAGAGGTCTCCATCCAGACTCGGACGCGTATTTCACAATAGTACATGAGAACTGCAACCGCTCTTGTTTTATCCAGTAATAAAATTATTTAATAAAAGCATAAGTAAAAAATATTTTATATAAAGTATATACAGGGTGTTTCAAAATTATGTACAATAAATTTAGTGACATATTCTTCAGGTCAAAAGAAGACGAAAATGTTCTATAGCACTTTGTCTGGAAACGATTTATTTACGCGATACAGCCAACTAAACCCGTGGCTCCAAATAACAGGAATTGTTCAAAGTGCCCGCCACAGGCTCGCACGCACGCTTCGGCTCGTTGCATGAGCGACCGTCTGATGTCATGGAAGAGTTCGTCGCCAGCATTACGAACGGTTTGGCATGCATTTTCAATTCGTTGTCGCAGATCCATAATGTTAGGAACTTCTGTGCTGTAGACGATCGTTTTCACATGACCCCACAGAAAAAAGTCCAAGGGATTAAGGTCGGGTGATCTTGCAGGCCAGGCTACCGGTCCACCTCGACCTATCCACCGATTCGTGTATGCAGCATTAATGTGTGCTCGCACAACATGGCTGAAATGTGCTGGAGCGCCATCATGCATGAACCACATGTTAGATCTTATCAAAAGAGGAACATCTTCCAGTAATTCTGGCAATGCATTCTGCAGAAAACAAAAGATACGTTCGCCCATTCAATCGTGGCGGCAACACATAAGGGCCAATTAAGTTATTTCCGACAATTCCACACCAAATGTCCACGGAGAAATGCTCTTGATGCGCTCGAGCTCTGGTAACATGCGGGTTAGCATCTGCCCAATGGTGCTGGTTGTGAGAATTTACGATTCCTGTCCGGGTGAAGGTTGCTTCGTCCGTGAAAAGTGTCTGGCTGAGACAACTAGGGTCTGCAGCATGACGACGTTGTATCCATTGGCAAAATCGTTGTCGGTGTGGTTAGTCCGTTGGGTTCAGTGCATGAACCAATTGCAGGTGGTATAGATGCAAAAGCTGACGGTGAAGAATGCGCCAAACAGATGAGTGCGGAATGTGTACCATGGAAGAAATACGACGGGTGCTTGTCTGTGGTTCATCATGTATGATGTCAATTATCACATCCTCCTCATCCGGAGAATGTGCTACAGGCCTCCCTTGCCCTGTTTGACGGCCAAAGGAACCACGCTCTCTCAAATGTCTGTCGACAGATACAAATGTTCGGTTATTTGGCAAACGTCTATTCGGAAAGCGTTCTTGGTAGAGTCTTCTTGCTTCCACAGCATTTCCGTCCGCAAGACCATACATTAGGTGCATGTCAGTGTATTCTGCACTGGAATACGTGTACATGACTTTTTTTTTACGTAAATCGTAATGCGTATGTCAAAGCACGCAAACGTTCTGAAATTGATATTCCTAGTGCATGTACAGTAGTGAAACTACAGTAATGGAAACAACTGTACACAACTAATGGAACAACCCTAAAGTAGGTTTAAATGGAACAAACCACTCAACCTAGTGTTGGGTCGAAACGCTGGAACTGCTAAAATATCGTCCGCTAACTACCGTGCTTCCCTACTGTATGATATTGGATTACTCGCAAACAAATCGTTTCCAGACAAAGTGCTATAGAACATTTTCGTCTTCTTTTGACCTGAAGAATATGTCACTAAATTTATTGTACATAATTTTGAAACGCCCTGTATAATGTAGCATAAAAAATAGATATTTAGTGCATGCAGTATTTCATTTCTTGTTCTGACTCAATTGTAAAGATAAAATAATTAGTTAATGCCTCGTTATCCAACGATAAAAGGGTTTTAGCACCAAAATGTTACAAGCAGTAGCGGCTCGTGACTATAATAAGTGGAGGGGCACAAATGAAAAATTTCAGATTCTTAGACCTTTTCGTACAAAAGTTATAGCTTGATTAGTACATGGAGCCTCGCGGCCCTTAACGAGGCCTCACAGGACTATATCAATGTTAGTGTGTAATAGCTAAACTTTTAAGCAACACATTATAAATATAAAACATTTCAGGTCTCTGGACTTCTGGTTTTAAATATATAGCTTGATTTGAGATTGAGGCCGCAAGGCCTCTTCCAAGAGACACATAGAATTTTTAATATAGATTAGCTAAAATTTTAAATACCACACTTATGATTAAACAAAATTTCAAGACAGTAGGCCTTTCCGTTCAAATTTTCTAGCTCCAATTGTATTTGAGGCTGCCAGGGTCCACGAGGCTTATAACCAGTCTCCTTGTATATTGTCTATAATTTTTAGGTAACGCTCTGTAGAAAAATAAAACTTCAAAGTCTTGGGCCTTCTTATCATTCAAATGTTAAAGCTTATTTGTGATTTGGACTTCAGGGCTCCTGTGGAGACGAAAGACCCTTATACCAGTTTTTCGTGTATATTAGCTAAATTTTTAAATTTTTTAAATTTTTTAAATTTTTAAACTACTATAAGTATACAAATTTTCAGATTTCTAAGCCTTTTCGTTCAAACATTATAGCTCTGTTTGTGTTTAGGGCCCCTGCCAGTTAGAGGACTATATAAGTTTTAGTATATAAGAGCTAAAATTTTAAGTAACACACCATAAATATGCAAGAATTCAGATTTCTGCACTTCTGGTTCAAAAGTTATAGCTTGATTTGTGACTGGCGACTCAGGGCTCCTGTCGAGACCCAAGAGTCTTATACCTGTTTTTAGTGTATATTAGCTAAATTTTTAATTAATTTTCTATAAGTAAACAAAATTTCAGATTCTAGACCTTTTCGTTTAAAAGTTGTAGCTTTGCTTGTGTTTGGGGCCTGTGGGGCTCTGCTGGGGCCTATATTACTTTTTTATATATTTGCAATATTTTTTTAGTATCACACTATGAATATACAAAATTTCAGAATCCTAGGCCTTTCCGTTCAAATGTTATAGCTTCAATTGTATTTGGGGCCTCGGGACCTCCGGCGGGGCCCTAGAGGCTTATATCACTTTTCTTGTATATTGGTTTTATTTTTTTAAAATCGCACTACAAATTTACGAAATTTCAGGATTTTTGCCCTGTTTGTTCAAAAGTTAAAAAAGGAACCATTAAATTCATACAAGTGGCCCCTGAGGGCCCAAGAGGATTCGCTTTATTTTTCGCACCGTCCTTTGTATAGAAAATTTCAAGCTTCTAGATCAATCCTTTCAAAAGTTATGGCATCAAAATGTTACGAGTAGTATGGAGGGTTGATTCAGATAAAATGAGACGACTTTAAACGCCGCGTATGACCTTGACGGAATGTGATTTGGATGACTCTTCCACTATTCATGGAGATTAGCTTTGTATACACTTGTTGTTCTTATTTGGGACATTTCGTGCTGAAACATGGCTTCCAAAATCACAGCTTTTTGGGAAGGGTATATGTTTGGTCTTTCCGACGCTAACTTCAGTCTTTTGTGCATTGTGGAATTATGCAAACGAAATGGTATTGTGGTATCCAAAGCTACTGTGGGTCGAATAATCAAAAAGAAGAAATTGCGACCATCTAATGATCGTGGACGAGCAGAGAAGCAGACCAGAAACAAGCCCCAGCCAACACGCCCAACTCAGATGGTTCGAGAAATCCGGCCTGAAATGCTGAAAGAAAATCCCCCCACACAGAGAAGTCTAGCCCAAAGAAAAGGTATTTCACAGGCAAAAGTCTCCAGAATAATTCATGATAATCTTGGGCTGAAGCGACGTCATAAAGCGCGCAGTCACACATAATAAGAACAGGAAGATGGAACAGGAAGATGGAACAGGAGACGGGCAAACGAGTTATTCCTTCTCTCATGTGCCTGTAAAATCTCCTGACGCATCACCGATGGATTTCTGTGGTTTTGGTCTCCTGAAACGACGGCTCGGAAGTCGCCAGCCAAGAACCGTTGATGAGCTATGGAAGGTGTGTCAGCAGGTGTGGAACGAACTTCTCATGGAGTCCCTCAAACTCAGCCTACTTCAGTGGAAATTACGATGCCGGGCGATAGTCCAACAACGTGGCTCTCACATCGAACACAGTCGGTGGTGGCGCCATGGTATTACACCATCGTAACAGAACTGCAAAGTCGTCTCAGTTTATCTGAATCAGTCCTCTGTAGCGGGAGGATTCGCTATACTTCAAATAGAGTTCTTTAAATTCTGACGTCAAAGAGTCAAACTCTGACGTCACAAATTGCTCAAACGCAATCAAAACTCCATAGACATGAAAGGAAGTCAGTCGCGGAAACCACAAAAACACATGGTTTCGTCCATTCTAGAGGATTCGCTATATTTTTCGCTGTGTCCTCTGTATAGGGCTTACTTTTGTAGAAAATTTCAAGCTTCTAGGTCAATGCTTTCAGAAGTTATGGCATGTGACATACATGTTAATACATCTGTACCGTCGTTAATAGAGTTTTAGATGATTCTAATACCCTAAAAATGATTCACATCTTGAAATTTTAAATAAATACATAATTAAAAAATAAAATAAATATTTTTATATATTCTTTGAAGATCTATATATATAAAAACCACGATCTATAGATATTCATGGTCATCGAGCTTCGGGCATTTTCCATTGGCTAAGGTCAAAAACCCTCACTGGTGAGAGAATGATGACGTAATTTCTCACTGGGCTAACTGTCTTTTTCTCGGTGAGGACGGTGAGACTAACCGGTTAGGCATAGCAGCACTAACTGGCGTTTCTGACCGCGTTAAAATGACGTCACAAATTTCTCACCGGGATTTCTGACCGACCAAGCGCTAACTCTTCTCACCGGTGAGAGTTTTTGACCTTAGCCATCGTTTCGAGAAGCTAAGGAAATCAGATCGCGCCAGGTGCTGAACATGGAAAAGATAAAACATTGTTACGTCGAACTGGAGGTGCTATTACAGAAGTTATTTCAACGTCACAATCTTAGTGCTTCAACATGTTCAGGCCTAGTAGTTTCTAGGAGGCCGTGACTAAGGCCGATCGCAACCTGCAATAGAGATTTTCATTGAAACTGAATATGAAATTAAAGTTTCGATCTGCCGATAGGTCGGCGCTGCAGGCGCAGTTGGCCGATTGTACATGCAGCGCCACTTTTCAATAGAGTTCCCGCCCTATCGAGAGCTAGAAACTTTAGCTTTAATTTAACAGTGGAGCTCGATGACCATGAATATCTATAGACCGTGATAAAAACCAAAAGTCTGTTCGTTTGTGTCTGTGTAGCTTCAAGCGATCCTATTGGCTAATCAATGTCACGAGGTGCAAGGCTAATCAAAAAGGAATTGTTTCGATTGTTACGACAGTTTTATTGTTCAGCACAGGGATGATTGTGTTTGTTGTGTGGCCGTGGATCACGTTTTTGACAACTGTGTCGTGTACTTTTTGTCACTGTGGCATCAGGAATTTCTGCTGTAATAATATCGTCAATTTGGTTGGGACGAAATTTTTCTTTTAGCCACAGTAAAAGATGTACGTGGGGCAAACCGCGCTTTTGCCACTCTGGAGTATATGAAGCACTGAGTCTCGCCATATGTTTGATACTAGCTGGCCGCCCATGCTTCGCAACGGAGTGTTACAGAACCCTTATTACGATAATAGCTGGGTAACAGCTTACCGGCAACACTTCCTATACACTGTCCAACGAAAGAAAAACTGAGCGTGTCTAATTAAATTTCCGATTTCAATTGTTTGACATTGTTGCTAAGTAAAATTAAACAATGTTTAACAATTGAAATTGGAAATTTAACTGGACACGCCCAGTTTTTCTTTCATTGGACAGAGTATAGAAAGCAAGCCTGTGCACGGAATCGTCATACATTGTTACAACATCATAAAAAAGTCAGAATTTAGGGCTTATTATTGGTAGATATACAATTAACATCGACTTTTTTTGATGTAACAATGTATGACGTTTCCGTGTATAGGCAACACCCCTTAGAAAGAAGGTCTGCGGACAAAAGGTGTATATGCTAGGGTAAATGTGATGAATCCGGGAAATATATATAGTAGCCGGTGATTATGTATAATAACCATTTTGTGTGGTAAATTTGATAATAGTCTTCAAATAATCACATTTTCCGGATTTTTATGTGATCGCTGTTTAATATTCGCAAGCTCTCTTGTTGCGTAACAAATGCGATTATTGTTCTTGCGTTTTCTCAGAATTGAACAGTTGCGCCATCTACAGCCAGGATTTTAAAAGTGGGCGACTATTTTGAAGGGGATTGAGAAAAACAAGGGCTTGGTTTTTTGGGGGGGGTAATCTTAAAAGTGTGGGCGTAATCTTAAAAATTTGGTAGAAAAAAATTTTTTTGTCTTTCTTTTGGCTATCTCTCTTTTTCTCCCCCTCCTTCTCTACGCTTTTCTCTCTTGCTATCCTTGCTCTATTTTCCACTTATATTATATTTCTTTATTTATCTTAAATTACTTACCGATGTTGTTTTTGGTTCTTCAATTTTTTTCTCCGGCGATGGGATTACGATCCTGGGATAGTTGGATGTTTTGGTTAGCAATCAACGTCTTTACCACTGAGCTCTCAACTCGCTGAGAGCAAATGGTGTTAATTAAACTTAAAAGCATTTCAACAATGTGATTACAAATTTTCCCGTCAGTTGGCGCACACAGCCGTTAAATGAAAAGAATTTTCAAAAATCGACGGAATTTGGGAGTGTGAATGGCAATCTTATGTGTAGAAGCCTGTGTGTGGGGGAAGCTGGGAGCACTCAAACTCTAAAAAGTCCGCACCAACCAGAAGAAAAAATTTAAACTTTAATTTTTTGATCATGTTGTGTTTTTTTAGTACATTTTAGTTTTTTGTCCTAAGGGAAGGCCTGCAAAATTGTTGATGGTGGTGGCATCAGCCTCTCTTCAAGAGGGTGGGGCGGATTAGGTCAAGCGTGTGGCGTCCGGGAAGTGAAACTCCGAAAAAACAGTTTAGATATTTCCGTAATATGCCTGTTTGCGGGCTGCATTAAAGTGCTACATGGCATACCTCAGTCGGGTTCGATGTGATCCCTAAAAAATTAATTACTATGATTCAAAAGATGAAACCTGAATAAAATTTTTTATTCCTCATAAATGGCAAAGAATGCTGAAGTGGTGTTAGCAAAGTCGACTGGAATTTCCAATCTGGGAAATAACTGTTTATGCTTAGAATAAGCAAAAATTTATGTTTAATGCATGATTTGCCTGCAGCAGCGAGAAAATTGGTTGTGATATTATGATATGGATGTTGTAGTTAGGTTAGTCAAGTTAAGTGATTCGCATTTCAAAACATGGTGCTCGCAGCGAATGATTACAACAAAACGCGAACCATTAGTCAACCGTATCCGGCTGGACGGAAGTAAACCTGTAAGCAAAGAGCATTGTGTGTGTCTGTTTAGTATGGAGGGTAGATTAGATTAGGTATGGGTTTGGTTTGTATAGGTTTGGTTAAGTCAGGTTATGTTAGGTTGAGGTAGGTTGGGTTTTGGTTAGATTAGGGTTAGGTTTAGGTTGGGTTTAGGGTAGGTTCAGATTAGGTTAGATTAGCTTTGGATTAGGTTATGTTTAGGTTAGGTTAGATTAGTTTGTTATGTTAGGTTATGGTATGGTGTGTTGGGTTAGTTTAGATTAAGGATTGGTTTGGGTTTAGTGTATGCTCAGATTGGTTTAGGTTAGGTTTATAGTAAGTTATGTTTAGGTAAGTTTAGGTTTAAATTATGTTTAAAGTTGTTAGGTTTTGGTTATGGTAAGTTTGGGTTAAGTTAGGTTATGTTTGATTAGGTATGTGAGGTAAGGTTTTTTGTTCGGTTTGTTATGTTAGACTGGTTAGGTTTTAATTAGGTTAGGTTTATGTCAGATTAGGTTAGGATTGGTTAGGTTGGATTAGGGTTCGTATTCAGACACCTGTTGTAGCGACGCTTATGATAAAAGTTCGGTTAAGTTTAGGTAAGATCAGGTTTTAGTTATGGTAATTTTTTTTTGTTTGTATTAAGTTAGGTTTAGATAAGATTTGGTTAATGATTTTAAATACATGATGATATTCTTAATAAGATGATGGTTACTGCGAGTGATTTCTAAAAAACACGAAACATTAGTTATGAATTGTAACAGGTCCATTCAAATTTTGCAATTTTTCTATTGTCTAATTTAAATCTCTTTTGATCTGTAATGAAATAAAATAGTTAGTCATTCTTTTTGAATTTGAGGTCATGTTCAATTTCCAGTCTTCTGTTTGAATGTGTTTTCAACGGCGGATGTGTTGCAATCTCTTCACCTGTAATGGACGAGTTTTGTATGGGTCTATTACTCACAGGATATACAGTCGCGGTGAATTTTGCAATAAGCGGATTCAGATATTAATTTTTTATAGACTGCGAGTTTTCATTCGTTCTGTCCAATGCGTTGAAGAATCTTTGGTTGTTTGAAGTTATGTTAGCAAGTGAAGTGATACCAGTCAATTTGTGAAGCGTTAGTTATTTATTCTGCTTGCTGTTGTCATCTAATTTGACTTAATATAAGAAACAAGTATATTTTTGATTCTTTTTATTAATAAGGAATTACGCGTGGAATATATAATTTCTTTGTTTTTTTCATAACAACATTTGTTTCATGAATAGTCGTGTTTTTGTATTGCAATTTCACTTTATGTGGTGTTTGGAAAGTGATGATTAACCAGCTATGTCAGTTTTTGAAGAAAAGAAAACGCAAGAGTGGCAATTGGATTTGTTGCACCGCATATGAGTTTGCGAATTGCGTTTTCAAGGAACTATTTATTAAAAAAGCCAACTACGTTTGAGAATTTTTTAAAATCACCGGTAAAAATAATAAACTGAAGGTTATTTATCAAACTTCCCATTGTAAACGGTGATTATGAATAATAACCGGTTATTATATATATTTCCCTTTTCTTCATATTTACCGTAACATATACACTCCCAAACAAAAATATGGAGATTTTTGAAAAACATGAAAGGTTCATCTGAAAAACTCTTTTAAAAAAAAGAAGAAATTGTTCTTGCATTATACGATGATTTATTCGAAAGTTACTTAGTTTCTTCTGTATACACAAAAAAGTTTATGTACTTCAAACAATTTCTTTCAACAAAACATAGAGATAAATAAACAGTATTGAAGCCAAAAGTTTGGAGATTTGTCTATGCTGGGACATAAGTTTGAAGATTCTTTGTTTAGTATTTGGCCCAGCCGCCTTTAACATTAATAACTGCTTGCACACATTGTCTCATAGAGTCTATGAGACACTGACAATCATCTCTCGATATTTCACACAAGACATGGGACACAGTTTTGAATAAATCGTTGTTTGTTAAAATTTTACATATGGTAACGTTTCGCTACATTTTACCCCAAATTCTTTCTATAGGATTAAGGTCAGGACTATTTCCTGGCCAGTTTAGAAGGTGAATATTTTGTTCTTACAACCAGTTCAGTGTCGCGTTTGCTCTGTGACAAGGTATATTATAAAGTTACCATCAGGAAAGTAAAAAGCAGCACCTGGTATCAGATGATCAGCCATTATTTCTGTGTAATAGGAACTGGTGAAGTTTCCTTTGACAAAAGCTAAACTTCCGGTCCCATATGCATTTATTGTTTCACAAGCTAAGATGCTTGGTAGAAATTTGATTCTATATGGTACACATCTAAAGTCCAGCTTTTATTGTTTCTTGCGCACAACTTTTTGTTTATCATCATTCAGTGGCTAAATCTAGATTCATCACTGAATATGACTTCTTGCTATTGTTTTATAGTTCATGTTGAGTGTTCATGTGCGCACTCAAGTCCTTTTTCTTCGTTCGTTTAGTTAGGAGAGGCTTTTTTGCTGCAGAAGGAAAAGAGTAACCTGTCTCTTTCAAATGCCGGGTTGTTATCTTTGCCGAAACTTCTTTCTTGCTGATTGGATTCCATTTGGCAGTAATTTCTCTTGCCGTTTGAAAGCGTGATATTCTCTGACAATAACTCTTAGATGTCGATCTTCGGCTTTACTTGTGATGCGTTTTCTGACGCACCTTTGCTTCACAGTGCAACTTCCAATTTTCTTATATATATTACAATAATCTTGCTTACAGATTTTGTAGTGAAGTTGAGAACTTTTGCTATTTTAATTTGTTTTTCTTTTTCTTGCCATTTCTTAATATTAAGTCATGAATAGATTAAGGGATCTGTTTTGTAAGAGGCTTATTGAAAATTTAAGAAAATAAATTCAGCACATCCCTAAATTGTAATCAATCAACCCATCTTACATTAATTTACATAATCATGAGATCTATAGCTAAATTTCTGCTACTAGAAACTTCAAATGTTAACGTTTTTAACAAAATCTCCAAACTTATATCTCAGTATAATTAAATCTCCAAACTTTTGACTTCAATGCAGTTGTTGTTTTGCTTGTTTTTTGTTCAACAAAATTAGTTATTCCTCAAAAAATTTTATGAGTAGTTAATAAGATGGTGCATATTAAATGTACATCGCTGTGTAATGCATAGTACAATTCTATTTTATTTTAATAGCACTTATCTGAGATGAATCTTTTAAATTTTCAAAAATCTCCATATTTTTGTCTCGAATTGTACATTGTTACATCATCATTGGTAGAAATACGATTAAAAACATTCGCTTGATGATGATGCAACAATGTATGCACCTTTTGTCCGCTGGCCGTCTCTCTAGGAGGTATTGGTGTAGGCCTTCATTCTAGGAGATGTTGGTACCAGCCACCCAGCTGCTGAAAAGTGTAGGAATGTCATTGCAACTCAATAATCAATATTTTTTCTACGTGTTTTGGATACTATTCGAAAGAAATTTATTGCAACAACCCACATTATATGACAATGAATGAATTTAATTATTTGAATAATACTTCTTTTTAGATCAAATTTTTAGTGAAAACTCTGTGGTCTTTCTTCAAGTTGCCTTGTTCGTAATTTGCAAATACGTTTACCCTGACTGTCTCGAACGATGTTGTTCTTGAAAATGCAACGTAAAGTTGGCCATGACTGAATACTGGAGATGGCAAGTAAATGCCAAGAGAATCCAGTTTGTCCATGGCTTTTGTTGATCGTCATTGCAAAAGAATGTCTCAATGGAAACTGTTTTCGGAAGGTCAGGATCACTTGGTGCAAGAATGACTCTTGTACCTTTAAAAGATCCTGTCGTTATTTCACAGTCAATGACTTTGAAATCATTTGCGTCACAATCATTCTCGTACCATTGCAAAGACCTCTTAGGAGTTAAGGTTTCTTAATAGCATGACTACTGCACCAACTTTCAAGTTCAGTCTATGAGAAGGCATACCTCCTGGAGTTAAGCTATTAAGAATTCTCTAAGATAGTTTTCTACCTCCTCGGCATTTGCAGTATCTTGTTGAATCGAATCTATGCTTGTGTAGCATTTCAAGTCAAACTGAATTCGTCTAAGAACATTTTCATTCCGTTGAAGAGACTCATAGTTTTTTGTAGTCAAGATTGCACAATATGCGATGCTGTTATCTTCAGAATGGATGAGTTGAGGAAAGACAGCATCAACAATGCATCCATTTTCAACACATACTGGAGGAATTTCGAAGTATACTTCTTCTAATCCAGGCTCTTGAAGTTGTCCATCTCCAAGTTTTCAATGCCAACCGGAGAAGCCTCGGTGTTCTTGTGGAACATTCTTGTCATTGGCACATATTTCGGTCTAACTTCAGGATCTGAACATCTTTCCAACATTTACTATTCTTCAGCAATGACGAAATTATCTCAGTTCTACTTTCATGTGGAACAACAGGGAGAATTTGTCTAAAGTCTCCACCAAAGAGAAATGGTGTATTGGAAGGGACTTGAGCGCCTTCAGCGAAACGTTCCCTGTAGAGTATGCTAGCGGCATTTACACCATGATGTGGGGCCATGGGTGCTTCATCCCAAATGAAGTCTTTTGTTTTCTTCAGTTCTTTTGCTGTATCACTTCCATGTCGAACATTACAGGTGGATGTTTCGTTAATTGGGACATTGAGCTTGAAGAGGCTGTGAGAAATTTTGCCTCCCTCAAGCAATGTCGCTGCCATGCCCGTAAATGCACATTGCAAAACTAAATCGCTGTGCTACGAACGTAATGCATAATTGTTTCGTAGAGGAAGATTTTACCACTCCTGCAGGCCCGTCAATAAAGAAAAGACGTTATGCTAAATTAGGATTTTCAATTGCTTCCCTAATTTTCTCGTAATCCCGTTTTTGTCCTTGATTTGGCATTTCGTATTTTTTACGGAATAGAGCTTTTTCGGCGTCTGTGTTGAAATATTTGTTTGAGTGACTGTGTTCGTCATAATTGCCATGTGGAACCTCGAGCCCAAAATGTGACAATGACTTTACATGTGTCTGCAACACAGATTTTCTTTCTTTGAATGCCATATAGAGAGCTTTCTCTCCATCAGGAAAGCGTCTCTTATAGTCTTCCATAAGATTGTCTTTATGTCGACCGATAAATTTGGCTACATCAGATGGTTGACACATGATGCAGATAAATGCAAATAATCTGCCTAAGCTGTATTGGCATTGCATGAGTTGCAGCCTCATATAGGCAAGTATCCCATTCCGAGTCAACATCATTTAGGCCCCATGAAATAGAGGCTTCCTGGAAGGTTTAATATGGAACGGGGTTTCCTCGAACATGTAGACGGAGAATTCGGAGGAGCATTGTCTCCCTCTCTGGGGGACTTAACGGTAAACATCCTACCAATTGTAGTATCAAACAATGATGATACAAACAATATATACGTAACCTTCGATGTATATAGCGATGACATTAGCCGATTATATATAAAGATTTCGTGAGCAGAGCTACCAATTTCCGAAGTTTAATTTCAAAAATTCGAACATAGGAGAGGATAGGATAGGATCAGCATAAATGCAATGATAGAACATTCGTTTTATGCTATTGAACATAAAATGAGTATAGCCGACGATAAGGATAGGGAAGTGTCTATCGTGGAGGCAAAGGAGATAGACGCGTATCCCTTGAGCCAGGGGCGGACTTAGGGCAGATTTTTGAGCCCTAAACTATATGAACCCCCTATCATGTTAAACAAGGATTGTTAGGCCCTACAGAAGAGGCCTACAGATTGCGCAACCCTAAGCTGTAGCTTATACGTAAATCCGCCCCTGCCTTGAGCCCTGTAACTAATGTACACACGACTGACAAAAGTTTGTGTACTTGGAAAGGAAAGAGAAAGAACGATATTGGTCAGGAAACTCTGCAGCTAAAAGACAATAAGCTATTCGGGCATCGGGAACATCTTAACAATGGGAGCTTCGTCTAGAGCCGGAGGTTATAAGAACTTCTACGTCAAGGGCAAGGGAAACTTCGAAGGAAAGATGAGATCTAAAGTATTCAGTGATATTCCCGGTGGTAAAAATAGATATTTTAATTCCCCGAGGCAGGTCAACCCAACAAGAGGATAAATAAAATCACAGGCGACGCCGGGTTTCCAGCTAGTTTATACAGGGTATTTCAGAATTCATTGTACAAACTTCTAGGGGAGTTAGTATGGATGATTCCAAGCAAAAAAAGTTCAAATGAACATGGGTCCGAATTTGAACGATAACTGAGATATGAACAGAAATAAAAATGCCGCCACCAAGATCAATAAGTTAATAAATCAGGTTCTGTAAAGCCTAGATTAATGAAGTTTGGGGAAATAACAGGGTACGTAAGACTGTGTATACGGTTAAAATGTGATCAAATTTCAACAAAAAGTTTCCGAGTTACTCATTCAAAATCATAACATGTGCTCACTTGTGAGTACTAACTAGCACTTGTTACAATTTTGATTGTAACTCGGAAACTTCTCGTTGTAATTCAATCAAGTTTTAACGGTATACACAGTCTTATGTACTCCGTTATTCCCCCAAATTTTATTAATCTAGGCTTTACAGAACCTGAGTTATTAACTTGTTGATCTTGGTGGCGGTATTTTAATTTCTGTTCATGTCTCAGTTATCGTTCAAATTCGGACCCATGTTCATATGAACTTTTTTGCTTAGAATCACCCATACTAACTCCCCTAGAAGTTTGTACAATGGTTTCTGAGAAACCCTGTATATATTTTTAGCGATGTTATAAATTTTAATTCACATTTTAAAGTTCTATAAGCTCCTCCATATCTTTGTTCCTGATTGGATATAACAGCAGCAGTAGCACTTTTCATTACCATTGTGAAATACACGGGGCCTTACTCTTTCTGGATCGCCTATGTCAGTGGTGGACTCCCATAAATTCTTGGGTCTGATCTTTGATAGAAAATTATCATGGCTCCCACATATTCGTCATCTAAAATCGAGATTTTTACAAGCCATGAATGTTTTGCGCTCGATTTCCGCTAATAAATGAGGTGTGGATAGAAAGATGCTCTTATTCCTTTACGACTCCCAAGTTAGGTCTAAACTAGGCTATGGAAGCATTGTTTATGTCTCATCTTCAAAGAGTACTTTGCAGCTGCTAGATCACGTCCATAACCAAGGCATAAGAATTGCCACAGGAGCTTTCCGAACAAGTCCGGTAGAGAGCCTTTATGTGCATGTTGCTGAGCATTCGTTATGGCTTAGAAGAGCCAAACTCCTCCACAAGTATGCGCTACGTGTACATGGCGAAAGTCTGCATCCAGCGTTTACCTGTTTATTTGATAAACCTGGGATCCCCCCTCATCATACGTTTAGAAACATCAACAATTTATTCCAAAATCTTCTGGAGAGCCTGAATCTCTCATTTCCAGCCATGCATAGCCGAGAGGTCAAAGACATTCCTCAGTGGATTCTCCCCCAACCAGATATAAATTACAACGTGTATGCTGGGAAACAATCGAATTTTATGGAAACTGAAATTAAAGCAATCTTTAAAAATTTATTAGAAACCCTTTATGAAGGCTTCCACACACACACACAGACGGGTCCAAATCATTCAGTAAACACAATCCTTTTGTTCAAAGTATCCAGGAATATCTTTATTACCTGGAATTCCAAGGTACCAGAATTTATTTTGTTTGGATTCCTAGTCTCATGGGTATTCAGCGAAATGAACGGTTCGATAAGGCGGCAAAAGATGCGATTACACACTTACCGATCTCTGAGATACTCTCAATCCCCGAACATTTATTCCCGGTTATCTCCAAGAAACTCATATCTTCTTGGCAGGAGTCTTGGCCTCTTATTTATTTATTTATTTATTAAATTACACTGATCCCGGTCCGGAGCCTGTATGGCCGGCAGCTGATGTGTGGGGTTTCCGGATAGAATACTGTATTATTCATAATTTTCAAATATACAATGTAAATTGAAAGATTATAATAATAATAACAGAGTATAATAAACATTGCTATTATAGAAAGTCTAGGATTAGAAGCAATTAAAATTCAGATAGTATAAAGGGAATTCTTAATCCAGCGAATAAATTATTTGAAATAAAGCGTGCCATCACACGGTAGTTCTTACCTTGTCTAAAGAACAGGCGAAAAGATGTCCTTACTCACGGCCATTTATTAAAAAAAACCCACCTCCATTGTGCTCTTGTGGAGCAATGCTGATTATTAAACTTATTCTTATACAGTGCTCTTTACACACAAATTTACGACGCTCATTAGGGCTGACTTATTCACTACATATTTTATTGGGGAACAACCGTATGGTTTTTAAAAAAAGTGTTTCTATTTTTAAAAATTATTCATATTTTTAAATTCATATAGTCATCCTTTTCTTTCTATTGTAGTGTATTTATCTGACCATTAAGTATATGTTGATTTATGCCGTTTACACACTAATATTATACATTGCCCTACAATATTCATCATATTTCTTATTAGGGGAGAACCCTGAAAAAAATGTTTGGTTTAAAAATTATTAGTGATTTTAAAATCCTCACAGTCATATTTTTTATTGCTTTTGCAACTTTGTAACTCACGCTTTTATGAATCTTTTCATTGTTAACGAGGCTAACGATAAAGACAGGCTCCGGCAGTGACCAAGTCACCTGACAAGATAGGTCTATTAATAATGTAACTTTCATTGTTTCCATCTTGTATGAGTTTGCACCTCCAGTGGGCACTACCTTGTCGTGGTGGAGGGGCTTGAGTGCCTCAGTGACGCTAAGGGCTATGCTGGATTGGGTCACCCATGCCAGAGATGCCAGACTAAAAGTGTCCGGTCGGTTGTGACCCTCCCAAAGGGACCGGTGCTCGCAGTGAATGCATCTTTTTGACTTGGCTTCCATTACGACCAGTACGTCCACCTGCGTGTTTGCCGTGCGCAGCGACCCTAATTCTGGGGAAAAGGGGATCTTGGTGGTTGAGGGAAGGCTTTCCAGAACAACACACCACTTTGGTCCCTGTTTCTGGGAAGGATGGGTGGTCAGGATGAACCCGTCCGGATCAATCGGCTAGTTGTCGCTCCTTGGAGCTTCGGCCATAGGGTTAGGCGCTGCCTATATCCCCCTCGTATCCCTGTTGCCAATGCGCATCCCCTTGTTGGGCTCGGTGGTGGGTGGAGAGCGAAGGAGATGAAATTAAATTTCATTTAATATGATAAAAAATAACCCAAAGCAGATTAACCAAAAAAAAATAACAGTCGTGAAGAGAAGACTGCCAAGGAATCCGAAGTTTTTGGAGATGAAATTGGCAAACGGGGAGTAGTTTAAGACCATCTCCCCCTTTTTAATTTACATAGAACTCAAACGGCTTGTTCGGGATACTAAACATGTAAAGAGGCTTTTTAATGGCCATCTACTTATTAAAGTCGCTAAGGATAAGAAAGCCACCATCCGTTTATTTTTGATAAGGTTTGCAGGGAAAGCCGTTTCGGTTTCTCCCCATGCAATCTTGAATTACAAGAAAGGTGTTTTCACGTGCCAGGATCTGGAAGAGGATGAGGAAATCGTTGCCGAATTGGATGATCAATCTGTTGTTGACATTCGCCGGATGGCTCCAAGAAGGAATGGTGTTCCTCATCCTACAAATTCCTTCACTGTTACCTTTGAGGGAACAGTCTTGCCTGATACCATCTATATCGACTATATCCAATGTCACGTGACACTCTTTATCCCAACCCGTTGCGATGCTTGCAATGTCAGAAGTACGGCCACACAAGAACAAACTGTCATTGTAATGCAGTCTGTTGCAAGTGTGGCCTGCCCGGACATGAGATGGAAGCTTGTTCAAACGAGTTCTAGTGTTGTAATTGTATGGGAGCCCATTCTGCCCTTTCAAGAGACTGTCCTAGTTGGCAGAAGGAAAAGAAAATCCAAGAGGTACGTGTTCTTGGGGGTTTGTCTTTTCAGGAAGTACGTAGGCAAGTGGAACAGAATGAAGTCCGTAACTATGCATCAGTGGTTAAGAGTCGTCCTTCTGTTAAGTCGGTTGGAACTATGACTGATTTGCGTATTGCAGATTTTTCCTGTGCAACTTCCACCTCCACAGAACCATCTGCTAGCACTAGTCGGACTTCGAAATCAATTACACCTCCAAGAACTCCTCCGAAAACTACGGAAAGAGAAGATGGCAAGAAACGCTCGTCAGAGGTGTCACCCTCCTCTGACCCCTCCAAAAAACGTTTAGTAGAAGCTACACCAAATTCTCCAGTTCTAGGGGGGGAACCAGACTTGTCTTTAAACATACAGGTTTCTCCTATTGAGGAGATGGAGTTATCACGGGAGTTTAGAACTACCTCTTAAAACCTTCATCATAGCACTGTTACAATGGAACCTTAATGTATTCTTTTGTAGCTTAGAAAACCTAAAGCTCTTAGTCAATAAGTTCTCCTTCTCCTTATTGGCTTTGCAAGAAACGTTCCTCTTGCCTTCCCAGTCTTCTACATAAAAAGGTTTAATTTTATTCGGAAGGATTACACGACGGGAAATAAAGCCTGTGGTGGTGTTGCCATCTCAGTTCAGAGATCTCTGCCTTTTACTACCATTAATTTGACATCTAACCTTCAGGCTGTGCATTTATTCAAAGATCTCTCACCTCTTACAGTATGTTCACTTTATCTACCTCCGGATCAATATAAGGATGAAATATCTTTGTCATCTGTTATGTGAACTTCCAAGCGCCTTTCTAATTCTGGGCGACTTTACTAGCCACAATCCCATTTGGGGTCTTTAAAGCTCTCTGAAAGAGGACATATGATAGAGAAAGTTTTGAATTCTTTTAACATCAATTTGTTAAACGATGGCTCACCAACATTCCTGCACTCAGACAACGGCTCTCTTTCATGCATCGATCTATCTATATCCTCTTCATCTATCACACAAAATTTAGCCTGGAGAGTATTCCCAGATTTACATGGTAGTGATCATTTCCCGATTAGTATTTCCCTGAGTTCTTCTACTTTTACCAACCCTCTACCACGTTGGAAATTGCATAAAGGAGACTGGCAGGTCTTCCAATCCCATCTACAGAATAAAACATCTTTCCATCTGTAGATGAGGCTGTAGAGGATTTCACTTCCCGTATCCTCCCTGCGGCAGAACAATACGTTCCTAAATTTAGATCCTCTTGCATGAAATTTCCAGTACCACGGTGGAATGAAGAATGTGCCCTAGCGGTTCGAGAACATAAGACAGCTCTCCGCATTTTCTCCGCACAACCCACTCTTGAAAATCTTATCACTTACAAGCGAAAAATGGCCAGTTGTAAACTAATCATTTCCACAAATAAGAAACTTTGTTAGAGGGATTATATCTCCTTCATTAATAAGAAAACTCCTCTTCAAACTATCTGGAACATGATTAGGAAAATAAATAGGAAACGAATCCCGGATAAACTCCCTTCTCTCATTGAAAATGGTCATACGTACTTTGACCCGAATGAGGTAGCTAATATTCTCAGGAGAACATTTGGTGAGGTTTCGCAAGTAAAAACTTACTAAGCTTCCATTCAAAGACGAAAACGCATCGAAGAATCGCATGCTATAAATTTTAAATCCTGAAACCTCGAAGAATATAATGTCCCGATTTCTTCACGGGAACTGCATTATGCCCTTCGTTGCTCCAGAGATTCGGCTCCAGGCCCAGATGGAATCTTATACTGTTTCCTGAAATATCTCACCCAGGAAGCATATGCTCACCTTCTCTCGTTGTATAACTACATTTGGTCATTAAGAGAGATTTCAACTTTATGGAGAGAAGCAAATGTTATTGCTATTCCAAAACCGAATAAAGACAACTCATGCCCTTCATACTATCGACCAATAGCGCTAACCAGCTGCCTGTGCAAAGTCTTGGAAAGGATGGTCTCTGTCCGACTTATGTCGTACCTGGAAAAAAACCCACCTGTTTTCTAGGTTTCAGTGCGGTTTCCGCAAATCTCGCTCAACTGTTGATCACCTTATTCGGTTGGAGCATGAGATTCATTTCGCACAAAGACACAGACAACATGTCGTAGGGAGTTTCTTCGATCTGGAAAAAGCCTATGATATAACTTGGAGGTATGGAATAGCAATACTTTTGCGGAAACACGGCCTTACAAGACATCTTCCATCATTCCTGTGCAATTTTTCGGAGAATAGAATAGAATAGAACTTGCCCGAATTCGCGCTGATTCAACGCTCTCAGACCGTTTTACACAGGATAATGGTGTCCCACAGGGAAGTGTGCTGAGTCCCTTTATTTTCTTAAATTGCTATTAATGAGGCTTGTTTATAAATTCCGTCCACTGTGAACTATTATTCATTGTACGTTGACGACATCGCCATTTATTGTCGAGGGTCCTCAATGTTCTTTATTGAGCGTCAACTGCAATTAGCCGTGAAGAAACTTGTTACCTGGAGCAACGAAATAGGCTTTAAATTTTCACCCCAAAAACAAGGGCTGTCCACTTTTGTGTTTTGAGAGGTCCATCCAGACCCGGACCTTACACTTTATGGATCCCCCATTTCAGTGGTGGACTCCCATAAATTCTTGGGTCTGACCTTAAATAGAAAATTATCATGGCTCCCACATCTTCATAATTTAAAAGCGAGATCCTTACAAGCCATGAATGTTTTGCGCTCGATTTCCGCTACCAAATGGGGCGCTGATAGGAAGATGCTCTTATTTTTATATGGCTTCTTGATAAGGTCTATATTAGACTTTGGAAGCATTGTTTATGCTTCAGCTTTAAAGAGTACTTTGAAGCTGTTAGATCCCGTCCATAACCTAGGCATAAGAATTGCCACAGGAGCATTCCGAATAAGTCCGGTAGAGAGCCTTTATGTGGATGCTTCTGAACCCCCATTATGGTTTAGAAGAGCCAAACTCCTCCTCAAATATGTTCTTCGCGTATATGGTGAAGCTCTGCATCCAGCTTTTGCCTGCTTATTTGATAAACCTAGAACCCCTCCTCATCATTCTTTTAGAAGCATCAACAATTTGTTCCAGAATCTTCTGGAGAGTCTGAACCTCTGATTTTCCAATCTTCTTCATAGCCGAGAGGTCAGAGATGTCCCTCTGTGGATTCTTCTCCAACCAAATATAAATTACGGTGGGAAAAATTTGAATTTTATGGAACCTGAAATAAAGGTACTTTTAAGGTTTTTTAGAAACCCTTCCAGATTGCTTCCACATATACACAGATCGGTCCAAATCAGAGGACGGAGTTGGCTATGCGTTCCTTATAGATAACTTTGTACTTTCTTATCATTTGCCAAACAAGTTTTCCATCTTCTCAGCGGAATTATTAGCCATAGCCAAAGCGTTAGAGTTCTTTTTAGTTATCCAAATTCTAATTTCTGGATATTCTCCGATTCTCTGAGCGCTTTGCAATCCTTGGAATCATTTAATACAGACAATCCTTTTGTTCAACGCATCCAGGAATATCTTCACTACCTGGATTAGCAAGGTACCAGTATTTATTTCATTTGGATCCGTAGTCATATAGGTATCCAGCAAAATGAACGGGTCGATAAGGCGGCAAAACACGCGATTACACATTTACCGATCTCTGAGCTACTCTCAATACCCGAACATTTGTTCCCAGTTATCTCCAAGAAACTCGTATCTTCTTGGCAGGAGTCTTGGCCTCTGAACAAATTATTTGAAATAATGCGTGTCGTCACCCCGTGGTTCTTACCTTGTCTAACGAACAAGCGAGAAGATGTAGTTCTTACTCGGCTTAGGATTGAGTCACAGCCGTCTTACTCACGGTCATTTATTTAAAAAAGAACCAGCTCCATTGTGCTCCTGTGGAGCAGTGCTGACTATTAAACATATTCGTATAGAGTGCCCTTCATACACTAATTTACGATGCTCATTTGGTCTGATTTTTAATGATTTTTAAAAATTATTCATGTTATTAAATTCATATAGTCATCTTTTTATTGTTTTTGCATTGTATATATCTGACCATTAAGTATATGTTGATTTAGTGCCCTTTACACAATAATACATTACCCTATAATATTCATCTCATTTCTTATTACATTTCGTCTGTCTGGCGATTTTTCTATCCTAGCAGCAGAATTGATGGCTATCGCGAAGGCATTAGAATTTTCGTTTTCTTTCCCGAGATCTAACCTTCTGATTTTCTTAGATTCACAAGGAAGTCTTCTTTCTCTCCTTCACTTTAATTCTTATAACCCTCTCATTCAAAGGGGTTAAGGAATATCTGTCCTATCTGGAATCCCAAAATACGAAGACTATCTTTTGCTGGATTCCCAGCCATCTGGGCATTCAGGAAAACGATCTGGTTGACAGGGCGGCCGGACAAGCTACGTTGCATCCACATATTTTGCTAATAAAGTCGCTGCCTGAGCATACATATCCTCTGATTTCAAAGCATCTTATGCACTCCTGGCAATCAGCATGGTCTCTCCAATCCTCTAATAATTTACAAGAAATTAAGTCTACAATCAGTTGTTGGAATTCCGCATACAGTCAGATCCGGCGCGAAGAAATAGTATTAGCACGATTTCCCATAGGACACAGCAGGCTTACACATTGCCACCTTCTTAAAAATGATCCGCCCCCTATATGTCCATGCAAGGCTCCCCTCACTATTAAACATATTTTAACAGAATGTACTTTAAGCAAGACCTTGAGATCATGCCTGGACCTAGAAAATCTTATTGCCGCACTTTTATCGAAAGACTCATCTCATATTAAAAATATATTTTTATTTTTAAAGAAATTATCCCTTTTTAAACTCATATAAATTCGTTGATCATATCTTTTTAGCTGTGTTCCGGGTTTTATATTCGTTTTATGTTTTTACCTTTTTATGCTGTTTGTTTTCAACTTCATAGTTTTTAATCATCTAATCAGTAATCATATTTTTCATTTTCGAGTTTAGATTGCGGTCATGCGGTTGGGCGCAAATAACCAAAAAAGTTGACGCGCCCTAAAACTCTAACAAACCATCATTTCTTATTAAGGGAGAAAACTATGGAAAATAAAACATTTGGTTTTAAAATTATTAGTCATATTTTTATTGATTTTGCATCTTTGTAGCTCACGTTTTTATGAATTTTTTCATCTGAGTTTTTTAAACTTTTGGCCCATAAACTGTGGGTTTTTTAACTCTTTGTCGGGCGCAAAATGGCCATAGCAGACGATTCCCTAAAATTTCAACCAACTAACCAACCATACACCCACACTGTGGTTTGAAATCAAGAGGGCCTGACCACCCAGGAGCTGTTGGCTGGCATTCAACCTGTGTATGTTTGTATAAAATAAAAAAAAATGGAGAGTGTGAAATATTTGAATATAAGTTATTAAGTGAGAGATTAGATACCGGGTTTTGCAAAACTTCTGTTACACATGTGAGGACCCTGCAAAAATGACATAACTACGTATGTGATGCAGTTAGACACGGTTTTTATTGTCAGAATTGATATTGGTGTGTACACAATGCATACTAATCGATGTAACTGCCATCAGCGGCAACCACTCGCTCTAGGCGCGCTCTAAAGGCCCGACAAACGTTATAGATGTAGTCTTTCTTCATGGCGGTCCACACGCGGTTCACGGATGCTTTCAGCTGGTTGACGTTGCTATGACGGATCTTGCAGACTTTGCTTTTGATATGCGCCCACACGTTATAGTCATGAGGGCTGAGGTCGGGCGACTGAGGAGGCCAAAAGTTCTTCGACCAGAAGTTCATGTTCGACCCCAACCACTCTTGAACAGTCTTGGCACTGGGAGCCTGTTGAAAGACGTAATCCACATTCCTCATCACCTTTTTCACATTGGGCAGAACGTCCTTGGTCAAGATGTCCTTGTAGTCGGCCACTGTAAGCCTGTAACCGGTCGGGAACCAGATTGGCGGCAGTTTCATGCCATTTGACGCCACGACGCCGAGCATGATCACTGAGGCCGGGTGCTTGGTTGTAGTCACGTAGCGGACCTCAGAGATGTCCTGGACGAAGGTGACCACGCGGTCGTTCTGCTTGTTGACGAGCCGGTCGACCGTGAAGGTTTTTTCATCAGAAAAGATGACAATGTGATTGCCATGGTTTTTCAATTCATTGAAAAGACGAAGACAGCGCTCCCGACGTTTTTCTCGCATATCATCCGTCAGCAAAGGTCTTACCAAGCACCTCAAACTCTTTCCACTATCTTCCTTGATGGCTCTAAATACCGTGGCCACAGGAATCTTCCTTTTCTTTGCACACTGTTTCATTTTGAGAGTCGGGTCACGTTCGAAGGCTTTTCTGACACCCATACGATTGATCTGCCTCCACGTGGGCGATCTCTGAGGCCTTCCCCTTCCTTCAGCCTCTCTGAGACTCTGTGGACAGTCATCCCGCTGGCGTTGAGCTGCTTAGCGATGTCAGACTTTTTGTGGCCCGCGCGAAGGAGCGCAGAGATCTCGATACTGTTACGTCCCATCGCAGCATCTTTGCATCCGAATCGCATTCATTCTACCTATACACGTTTTCATTATGGTATCGCCGACGTCTTCAAGAGCATTTGCTCCGTGGATGCTTTTGTGATGTTCAAAAAAAATTCTTGATTAATTTTTTTTTTCCATCACATGTTAGCTTTTATGCATTATAGAAAATTTTTGTATTTAGTTAAATTTCCTTTTTAGAACTGGTCAGTTCATAAATTTAAATATCGTCCTCTATTCAAAGATGCAGTTCACGAATCTAAATATCGTTCCCTATTTAAAGATCCAGTTCATGGATCTAAATATTGTCCCTTATTCAAAGATGCAGTTCACGAATCTAAATAGCGTCCCCTATTCATAGATCCAGTTTGCAATGCAAAATACAGTCTTTAACTTGGAATACAGTCCTTAATTTAAAATACTGTTTTCAATTTAAAAATCTAGTCCCTAATTCCTAATTGAAATCGGTAGGATTATTTAGTTTTACTGAGAAGTAACTTTTTTTTTTGTGGGAAAATATAATTATCTTTTGTATAAATATATTTTGAAAATATTATGTAAAAGGCAGAAATTGGGATTCTTTTTAAATCATTTTACAATGCTATGTTTGCTTGTTATTGTTAACCATGATATTTGCATGAGTATGCTGCTGGGAAGTGAATTTCCAATGTCTTCACGTGCTAGCCGTGTGCCTTGGGATTGTTGCCTAGAAAAGTATAAGATCATGTGCTGAAAGTTTTTTTTTCTTACTACTCCTCTGACTTTGCCAGCTATGGGGGCTTTGTATCATCTTTAGGCCACTTCAGTCCTACAATAGTTAATAGATTTCTTCAAAGATATCTCTCATTCATTTCCTTATTCTTCTATCTCAGGATATGTAAGAATTTTCCATTACTTTTACTTCTGTAGAGATGGACATAATTTTTGTTGACTATGATCCAGATCACTTTGGCTATTATGCATGAAGCCTACATCCTACGGCCGTACTATATCTATCCTGGCCTGAAACTGAATTGATGACGTCATGCTAGAGGTCGGAGAGGCATCAGGTCGTCTACTTGCCATTCTGATACATGAGATAATTACACGAACACTCTTTCAGAATATTCGTTTATCTTGTATAAATAAAATTTGTCATCTTCACTCATTTCTAATCAAGATTCTAATTAGAAACCTTTCGTATGTATAATTTTTATAAATTAGAACAATTTTCAATTATAATATAATTTTAACCCGTACGTTAGGCCTAATATCGTAGCTAAGCTTCAAAATGAAATATTGTCTTCTTCTTCTTTAACATCATAGATATTGGGTAGAAGTTGCTCTGTTCCTCATTGTAAATCAAATTATTATAAAGGAGAGCACACAACAATTTTTGGATTTCCAAAGGACCCGGATTTAAGAAAGAAATGGCTAATAAAAATTCATCGCGAAGATTTCACACCAACTGCAAATTGAGCAGATGTATTAAGCAATTTCACGATGACTTTTTAATTAAAGAAGATATATATACAGACAAGCAAGTTAATGAAATCATTTTACATTGCGAAAGAATAAAATTAAATTCAGGCGCATACCCAACAGACCCTTATTTCAGGCGCATTCCCAACAGACCCATTCAGAAGATACACCTTATTTAAATGAAGCAGTTCCCGAAAAAAGAAGAAAGACATAGGATGAAAGAAAAGTTTCAAATGGAAGCAGCTATATCTGCCAGCTTAATTTCTTATGAAGAAGAAAATTCAAGACAAAACTGTTAGAACTCTAGAAAACGTTATAGAATACATAAAAAGTATTATCTCCAATTATCCTGACTGGGTGTATTTAATACGGAATAATACAGTAGTCTGTTTCAAAGTGGAAACTAATATAAGCCCAGCTATAGCTATTTCATTTATAATTAATGATGATCTTTCATTTAAAATATAGCATAAAGATACTCCACTAGATCATATTCACGTGAAAAATTTAAATAATACAAATTCCAGTCATTAAAAAAACTTACGAAATCGATATGCTAATAAGTACTTGTGATAAACTTTTGTTAAATCACAGATATATAAAGCATGAGGTGGATTTTGCAATAAATTGGCTTAAAATAAACGGAAAATTCAGATGAAAAATTGACAAAAAATTGAAATTTATTATTGAACAACTCAGTTTATTAGATGTTAATAAACATAAATATTCATTTTCAAATGACACTCTGTATTTTTGTTTTAAGATTTATTTGTCAAATATTTCAACTTATAATAGTCTTAGGTGTAATAAATTACTCATCCTTCCTCATCAGTCTACTTTAAAAAACAAAATTAACAAACTATATGTTGATAACAATATGTTTAATATCCCATGTAA
>JAHWFO010090511.1:481252-500586 GCA_023313115.1 Rhysida immarginata | reverse complement strand
ACAAACCAAACCAACTAACCAATCAAGTTGTTTAATATAGTACATGCAATATTTTAGAATTGAAAGTTCCAATGAACCATAATGGTTCCACTAAACCAGGTGCCTTTGATCCAATTTCGAATTTCATTAACTTTACACGTCATTTATGATTTCAACATAACTTCCTGATTTCAAAACGCAGTAAAACCTATTTTGTTTCATATATTTTATTTATTATTATGTACATATTTAAAGTTTTGTTTTAGACAGTCTTGAAAATCATATGAGCTAGATGACGCTCTCCCTGGTCCATACACTGAATAAGCCGATTTCTGGCGTTGCTTATTGCATGGGGTATTCGGCAATTTCTGCCTGGTTGTTGGCTTTCAGATCTTGCAGGGTCCTTGGACGGTTAACATAACCACGGCATTTCAAAAAAAAAACATAAAAACCGCAAGGGGTCAAATAGGGGGAGCGGGTTGGCCATTCCAAATCGCCCTTAATGAGATGAGGTACTCCGGGAAGTGTTCCATCAAAATAGCCATTGATGGCTTTGAAGTGTGAGCCGTTGCTAGGTCCTGTTGGAACCAAGTGACCCCTAAGTTCAATTCATGAAGTCTTGGACAAAATTTCCTCCAACATGTTCACATACTGGTGTGAATTCACTGTCACTGTTACCTCACTGTTAACCAGGACCATTAACCCCACCTGAGGAAATTGCACACACCACTGTGACTTTAGATAAATGCAAAGGCGTTTGATGCAATTCTCGGGGGTTGTTGTCGGTCCAGTAGCGCATGTTCTGTTTGTTGACTCACCCAGTTAAGTTAAAATGGGCTTCATCACTGAAAAAAACAATTGTGTCCTCAGGAATGTTTTTGAGAAGTACCTCACATGATTTCCCCCAGAAATTGAAGTCGCATTTGGAGAGTTCCTGCACAATCGCCAGCTTGTAACGATGGTAATGAAGGTCATCGTGAAGAATTCGCCTCATTGAACGAACGGAAAGTCCAAGGGCAAACGCATGTTTACGCGCAGAATGCCGTGGGGATCGCAAGATTGAAGCTCTCACTGCCTCAATGTTCACACGTGATCTGATTGGCCGAGGGAATCCGGATCTTCGGCTTTTCGTACTCGATGTTTGTCTGAACGCAGAGACCCATGTAACAACTGATTTTCGGACCCGAGCACGGCCCAACGGGGTGTACCGAATCACCGTCGAAACGCGCGCTGGGTTGCCATCACAGATGAACCTTTCGAAAAACAGGCCTCGATAGCAAACGCTCGCACTTCACTGTTCCGACGCATCATGGTGACTGAACTGGAAGAGAACACAACTTTAGAACTACGCCTGTGGAATGAGACCACTCCTGTCCCGCTGCAGCCGCTACAGCCTGAATTGCGCACATTTCAAAAAAGGAAGTTACATTGCCCCACCCTCTATTACATGCACCAGGTGCCTTTGAATCAATTTTAACTATCAAGAATTTTGCGTTATATTAATTTATAAAACATCATTCCAAGGTGTTTTATATATTACATGCAATATTTTAGCATTGAATGCTCCAATTAACCATAATGGTTCCACTAAACCAGGTGCCATTAAAACAATTTCAACTATCATTAATTTTACGTTATATTCAGTTATGACATGTCATTCCAAGTTGTTTGGTATATAACATGTCATATCTTAGCATTGAAAGTTTCCATGGACCATAGTGATACCATTAAACCACGTACCATTGAACCAATTTGGAATATCATTACTTTACATTATAATAATTCTGACACATCATTCCAAGTTGTTTAATATACTGCATGCCATTTCTTAGCATTGAAAGTTCCAATGAATCATTATGGTTCCACTAAACCAGGCGCCTTTGATCCTATATCGACTATCAATAATCTGACTTTATATTCATTTATGACAGATCAATCCAAGTGTTTTGATATAAAACCTGCCATATCTTAGCATTTAAGTTCCAGTGAACCTTAATGGTACCATTAAAGCAGGTGCCTTCGAACCATTTCGACTAACATTAATTTTACGTTGTAATCATTCATTACACACCATTCCAGGTTGTTTCATATATAACTTGCCATATCTCAGCATTGAATGTCCTAATGAACCATAATGGTTCCACTGAACCAGGTGCCTTTAAAACAATTTCAACTATCATTAATTTTACGTTGTATTCATTTATGACACGTCATTCCAAGTTGTTTGATATATAACATATCCTATCTTAGCATTGAAACTTCCAATGAACCAAAATGATACCATTAAACCACGTAGTATTGAACCAATTTGGATTATCATTACGATATATAAATTCATGACGTATCATTCGAAGTGTTTTGATATATTACATACCACATATTAACATAGAAAGTTTCAGTGAACCACAATGGTTCCACTAAATCCCAGGTGCTTTTGAACCAATTTAGACTGTCAATAATTTTAATTTATATTTATTCATGGCACGTCATTCCAAGTTGTTTGACATATAGGGTGTCAAAAAGTATGGTAACATAGCAGAGATCTCGGAAATTAAGCATTGTACGAAAAAATGTCCATAATCAATAGTGAGTTATTTCGTGGGGGAAATTCAATAGTTGGGGGGGGGGGGTACTTTGAAATCTTAAATAGTAACCCATATTTTTAATCTTATATTCAGATTGTACACAGTTTTCAAGAAATGTTTTATTCTTGGTCCAACCGTTTAGGAGATAAAGGCCCTGAAAGTGTAGAACTTTTAAAGTTTTGAACCCAATTTTATCGATGAAGTCAAAGAGATAGGGAGTGTGTCTTTTCTAATTTTTCATGTGTTTAAGAATCCGAAGTCAGAATTTCAAAAATACAATATTTTTCAATAAATACTCACAGACTCTGCCTCCATAGGACTGTTGCCCCCAAGACTTTGCTTGTGCACTAAAAATTTTGAATTCCTGAAATTTGATTTCGGATTCTTAAAGACCTTCAAAAAGTAGAATAGGAATGTCTTCAAGACCACTCTCTATCTCTTTGTCTTCATTGATAAAATTGGGTTTAAAAGTTCCAATACTCAAAACGATTATACGCAATAGGAAAGTTCGGACCAAAAATCGATAACTTTTTTATTACTAAAGAAAGAGTGTTAAAATTTTGCACAAACATAAAATAGTATATGACGTTTCTAATGAATTGCTTTTTATTAGAATTTTTCGTAATACAAAATTTTTTTTTAAAAAATAAAAATCTACGAACTGGGTACTGCTCTAACCAGCCCTAAGGACATGTAAATAGCGTCAATGCTTCCATGTCCACAGTGGCGCAATTGGTTGGCGCGTCTGCATGGTGAGCAAAAGGTTCCTGGTTCGAACCATGGCTGTGGAATTTGCTTTTCTATTTTCATCAATAATAAGTGTTCTATTTCACACCCCCTGGCATGAATGCATGCTTCAAAACGTCGCCGCATGGACTGACGTAAAAAGTTCAAAAGTTCCTCGTTCTTCGCGAATATGGTCCGCAGCTATGGCGATTCCGGCTACCAGCTCTTCATCGGATCCCACTGGTGTCTCGTATACCAAATATTCTTTAAGTGTCTCCGCAGATTCCAAACAACTGTTTCCTGCAGGTATGAATTCAACCTTTTAATCTCAAAAACTTAATCCCCAGAGGAAAAATGAAAGAGGTAAACGTTGCTTAGATTTTATTCCTCTATCACCCTCACCTAGAAGCCGAGAGAAATATACCTGCCAAATTTCAAGTTTGCAGGCTTCATAGTCTGGAGATTTCGTAATGAATGAATGAGTGAGCGTATACATTTTTCGCTCTTTCTTTTATATAATAGTATTTTCCCCCTGCAAAAATCCTCGTCGTCCTCGGCCGCGATCGAAGCCACATCTACGGGCATCAGAGCAACACCACCTGGACAGAAGGCCTGATAACGGAAACGTTATACACTGTTACGTTTCCGTTATCAGGCGATCTTAAGAGGAGATCACGCAACCACTGAGAAATCGAGGCCAATAAGGAAAAATAAAGTTGTCTGCTAGACAGAGAGTAATGCCCATGCAAATGGCCAGAGAGCGCCAGTGAAAAAAACTCACGCTTTAAACAATGGAGTTACCCATCCTGTATTTCTTCATCCATGACCATAGCCAAAGTAATTTTTATGGCCTATTGTTGCAGAAACTTTACTCTGCATTGTAGGACATGACATACATTGGGCGAGGTCAAAAATGCAAATACCGAGTTGGGTTGGTGAAGCAATGATTATTGCTCGATTTTTAACGTATTGTTGACTGTCGTAGCCAATGACATATATTAAAGATAGACTCCAAATCCTATTGTTGTAACTTGAAGCAAATTGGGAAACTCCATGCCCAGAACTGTCATGGCCGAAAGTGAGTGAAGATGATGCAAAACACATGCTAAACACGAGAGTAGCTGATTAATAATTCTTTCACACGCCGATCACGGAGTGATAAGTTTATCTTTTCGTTTACTTTGTATTTGAAATATTTTATTATATTTTATAAACAATTTTTCGATCATGGTTTTAATTTCAATTTCGTTTCGATTGTCTTTCAGTTACGTATTTTCATTTTAGTTACGTATTTTGGATTTATTTTTGTGGAAAATGATTCCTCATCCTTTTTCTTGTCTGTTTGTACAGTTATACGCAGTTTAACTTTGAGGAATGGTTTTGAATTAATTATTCCTCAGGCCCAAAATTTTCAAAAACAAAGCAGCCAGACAGCTAATTACTCCACGGCTCACTCCTGCCCAGAACTATCATGGCTCAATTTGCCGCTGTTAACAATAGGATTCGGAGTCTATCTTTAATATACGTCATTGGTCGTAGCAACATTGGCTTTCTTCACTAACTCAACTCGGTGTTAGCATTTTTGACCTCGCCCATTGTTGGTCCGCGCATATCATAGTCTCATGTCAGACAAACAGACCAAGCAAAATATCATTTTACCTTTTCCCTTTTGGGCCAACCTGACACTCGGCACATGTACACCTTACCCTGAACCTAACGAACATCTGGTGCAAGTATGAGCTCAAAAGTGTAAGTGGTTCAAAAGTTTTGAGAACATTTACAGACGCACCCTGAATTTTTATATAGACCTTTCCATTGAAACCGAAACTGGAGTAACTGCGCAGAAGCAGGACAGCAAAAAACTTGCGTTTCCTACCTTGAAATGTGCAAACAATTCTACACATCCGGAGGAAAACGCAAGTTTTTTTATTAGTCCAGTTTCGGTTTCAAGGAAAAGATAAACAATATCTGGCGCCATCTCTTGAGTAAACAAACAAACATAAACAAAGATATATGATTTTTACCCCTTTCCCCCTACTTTAGGGACATGTAAACCTTACTCTGGACCTAAGGAATGTATGTTGCAAATATGAGCTCAATCGGATAAGTGGTTCAAAAGTTTTTAGAACATTTACAGACGCACCCTGAGCCTGAATTTTTATATATAAAGATTATAAGATATAAATATAGAATTTTTCTTTTATATACACTGCTCAAAACATTTAAAGGAACACTTCTATTAAGCAGCGTGCAGAAGCAACTACGAATAATGTGGGCAAAATCGCTGTATGTGATCATTAACAGACGGTTTATTTAACAATAGAATGCATTATTGAAACAACTGATGAAGAAACATAAAGAAAAAACAGGAAACTGCAGGGCCCCTGCCTAAAACAAAGTGAAATGTCATTTGGACATTGTGAGGAGAATGCCCTTTTTCTTCCCGGGATCAGTTTTTGCACCACTCAGTAATGTGTATGCCTACCATGGGCTGCAGTAACCTCCATGCACCTTCGAGGCATGCTCCGTATCAGTCGACGGATGGGATCTTGGGGAAGCCGGTCTCATTCCTCAGTAAGTGCCTGGATGAGCTGTTGCAGTGTTTCTGGAACTGAAGGGCGATGTCGAATTCGCCTGTCAAGCATGTCCCAAAGATGTTCAAGGGGATTTAGGTCTGGACTCATTGCATGCCACCTCATGGTCTGAATGTCAAGCATCCGTAGGAAGTCTTCAGTGACAGCTGCAGTGTGTGGACGAGCATTATCCTGCATCAGAAGGAATCCAGGCCCCATGCCATGTGCAGCAACAATCACATTTTCTTCCAGAAAGTCACGAATGTAAACGTCAGCGGTCATTCGCCCTCGGACGACCACAAGATCCGTTCGATGGTCTATTGAGATGCCAGCCCAAACCATTATGGAACAACATCCCATTCGGTCAGTCTCACAAACTGTTGCGTCGGTGTTCTCACCACGTCGTCTCCAGACACGTAGACGGCCATCACAGCGGGTAAGGCGGAATCTTGACTCGTCTGTGAAGAGAACAGAACGCCAGTGGCGAAGCTGCCAGGTGACATGTTGATGTGCAAACTCTAGTCGCGCCTGTATTTGCTGGCGGGTTAGCCTAGGCACTCGATTTGGTCGTCTGGCTCTCAAGCCAACTTCACATAATCTGTTCCGGATTGTTTGATCTGAAACAGCTACCCTTGTTGACATCTGCAGGTCATTTCTCAGGTCTCTGGCCGTTGAGGTTCTTCGGCGCAGGGCACAAGTCCGCACATAACGATCTTGATTGGCGGTTGTTGAGCGTCGGCGACCTTGCCTAGCTCTTCGTGTGTACTGGCCAGTCGCTTGGAATCGTGTCCACAATCGGAAATGACGGAAGAGGACACATTGAGGGTATTTGCCACAGTCCGAAATGATTGACACGTTTAGAGCAATGTTACGGCTCTCGCAGCTTCTACTGCTTCGAGATGCCTTCGTGGCATGTCAGAGCACTAACAACAACGTTCCAGGAATGCCTGCACCTTCTAATGTTCTACCGTTATCTCCAAGCAAAGAGTGTACTGGCATGTAACCACTTTGTTTTCCGCGGGGTTATATTGCTATGCGAATTTCTCAGAACATCTGGCAGCAAAATATGTTGGCTTCAACCATTTCCTATGAGGGAGGTAGTAGGTTTCATGTTGCAGAAGATGAAATTGCTAAAAAGTATTATTTACGCCCTCTGTAGGGGATTCTACAAGTGTTCCTTTAATTGTTTTGAGCAGTGTATTTTAAAAGAAAATTTTACTTGCCTCGGGTGCGCAGCAATTCGCGATTATTTAACATTAACCGAAACGAAAATTCCATTTGCCTTACGTGCGCAACCAAGAATAGAAGAATCATTGGAAAAATTTTCCTCACTTCTTCCATTTATCTCCATTCTTCAATGGAATTAGCCTAAAATCATAAATGAAATTAAACATTTTATCATTAAAAATAAAATTATCAAAATTTCAATTAAATTTAACTGTCATGAATGAAACAAAACAAAACGACAAAATTTCGCTACAAACATTTTTAAAATTTGTCATGAACTTACGGAATTTTTCGAGGCAACATTGGAACCATCGAAACTGTCACTGCATGGAGGAAGAGACATTGTCAAAGTGAACTGTCCGTCATTCCTGCAGCTATCGTTATGATACAAGCCTTTACGCAATCATGTTTACAAACAGGCGCGCTGCGGTCGCATCGCTTTAGCATTGCATGACCTACGGCTAGCATTGAATGTGTAGCGAGAGGCGCTTCCTTCTATTCTTCCATGGTGAAATGTAATTCATGTTGAGCAAAAATTGACAGTTCATGCAAACAGTAATATTGAAATTTCTATAGATCATTGGCAGTAATAAATTTTATATTTTGTTTTATAAGATTAGTGTTTGTAATTGATATATTGAATAATATTTTGTTTAATAAATTTGAGTAAATACTTCTATATTAATCAATAAAGCATGGATCAACTACGTTTAACTTATTCGAAAGTTTATTACCTTAACCTTGAGAATGTTTTGTATTCAGTCTTTTAACAGTCACCAAATACCTTACAGTTCGCTGTGATTGTCCGTCACTGACTATCAGCAGCGTTGTCAACTGACGATCACCTCCGTGTTTTAGCCTGTCTCTGTTCTATTCGGCTTAGCTGTCTGTGTTCTCTTGATGAAGCCAAATACATGCTATAAAACTATTATATTAAAAATAACAACACAAGAACTCACGATGTCGTTTTTGCTGTACACGCCGGCTCTCGATATCATCTCTCTACCTTCTGGGTCGATCGTAACACTCATGGGACCCCTCGTGGCTTATATGAATTGTGAATCTGCTCACTCCCGTTCCGAATGTCACCAGTAATTTCTGACAAATCGGAGCGCCCTGTGAGTCGTCGTTGATATCATGATATCCTTCCTTCCTTCCTTCCTTCACGGTTGATATACAGTATATATATACGAGTGGCCAAATTATTATGACTACCCCCTTAATACAGTGTTGGGCCACCTTTCGTTCTTATTACTGCTTGCATTCTTCGAGGCTTGGATTCTATGAGATGTTGGTAGGTTGTAGGACCAACTCTGAAGAACTGCACCTTCCAATTCCTGCAGATTTGATGGTGTTGGATCCCGCTGCCTAATGGCCCTTTCGATCTCATCCCACAAATTCTCAATGGGATTGAAATCTGGCAATTGTGCAGGTCAACGAAGCAAGGTAAACTCTCCGGCATGTTCTTCGAACCAAATGAGGACGATGCCAGCCTTATGACGAGAAGCATTGTCTTGCTGGAAGTATCTATCCCCGTCACAGCACACCATTTACATAACGGGATGTCCTTGATCTGCGACAATACTTAAATAATCTTGGGCACGCACACGTCCGTGCAGAGGAATCAAAGGAACCAAACAATGCCAAGAAAACATCCCCCAAACCATAATACTGCCGCCACCAGCTAGAAGTGTTGTGGCGATGCAGATGGGGTTCCATGCTTTCGTGTTATTTTCTCGATATTCTAACCCTGCTATCTGCATGATGCATTTGAAATCGTGACTCATCGGATCACATGACCCTTTTCCAGTCATCTACTGTCCAGTCCGTGTGCTCCTTGGCGAACTGGAGACGTCTGCTCTTGTTCAAGGCTGACAGTAGAGGCTTTCGAACTGGTCGTCGGCTTCCATAGCCTAAACGGTGTAATGAGCAGCAAAAGTTCGTTCAGAGACGGTCACAGTTTGTCCTTGATTAAAATTTGCCGCTATTTGACGCACTGTTGTTCTTCTGTCGCCCCGGACAACTCTGGCCAATCTCCTTTCAGCTCGAGCATTGAGGAGCCTGTGACAACCACACGCTTGACGTTGAGAGCAGGTTTTTTCCTTGGTAGTCCACTCTCTGTAAACATTAATAACTGCTGCTCTTGAACACTTCACAAGTTCAGCTCTTTTGCTGATACTGGTTCCGACACTGCGCGCGCGACGATCATCCCGCGTTCAAACTCAGTTAAATCGCGTTTTTTGAACATGTCGTAGCAAAAAACACAGTGCAACTGAAGGTTCACCTCACCTGCATTCCGTTTTTATAGCTATCTAGCCCTGTAGCGGCAGCGCTGTGACGCAATAGCTCATTTGCCTAAAACAGTCAGGTGGTCATAATAATTTGGTCACTCAGTGTATATCTTCGTGCTTCAGATCGCATTTGAATCTCGAGTTAGTTCATTGTATTCTTGCGCCTTCTCCTCCGGAGTTTTAAGTTGCATGTTTCAAGTACATCATGGGTTTAGTCATCAATTGTTTTCTCTTCTTTCCCACTATATCTCTCATTTTCTGTCTGTTAAAACTCCATTTCCCGCTTTCCCGTACTTTCCTCCAATCACCGTTCGATATTTCCCCTCCGTGGGCACTACCTTGACGTGGTGGAGGGGCTTGAGTGCCTCAGTGGTACCCTGCACAGTAGTCATCTCCTGTTCCACAACAGCAGTTGCAACTTCTTCAACGTGTTGCTGCCTGATTCGTTTGCGTCCCCGACCTGGTTGCACTCCTAGAGTTCCGGTAGATTCAAATCGTTCAATCATTTTCCGTAAGTTAGTTATGCTCATCGGTCCTCTTCGTAACGTTTTCAATCGCCGGAATTCACGAAGGGCAGCACTTGCATTGTCGCTCTTCTGATAAAACAACTTGACTAATAACGCCCGGTCAGGCAGAGTAAGCATCATCGTCAGGCGATTCGTTCGTGAATGATGGGAAATCCTCAGCCTTGCCTTTTATTGTCATGATTGCTCAACACGGAACGCGCTTATGCAAATGTATTCATTGTTTTCTTGAAATAAGCGCCCCCTATGGCGACTTTTGGTACTTTTTTTTGCAGAAATCGAAACTGCATGTTCCAGTAAGTATATACACCAAAATGTACTGCAATTGGCCTAATAGAATTCCCGCTAGCGAGCTCTGAACACCTCACGTTATTTCTTGCCCACCCGGTATTACATGCCATATTTTAGCACTGGAAGTTCCAACGGTACCATGTGGTACCTTACGTTACCATTAGAGCACCTGCTATTTAACCATTTCCGACTATCATTATTTACTTGTTATATTCACTCATGACACGTTGTTATGAGTTGTTTGATATATTACATGCAATATCTTAGCATTGAAAGTTCCAACAGTACTATATGGTAACATTTAGTACTGTTAGGCAGGTGCTAGTAAACCATTTCCCACTATCATTATTTACGCGTTATATTCACTCATTACAAGTTGATACGAGTTGTTTGATACATGCCATATCATAACATTGAAAGCTCCAATGGTACCATATTTTACCATAAAGTACCATTAGGGCACGTGCTAAGTAACCGTTTTCCACTATCATTATTTAGTCGTTATATTCACGCATGACACGTCGTTACGAGTTGTTTGATATATTACATGCCAAATTTTAGCATTGAAAGTTCCAATGGTACCATATGGCAACATACAGTACCATTAGGTCACGTGCTACGTAGCCATTTCCCACTATCATTATTTACTCGTTATATTCACTCATGGCACGTTGTTACGAATTGTTTGATATATTACATAACTATATCTTGTTTGATATACTACACATACAGTATCTTAGCATTGAAAGTTCCGTCGGTACCATATGGTTCTATTAGGCACGTGCTAGTAAACCAATTACTACTATCATTATTTACGCGTTATATTCATTAATGATACATCCTTACACGTACTATTAAACTAATTTGTGCTATGACTAGTTACTCCATATATATTCGTTCATGAGACGTCATGACGATTTATTTTATATATTTCACGCCATATCTGGTTAGAGGAAATTTTTAAGGGGGTATCGTAATGTTATCATTAGAACACGTGCCATTAGAGCCGTACCTATTCCGGCTATCTCAGGTTCGTACTTGTTCGTGCTTTGTCCCATATTAATGGATTGGTAAAAACAGAGTGCGAAAAAGTTAATTCGTTTTCAAGTTATCGTAATAAATTAATAATAAGCTCCCTACGAATAATAAAATTCTTTTGATTTAGAGTCCGTTCTGCCCTTCAATAATCGTCAATCTCGTGCATCCTGCACGCGCACCATCTCATTAACGTTTAGAGCTCGCGCTGAGCGGAACCTACATGCTTATTATGCGTTTCCCCCAACGCAATTGCACCGATTTCGGCTATCTTCGAACAAAATTTATCAATTGGCTAAACAGTATTTAATAACGTTATATTCGTTCATGGCTCGTGGTTTGATATGTTACTTACTATATCTTAACATGGAAATTTTTTGAGGGGGTATCACAATAGTACAATTAGAGCGCGTGCCACTGTACAGATTTCGACTATCTTCGAACTCTTCCGTGCCATTTCCCGTATCTATCGATTGGTGAAAACAGATTTTTAAAATCTTTCATACTTTCTGAGAAAATCGAGTTAGGGACAGACGGACGGACGGACAAGGCCAAAGCACCTTTCGGTACTTAATAATGAATAACGCATCTATCTCGTCATTACGACTTGTTTGATATATTGCTCAATATATCTTCCCATTGAAATTTGCTAGGCGGGTAAATAGAGGTACCATTTGTGCACGTGCCAATGATCCGATTTAGATAATATTTGTAACTAGTTCGTGCCATGAACCATATTCCTCGACTGACGAAAACAGATTTTGAAAATCTTTCAAAGCTTCGGAGGAGTTGGAGTTACAGACAGACAGACGGACAGACAGACACGTTTCCCCACACTGATAGCATAAAGCACCTTTCGGTACTTAATAAACATTAAGGAATGACATAACCAAGTACCGAAAGGTTAAACTAAACCATTCGCGGAACTATATTTTTAAACCGCCCTATGTTGACATTGGAAGTTTCTAATGGACCATAATGATACCATTTAAACAACGTACCTTTGAAATAATTTAATTAATTATTAAATTAATTTAATTTAATTTAATTAATACTGTCGGCACGCCACGAGAAGACCGCTGAATTTCTTAATGTGCTCGAATGGTGTCGCTGCAGCTGCAGATGAATCTATTCAGTGTTGGAAGACAAAACCAAATTTGAGTCGATCCATGTTTCATCGATGTAAACAATAGGACGATTTTTTTCTCTTATTTTTTTCATATTTTTAGGTATCTACCTCTCCATACAAACGTTTTCGTTTGTTTGGAAACACGGTCAGAACTCGTCTTTGCGCTACTTGATTTTAGCGCTTTACCTCCCTTCATAATTAAAGACTGATCTGCAACTATAGCGATACCGTACGAGCATATTAAGCAACTCAGCGGTCTTCTCGGGGCGTGCAGACAGTATCATTAATATTACGTTATATTCATTCATGAGGCTTCATTCCAGGTCGTTTGATATATTACATGCTATATTTTAGCATTGAAAGTTCCAATGAACCATAAGTGTTCCACTAAACCAGGTTCCTTGGAACCAATTTCGACTATCATTAATTTTACGATATAGTCATTCATGACACCTCATTCCATGTCGTTCGATAAATTACATGCTATATTTTAGGACTGAAAGTTCCGATGAACCATAATGGTTCCACTAAACCAGGTTCCTTGAAACCAATTTCCACTATCATTAATTTTACGTTATATTCATTCATGACACATCATTCCAAATCGTTTGATATATTACATGCCATATTTTAGCATTGAAAGTTCCGATGAACCATAATGGTTCCACTAAACAAGGAAAAATTAAATTACGACTATATTTTATGGTTGCATAGAATTAATGTGAAGGCCAAAAATTATGAAAAAGTTTCAGTCTTGGCCTACCAGTCTCTAAGAGTGAAGGTCTGTGTTCGTTACAGAAACTCAATTTATTTTGTTGAAATCGGCTTAAAAACTCACGATATAAAAAGATATGTTGAATTTTGAAAAAAAATTTCCGTCTATACGTATGTACCTATTGTCGCGTGCAGAAATACATTGGCGGAAAAAAAATCCCAACACCAAGAAGGACTTGTGTTAAATGAATGAAATTTGGACAGTATATGCAGCTATGGTATTTATTCAATTGATTCAAGTTTCAAGGTTACAATTTATAGGGGGCGCCACCAGCGCCATCCTGTACATGCAAATGAGACATTCCAATGACAGACATAAAGGAGATGAGAAGCGCGTCTGTGTCACTTCAGCCACTTGTGTGATAGAGTACGTAAAACATGCCTCGAAGGCGGCTGCGACGTGAATATAGGCAGCTAACCCAATTCGAACGAGGACGTGTAGTGGGCCTTCGAGAGGGTGGTCTTTCGTTCCGTGCAATTGGAGAACGCATGGGTCGAGACCTTGACTGTGTACAACTGTTGGCAGCAATCGTCCAGGGAAGGCAGGAGACCAGGATCTGGACGACTCCCGGCCACTGGAGACAAACCCAGGATGGCTGTGGCAAATCGGACAGCATCGACAGCGGACATTCGGGCTGCTGTGGCATCCAACGTCACTCCACGCACAATTCTGAACCGTCTCCTGGCCAGGAACCTCCACTCCAGGCGCCCTGTGGCATGTTTGCCTCTTACCCCTCAACACCGTGCGGCACGTCTTCAATGGTGTCAAGCCAGAGCGACTTGGAGGGCAGAATGGAGGTCTGTGGTCTTCACGGCTGAAAGTCATTTCTGTCTGGGTCAGAGTGATGGTCGCATAAGGGCCAGGAGGAGGAGTGAGGAAGTCCTGTTACCGAGCTCTATCCGTCGTCGGCATACTGGCTCCACCCCTGGCGTTATGGTATGGGGAGGGATTTCCTACGACAGCAGCCCCCCCCCCCTGGTGGTTATCCCAGTCACCATGACAGCAAATGTTTACATTCGGATGTTTGTTGAACCCATCGTCCTGCCATTCACGGCTGGTATGACAGAGGGGCTGTTCCAACAGGATAACGCTCTACCCCACACTGCGCTGCAACCCAACACGCCCTTCCGGGTGTCCACATCCTACCGTGGCCAGCACGATCACCAGATCTGTCGCCCAACGAGAACGTCTGGAGCATGGTCGGACGCCTTGTCAGGGCACTCCCACAACCAGCAACAACTGTCGCTGATCTGACCATCCAGTTACAACAGGCACGAAATGCTATACCACAAAATGACATTCGGCATCTCTATGACGGTATGCATGCACATGTGCAGGCCTGCATAGACCAGCGCGGCGACTACAGCGGGTACTAAAGTCCGTGCTTTTCACCATGTACAGGGTGGCGCTGGTGGAGCCCCCTTAAGTTGTAACCTTGAAACTTGAATCAATTAAATAAATACCAGAGCTGAATATACTATCCAAATTACATTCATCTAGCACAAGTCCTTCGTGGTGTTGGAATTTTTTTTCCGCCAGTGTATTACCAGATTTCGACACGTACAGCCAAATCCCAAGGGAAATAGAAAAGCCACTCACTTATCAATAGAAATGTAATTAAGTAGTAATAAACCATTAAGGAATGACATAACCAAGTACCGAAAGGTTAAACTAAACCATTCGCGGAACTATATTTTTAAACCGCCCTATGTTAACATTGGAAGTATCTAATGGACCATAATGATACTATTAAACTACGTACCTTTGAAATAATTTCAACTATCATTAATATTATGTTATATTCATTCATGACACCTCATCCCAATTTGTTTGATATATTACATGCTATATCTTATCATTGAAAACATTTGAGGGTGTCATAAAAGTACCATTGGAGCACGTGCCATTGCTTCGATGTCAACCATTTTCAAAATGGTTCATTCCTGGAACCCTATTTATTAATTGGCGAAAATAGTAAATTATATCCGCTTCTATCTCGTCATTACGATTTGTTTGATATATTACTTAATTGAAAATTGCTAGGTGGGGTCGTAAAGGTACCATTTGTGCACGTGCTATTGAACAGATTTAGATAATATTAGTGATTGAGGTTGCCATGTACCATTTTCATCGACTGACGAAAATAATAATGAATAACCGCATCTATCTCGTCAGTACGATTTGTTTGATATATCTTCCCATTGAAAATTGCTAGGCGGGAAAATAGAGGTACCATTTGTGCACGTGCCAATGAACCGATTTAGATAACATTTGTAACTGGTTAGTGCCATGAACCATATTCTTCGACTGACGAAAACAGATTTTGAAAATCTTTTATAGCCTTGGAGGAGTTTGAGAGACAGACGGACACACACAGACAGACAGACAAGTTTCCCCACACTGATAGCATAAAGCACTTTTCGGTACTTAATAAAGAAGAGTGTTTGTTTGTGGGTTTGTTAGTGGGTGTGTTTTTTTCTTATACAAATCTACAGTTTTATTCCGATCTTGAAGAAAGTTTGCCCAATTGATCTTCAAAGCAAGAGGAAGGTCGCTGTCCACTTGAGATTTCGAAACAATATTAATAATCGATAATAAATTGATATTCATAATCACTGCAGGGTATATTAATAAGAGGTATCTCATGACCAACAATGCAAGGCAAAGTGCGTGCAACACTAGATATCAAAAATGGTATCAACACGCAATTCACCAACACTGCACGGACCAACAACATATCTTCTTCTATCTATCTATCTACACTATATGATCAAAAATATCCGGACACCCCTCACAGATCATCGATTGGCCCAATGTCACATGATAATGACTTGCGCATCATTTAAATAGCTTCCACACCTTCAGACACAACTCTGCTTGGACATTGGCACGAATGGGTCGTTCGGCAGAGCTCAGTGAGTTCCAACGTGGAACCATCGTTGGATGTCACCTATGCGGCAAGTCCGTGCGTGACATTTCCAGCCTTCTTCAGATACCCAAGTCAACAGTAGGCGATGTCATTATGAAATGGAAGACCCGGGGATCAAAAACAGTTCAACAACGAACCGGTAGACCCAAGAAACTAACGGACAGAGACCGTCGAGTGCTTCGTCGTGTCACCCGCAGCAACCGGAAGTCCTCGGCGGAAAAAATTGCCACAGAGTTTCGAAACGCCTCTGCAAATGATGCCAGTACCATGACAATTCGTCGGGAACTGCACACGATGGGATTCCATGGCCGTGCTGTTGCCCACAAGCCCCACATCAGCAGGGTCAACGCCAAGCGACGTCTGGAGTGGTGCAAAGCCCACAGAAACTGGACAATGGACCAATGGAAACGTGTAATGTGGACAGACGAATCTCGCTACACACTCTGGCAATCCGATGGACGAACTTGGGTTTGGCGCATACCTGGAGAACGCTTCTTACCTGAGTGCACAGAGCCCACAGTCAAGTTCGGAGGAGGAGGAGTCATGGTGTGGGGCTCATTTTCATGGTACGGACTGGGCCAGCTCGTTCCTGTGCAAGGAATCATGAACTCCGACCGTTATCTGAATGTTTTGGACAACTGTGCACTTCCAACGTAGTGGCAATTTTTCGGAAACGGGCCATTTCTCTACCAACACGACAATGCTCCGTGCCACAAAGCGAGGCGTGTACAGCAGTGGTTTGCGGACTCAGGGGTCGAAGAAATGGGTTGGCCGGCACAAAGTCCCGACCTCAATCCTATAGAGAGTCTGTGGGATGAATTGGAAAGACGCTTGCGGGCCAGATCACATCGGCCAACTTCTGTACCTGAACTGATTCTCGCTCTTCGGGAGGAATGGAGGAACATTCCGGAAAGTACCTACCAACATTTGGTGGAAAGTCTTCCCCGAAGGGTGGAAGCGGTGATTCGGGCAAAGGGATGTGCAACGCCCTATTGATTTCCATGAAATCGTGGCTAGAGCGCAAACGTGCATGTGTCCGGATATTTGTGATCATATAGTGTATCTATCTATCTATCTATCTATCTATATATATATATAAAAAAGGATGTTTGTGGATTTGTTTGTTTTTTATACAAATCTACAGTTTTTTTCCGATCTTGATGAAATTTTGCATACTTGACCTTCAAAGCATGAGGAAGGTCACTGTCTACCTCAGATTTCGGAAAAATAATAATTATCCATAAAAAATCGATATTCATGGTTATGGCAAGGCATACTAATGAGAAGTAGCAGACGTACCCGGCGTTGCCCGGGATAATTGCACTTGCAGGTAACAGAACGATCTCAAAAAATTAAATTATAACTCCCAAATTGTTAAATAATAAACCACTAAGGAATGACATAACCAAGTACCCAAAGGTTAAACTAAACCATTCGCGGAACTATATTTTTAAACTGCCCTACGTTAACATTGGAAGTCTCTAATGGACCATAATGATACCATTAAACAACGTACCTTTGAAATAATTTCAACTATCATTAATATTACGTTATATTCTTTCATGACACATCATTCCAAGTTGTTTGATATATTACATGCTATATTTTGGCATTGAAAGTTCCAATGAACCAGAATGGTTCCCCTAAACCAGGTTCCTTGGAACCAATTTCGACTATCATTAATTTTACGTTATATTCATTCATGACACATCATTCCAAGTCGTTGGCTATATTATATGCCATATTTTATTATTGAAAGTTCCAATAAACCATGATCGTTCCACTAAACCAGGTTCCTTGAAACCAATTTCGACTATTGTTAATTTTACGTTATATTAATTCATGATACATCATTCCAAGTCGTTAGATATATTATGTGCCATATTTTAGCATTGAAAGTTCCAATGAACCATAATGGTTCCACTAAACCAGGTTCCTTGAAACCAATTTCCACTATCATTAATTTTACGTTATATTCCTTCATGACACATCATTCCAATTTGTTTGATATATTACATGCCACATTTTAGCACTAAAAATTTTTGAGGGTGTCATAAAGGTCCTATTAGAGCACGTGTCATTGTTTCAATTTCAACCATGATCAAAATGGTTGATTCCCGGAACCTTATTTATTAATTGCGAAAATAGTAATTTATATCCGCTTCTATCTCGTCATTACGATTTGTTTGATGTATTGCTTAATATATCTCTCCATTGAAAATTGCTAGGTGGGGTCGTAAGAGTACCATTTGTGCACGTGCTATTGAACAGATTTAGATAATATTTGTGATTGATTCGTGCCATGCATCATGTTTATCGACTGACGACAATAATAATGAATAACCGCGTCTAACTCGTTATTACGATTTGTTTGATATATTATTCAATATTTCTTCCCATTGAAAATTGCTAGGCGGGAAAATAGAGGTACCATTTGTGCACGTGCCAGTGAACCGATTTAGATAATATTTGTAACTGGTTCGTGCCATGAACTATATTCATCGACTGACGAAAACAGATTTTGAAAATCTTTCATAGCCTCGGAGGAGTTTGAATTACAGACAGACGGACAGACAGACACGTTTCCCCAAACTGTTTCGGTACTTAATAAACTTAATTGTAGATTGAGGTATATAACACCATCAAGCAAGCCCGTTAAAGTAAACAAAGGATTTGCACGTTAAAGATTAACTATAAATTGCCCCCGTGGTAAGTTAAAGTAAGTCACCAGATCCAAAAGTGATGAGGTAAAATCTTATCCCTTTACCGGACTAGGTTTATAACAAACTTAGAATTACAGTTCCAAGCTTATGTTTCTTTAAAAAAAAATGGATAAAAAGTCCAATTAAAATAAGCTTATTCTTTTTATTACTGTCTTCTTTTTCAAATAAAATAAAAGAGAAGCAACAAAAAATTGTAACAAGCGATTGATAGCAGAATGAACACTTGTAGCGAACAGTTGACGGAACCGGGCCAATCACATGGCTAATAGGCTGTGATTTAGTGCGGAGAGTAGTGCCAAAGATTCCACAGTCATTGATTGTTGACTTACAGGTGATGGTAAGGATGAAAACACTGCGTCCGAGCACACTACAAGACTGGCAAGAAGAAAAATTTCAATCGCAATACATTTGTGCTTGGTCAGGTAATTGGAAAATAAAAGGGTAAAAAAAGAGAAATTAATTGTATGACTAAGGTTAATCTTCTGATATCATAATGTATAAAAAAACCCAAACTAAATTATGTCCAGCTGACCGACGCTTAAAACCA
>JAHWFO010090511.1:432342-461252 GCA_023313115.1 Rhysida immarginata | reverse complement strand
GTGGCAAAAAGCAGAACCAAATAAAAATTACACATACTTAGAAGGTACCCTAAATTGTGCCTTATCTTATATCTTTTGTCAATTGTGTAAGCCTTTTTCAAGATATTAATTTTTTTGGCTGTAGCTTTCAAACCAGCGAACCCTCAACATATACGTACTCCTCTGATTAAGGCGAATTTTTTTATACATGATCTATTTGGCTGTGATGAGCCGTCTGGGATTTACTAGCTATCTCCTCCCACCATGCCCCCCCCCCCTCCTTGGTCAATTTTTTTTTCTTTATTTTTTAAAGTAATTCTCACTTAGAAGGGTCTAAAAATATGCATTGACACATTTTTTATGAAATGGGCCAAGCCTTTTTGAAGAAATTAATTTTTTTTGGAAAAATGAAGAAATGGCAGTTCGTCACCCCAAACACAATGTAAATGACATGAACAGCTTTTCCTCTTGAAAAACACAATTTTCTTTTTTGAACCCGTATCCTCGTGGTAGGCCTGTGCGAATGTATCATACCGCCATACCAATTTATTTGTTTTTACGTTCGTTGTTTTACCTTCAGATGCCAAAATAAATAGTCAGCGCTGGTGAGGCGAGAGCAAACGACATACAGTTGTCAATTAATATATACAACCTTTGTTGTACTCGAAGAACTCGAAATATAGTCAGGGAATATGGAGAATATACATCTTGGCGAAATCTGTTGGCAATTATTCTCCTTATATACACTGAGTAAGCATATTATTATGACCACCCTGTCAGTATCTCGTTGGGCCACCTTTTGCCTTTAATACTGTGGTGATTCTTCATGGCATTGATTCCACGACATGTTGGAAGGTGGTGGGAGGAATCTGACACCATGCCTGATGGATAGCACTGTCTAGTTGTGCTAGATTGGACGGTGGTGGATCCAGCCGTCTGATGGTTCGTTCCACTTCGTCCCACAAATGCTTAATTGGAGTGAGATCTGGGGATTGTGGGGGCCACCGAAGTAAGGTAAAGTCCCCCTAATATTCCTGGAACCACTCCTGCACAATACGAGCTCTGTGGCATGGCGCATTTTCTTGCTGGAAGTAGCCATCTCCGTTGGCGTACGCCATCAACATGACAGGGTGGACTTGATCGGCGACGATACGGAGGAATGCTGTGCCATCCAGACGTTGTTCAACACGTATTAACGGACCCAACGCATGCCAGCAAAACATTCCCCATACCATAACACTGCCCGCACCGGCCTGAAGGGTTGTACTAATGCATGCGGGGTCCATGCTTTCGTGCTGTTTCCGCCAGATTCTCACGCGGCCGTCTGCATAATGTAACTGGAATCGTGACTCGACAGACCACATGATTTGTTTCCACTGCTCGATAGTCCAGTCGTTATGCTCCTGAGCGAATTGGAGTCGTTTCCGCTTCTTGGCTGCAGACAGCAAAGGTGTGCGGACAGGTCTTCGACTTCCGTATCCCATGCGCTGCAGTGTGCGGCGGACAGTGCATTCAGAAACCATTTTGGAGGACCCCTGATTAAGGTCAGCAGTGATTTGATGCACAGTTGCCCTTTTGTTATCCTTTACCAGTCGTGACAGTCTCCGTTCTGTCAGATCATCAATCATCCGCAGGCGGCCAAAACGAGAGCGTTCAGACCCCGTCTTCTGGCTAACCGTCCAGTCTTTAAATACAGTAAAACCTCGTTAAGACGCTCCCGCTTAATACGCGATCCCGCATAATAAGCATTTTATCCTCGGTCCCGAGGACCTCTGAGCCATTTAACATGTGAAAACTTCCCGCTTAAGACACCCCCGCTTAATACACGATCCCGCATAATACACTAATTAATGCGTCAGTGTCCCCAATAAAATTCCGTTCTGTATTCACATCGTGACTCAGCGGATGAACGATAATATAGCGTCACAATTTTATTGTGAACCTCTCGTCACAATATCGACTACTGTAACAGGTTGATATTGAATTTGAGTGTAGAATGCGGAACCACGGCGGAACTCTGTTCTTCGCAAAAGTGAAAGTGAAAGTTAACTTAGAAAATGGCCGAGGCATCTTGTAGTCGTGCGGGAGTCGGAGTGAAAAGAAAAGCGTTGTCGATCGACGACAAACTGAAAATCATCAGACAGTACGACGAAAAACTTGGAGTGCTGAATAAGACACAAATTGCAAAAGAATTGGGACTGTCGTACTCTTCCTTGAGGACAATACTGAAGAACAGAGAAGAAATTGAAAAAAACGCATTGGCAGGGAGTGGTAAACGTCAAAAAGTTAAAGTTGGTAAAAATGAACAGCTAGAGAACATTTTGTTAAAGTGGTTTCAACAAGCTCGTGCTTCAAATTTGCCTGTCAATGGTCCCGTTCTGACAGAAAAAGCTAAAGAAATCGCTAAAACTTTGAACATTTCAAACTTCGGCGGATCTAATGGTTGGCTCGATCGATTTCGGAAAAGGCACGGAATTGTCTATCGTAAAATTTGTGGGGAAGCCGAGGCTGTAGGCGATGACAATATTGCACCATGGAAAGATACTGTCCTGCCAAATCTGTTGAAAGACTATTCCCCTGAGAACACTTACAACGCCGATGAATTTGGCCTGTTCTTCAAATTGATGCCGGACAAATCACTAGTGTTAAAAGACGAATTGTGTCATGGTGCTAAGCTAAGTAAGGACCGGTTAACTGTCTTAGCTTGCTCAAATTGGAGTGGAACTGACAAGGTGAAATTGTTAGTGATCGGTAAGTCGAAATCACCCCGATGTTTCAAAAATGTACGAACTTTCCCGTGTGACTACAAAGCTCAAAACCGTGCGTGGATGACAGCAACATTGTTCATCGAGTGGGTCCAACAGCTTGATCGTTACTTTGGTAAGCAGGGAAGAAAGGTAATTTTATTTGTTGACAACTGCCCAGCTCATCCTAAAGAAATTTCTCTAAAAAATATCAAACTGGTGTTTTTCCCACCAAACGCCACAAGCAAGCTCCAGCCTCTGGATCAGGGTGTGATCAAAGTTGTGAAACAACTGTACCGTAAGAAGTTAGTGCAAAGATATCTAAGAGAAATGGATGGCTCAATGACGGATGGAGACACCTCATCGAACTCCAAAATCAACGTTTTAGACACTATTCACTATATATCGACTGCGTGGGATGAGATTAAACCGGAAGTGATAAAAAATTGTTTCTGCAAAGCGTACTTCGGAAACGCCACTGACGTCCCACTCGCACAAGAAGTTGTTTCGAACGTGGACGAATCGCAGGAATTTGAGGAGGCCTATCCAGGCTACATGTCAGTAGACGACAATTTGCTGACCAGTGCGTCCCTCGATCTCAATGAAATCATCGACGACGCCAAAGCTGATGACGAGCCAGACGATCCACAGGAAGACGACGAGGAAGAAAACGCTGCTCCACCCCTTCCATCACTCTCAAGTGTTGTACAATCCATTTCTTCATTGAGACAGGCACTTACTGCAACTGATGATGCCGAAAATATGCTCCTATATTTAGGTAGGGTGGAGAACTTTGTATTGAACAACTATAGACATAACCAGTTTAAACAGTCCACAACTGATAATTTATTTTTTCAACACTCAAATGAGAAATGATGTTTAGTTACATTGATGACTGTACTGTACGTCAAACTTTCTTGATATGACTTACTTATTTTTCGCTCCATTTACATATTTTTATAAATTTGTTTATTAAAAGTTTAACAAAAGTAAAGGCGATAAAAGTTAATGTAAAAGTTTAATAACAATAAACGTATAAAAATGAATGTTTGTGTAAAAGTTTAATAACAATAAACGTATAAAAATGAATGTTTTTGTTTTACAGTACATGTACTACGTAGGCTGAATGTTGTAATAAAAAAAGGTATAGCCTCCTATATTTCTTTTGAAATTTTGCCTGGTATCCTGCTTAAAACACGTTATTCGTGTATTAAGCAGGATTCCGCTTAAGAAGCAGGTTTAGCGTTTAATTCACAGTTAATACACAGTCATCCCGCTTAATAACAGTTTTTCAATTTCCCCTTCAGAAGCGTCTTAACGGGGTTTTACTGTACTTTAACGACGGTTGCTCTTGAGCACCCCACGAATGCTGCTGTTTGGCGGATACTCGCTCCATAGCTCCGAGCACCTACAATCATCCCGCGTTCGAAGGCTGTTAAATCGCGTCGTTTACCCATAGTTGAAGAATGGAACACGTCTACTGTCGTCGACGACACTCAGCTTCCCTTTTTATATTGGTCCAGCACACTAGCAACGTCCGTGCGTGCATTTGCGTAAACATTTCAGGTGATCTTAATAATATGCTCACTCAGTGTATAGATTCGTAAGGAACAAAACCATAGTGCGATTTACTCCTTACGACATCTGTTGAGATTATATTTTTGCTGGAACCAGTTGTTTTTTTTCCGTGGGAATGACACTTTTTCCCTCAGAAAAAATGATCATATATGTTGACTCAGGTATTAAATAACCTTCACAGCAAATTTCAACAAAATCCCTTCAGTAGTTTTGGCGCCAACCTCTAACATATAAACAGAGATACAGACAAAAATCCTAAAACTATTGTTTGGGCTTCTGTATCGTTTATAACCACACAAAAATTCTAAAAGTTGTTGTTTGTGCTTAAGTATCGTTTATAATACACGCAGCAATCACTTTTTCTCAAAAAATTTAACGTAAATTTTTCGCCCCGCTACAATTTTATTATATAAATATAGATATAGATTATAATGTAAAATAAAACATAATACAATATTAGTTTTTGCTAATTATTTTATCTCAAAAAATAAAACAACTGTAACCGAAAAAACTCTTTAATGGTTCTCTTATTGAAGTCTCCAAGGATAAACAAGCCACGCCCTAGTATTCTTAAAAAGGTTCGCGGGGAAATCGATTTCGGTTTGTCCCCGTACAAGTTTAAATTATAAGAAAGGTGTTTTCACGTGCCAGAATCTGGAAGGAATGGAGGATGAGGATATTGTTGCCGAATTGGATGATCAATCTGCTGTTGACATTCGCCGAATCGCTCCAAGTAGGAATGGTGTTCCTCTTCCTACAAATTCTTTCATTGTTATCTTTGAGAAACAGTTTTGCCTGTTAACATAAATATCGGTGACATCCACGGTCACGTGAGACACTTTATCCCCAACCCGTTGCGATGCTTCCAATGTCAGAAGTTCGGCCACGCGAGAACTGTCTGTCATTTTAATACAGTCTGTTGCAAGTGCGGCAAGATCACATGAGATGGAATCTTCTTCGAATGAGTTCCGCTGTTGTAACTGCAAGGATTCCCACTCTGCCCTTTCAAGAGACTGTCCTATTTGGTGGAAGGAAAAGAATATCCAAGAGACTGAGGCACGTACGCAAGTAGAACTGAAGTTCGAAACTATATATCTGTGATTAAGAATCGTCTTTCTGTTAAGTCTGTTAGTCTCTTATTAGCGAAAAAACTGATAAAACTTTATAACTCATTTAATTTACCAACTAGACCCTACCCAGAGAATATTCGAACCCCTCAGAACGATCTGCCATCACAACGATATACCAACAAAAGTAATTTCCTCAGGAAAAGATTCCCTAACCACTCTTTCTCACTCATTTTCCATAGAACGAATCTTAACAACAAAAACTACTCCCGTATAAGAGAGAAGATCGTCTGCTCAATTTCGCGAGAGACGAGAACTCTCCCCGTTTCAGTTTCCTTTCAAAAAACTCACACATTTATGTCACAATGTCCTGGCAGTATGTACAATACAAGTGATCTGCACTCTCAAGTGTTTTATTTATTTGCTTTAACAACTCTACAAGATAGACAAACGTCCATATCTCACACACGACCGAAACTAGATGCAATGTTCCTAAACGATTATGCTGGATAAGATTGGGTCACCCTTTATATGTATAAAACCGTTTATTTTCATTCGCTTTCTCATTAGATCTACAGTGTGTGCACTTATAACCATTTACCAATTATCTATTGAATTTTGCTGTTGATTTTGTAAATCCATTTCTTCTTCAATATTATTATAATCTAAGAAAGAAACAATGGGCTTGTGATAACTAAAATACGATATAAATAGTTTTGATTCAAATCTCTCTGAATTTCTAAAAAAAATCTCCGTTAATCATAGTTCCATATTTTGTTGTATACTCATTTGGGTCATTCGACATATTTAAATCCGATGTCTTTATGGCGGATAAAAGGAGCAATTTTTCGTGTTACAGCATCGAGACACCAGTAACGAATTTCTAGAACTATTTGCATTTTAAAACACTTGAAAGAAAACTATGTAAATAAGAAAACTGAGTTGTAAACTCTTAAATAATTAAACTAACGTAAAAAGAGAATTTAAACGAATTAAATTGAAGAACCAAAAGATCATATAAAAATGTAGTATTTCTTTATATATCCAAACAAATAAAATTTCATTTCTTTCTAGACATTCTATATAATGTTAAACGAAGTGAGTATCAATTGCTGAAGGATTCTGTATAAGCGTCTATTATTTTTTCATTTTCATTTGCCAAAGCTTTTATACGTAATAATCTACTATTCAAGCAAGCGGTTAGATACTAACGATTAGCTTTTGTGAATAATACGAGAAGTCTAAATGAAGTTAGCTTTTGACAATGTTAGGCCTAACAGCAATTTGCTATGAAAAACAATAGGCCTAACAGCTCGTTAGGATTTGTTTGATATATTACTTGCCATGTCTTTGCATTGAAAGTTTCCAATGGTGACATATAGTACCATAGAGCACGTGCTACTAAACCAGTTTCTACAATCATTAATTACTCGTCAAAACCTTAAACCATCAAAAGAAATTGATGAAAAGACATGCACAAAGAGAAGTGAAGAAAGTTGAAGAAAATTCTTCTCTGGCAGTTGAGCTGATATAGGGTCTATATAAAAAATAGAACACTCGACCGAAGTGAAACTTCAAGTGCATGATAATAGTCAGTGAAAACAAGAACAGATGAAGGAACAGAAGTGCATCATAATACTCCCTCTCCCTTCATCTATTCTCGATGAAAAACACTGGATGATGTAATTAGTGAAAAAGCTTGAAAAAGTTACCAATAATGATTAAAAACAATAATTTAAAACATCAAAAATTTATTTTAAAAAATCAAAGTATATTTTATACACATACAAGTTTATGATCTAGCAACAGCACGATGTCTTATTTTAAATGTTAAAATTGTTACAAAAGCTTTAGAGAAATATAAATAACGTTTTATAATGTACTTTATTATACGAGGGTGGGCTGAAAAGTAATACCTCCATAGCTGTAACTTTTTTATTTTTTAACCGATTTTCAAAATTCTTTTTGTATCTGATACTCACATTTCTCCTATATGTAATGCACTAGTCACTTTTCGACATAGTCCCCATCCCTTTCCACGCATTGTACCAACGCATGACTAGTCGGGTGAACTCGTCGGAGAGGAATTCCGGGGTTGTTGTTGACACCAAGACCGAGCGGCAGGTTTCACCTCGTCGTCAGAACGCAACTCATGCCCCTTAAGGAGCTCTTTCCTCTTTGGGAAGTGGTGAAAGTCGCAAGGTGCAAAGTCTTTCATTTTTGAACTGCAGTTTTTCATCTTTGAACTGTAGGCGCTGCAACCCCCTGTGATGTGTGGCGATCGCATGCGGACGGGCGTTATCCTGCTGCAGAAGAGGATCCAAAGCTGCCATTCAATCCTCGTGTCGACGACAACCCCGGAATTCCTCTCTGACGGGTTCACCCGACTAATCACGCGTTGGTACAATGCGTGGAAAGGGATGGGGACTATGTCGAAAAGTGAATACTGCATTACATAGAAGAGAAATGTGAGTATCAGATACAAAAAGAATTTTGAAAATCGGTTAAAAAATAAAAAAGTTACAGCCATGGAGGCATTACTTTTCAGCCCACCCTCATACAATAAACTCAAAAGGATGAGATAGCAGAAGTCTGCTACCCAAGTTCCATCCTTTGCTGTAATTTGGCATTCTTGCCCAACACAAATGCACTGCACCGAAGCCATCGAACTGTTGTGACATAGTGTGCAGTTCGTTCATTCTAAAATGTGTACTTTTGACATTGAAACGAAGTGTCACGGAATTTTAATTATTCCGTTGGCATAGTTGATCGTCTGCGCTCTAGAGTATTTGTTAATTCAGAACGAAAGCGAAATCGTCTTCGACCGCGTCATGAAGAGCATCAGCTCGCGGCAGCCAATGAGGGAGGAGCGAGCCTCTCTTCTGTGAGCTCGTCGAGAGAACAGCGACGGAGAAGAAAAAGGAATTTGGCGGCTACCGAGCGAGGGCGGAGCAAAAAGAAACTCCTGGCTACGAACGACGGGGGACATCGTGATTGTCTGGTTTTGTCTTCGACGGAGGAGCGGGCTCGTCCTCGAGTGATTACAACGGATTCGGCTACGGAGGCGGCGAGTGCCTCGTCGTGTGATTCCTGGCTATGCAGAGAAGCTTCGTTGGCGGAGAATGCTTGCGCTGCAAGTTGCGAGTCTCCTCAGCTTAATAAGTGTTCCACGACGCCAATTTACGTGCTGTCTCGGGTGCCGAGCGTTGCGGTCGCCTACCAGCTATACTTCTTGGTGAGTGTGTCATTTTCGGTATGTCTTACGGCCGATATGGTCAGAAGATCTTTCCCTGAACTAAGTCGCCGTGTCTTACATTTTAATACGCAGGTGTGTGGGTTTTGGCCCGGAGGCATACGGGCCTACTTCGGTAGCGACTTCGGCTTTGTCTTCATAAAATGCTAAGTGAAATGTGCTCTACCGTTAGTGTTTTATCAAGTTGTGTTCGGCCACTTTAATTAGCCTAAATTTCTTGTCTGACGAATTTATGTCAGCATTTTCTTACGCTAATTTCATTTCACCTTTTCCCACAGGTACTCTTGTGGCCGGTTATCGTCATTGTGAAAAGATCTTCACTTACTGTGTAAATTGTCTGTTATCTTTTCCAATTGTAATACTTTATTTTTAATGGACTCTTCCCGGACTTGGAACTTTACCTATTGTGACTTTTAGACAAAATTTATTTGTGAAATTTCTGCTACTCATTGTATGGACAGTTTTATTTCACGAGTGCGCCGTTCCGAGCTTTTGTTTGCTCTTGTGTTCAGTGCAAAATTTATGTGAGCTTTTTCTGTAAATTTGTGTTTTTGCTTTTTGAATTTCAAATCACATTTTTATATTTAAGCTTTCGTATGCTGTATTGTTATTAAATGTTTTTCTCGTTAGCTGAGAGGTTCGTCCCTAGGTAATTATTTTTAAGGCCGACCCAGTTAACTTGCTGTACACCTATTTAGCTTATATCCAATGTTTTGTTTTAAGCTGTAAAACTTTTTGGCTATTGGACTTTAGCTCTTAAGTATTAGCAGCTCAGCTGCCTGATATTTATTATATTGTAGATATCATTTGAGTCATTTAAATTTGTGGCTTTATGTGCTTTGTTTAGCTCTTAAGCTTTGTTTAAATTTTATTTGACTGAATTGTAATGTAAGGGCTTATGTCTTAGGCCTAGGATGTAGTTTTCTGCTAGGTTAAGTGTGACTTGAAGCATTGTTTTGTTTTACAAGCTTATTCGTTAAGCTTAGATTATTTCGCACTGAGGTGCAGGTAAAGTTAACCTATTTGGATTTAAGTTAATCCATTATTTAACTGCAATTTTTGTGATTCAATTTTCTTAATTTTATTTTTGTAAGGAGGTGCCCTTTTGGCTCCTCACTGTTTTTTTTTTGACAATTTTATGGTATTATAATAAACTTTATTCTTTATTTAATTTAATCTTGTGTGCTGTTGCATGATATTATTGTTCCACTGCGCTACTCCTAATTTAGCCATTAATACATGTGACACAAAGTCTCCAGGAATACAATTAATCAAACAATTATTAATGGGGAGAAAAGAAAAGTTGAAAATTCGAGTTACTGCATTGCCAGAACGATGTTAACAAAAAATGACATTACATGTGAGCACGCGGAATGACTTCATTAAATCAATAATCATTGAGCTTCGAATTTTACGGATAGTCTTCGCTCCACAACAATCCAATGTTTTATTCAAATTATTTATTAATTTGAAAATACTTCACTTTCATATTTTAAACTCAATTTTATCGATGAAGGCAAAGAGATGGAGGGTCGATCTTAGAGACATTCCTATTCGAATTTTTGATGGTCTATCCGAATTAGGTGGTCTAGGCTGAACTCATCGACAAGCTGTCGATCTCGACAAAATCTAACCGTCGATAAGTGATATATTACACATTTATACACAAGTTTACACATGTATGGCTAGATGATATACATTGTCAAATTCAAATTACCCGAAAAAAATAGAAACACCAAATGACTGACTGCACAAATCCACATTCATCACCGCTTTGCATTGTTTTATTAAAATTACTTTTGTTGCGGAGTGCTATGTGGTATATTCACGGTATTTTTTGTTTTTTGCGTTTTTACAGATGTATATGGCGGATTTGATTCCAACTGCTGTCCTTTACGAGCTCGAAAATTTCGTACGCGTCCTATTGGCGACTTCAGGTGCCGTACAAAATGGCGGATGAAATGGGGACGAGCATGCGTTTTTCATTGTCAGCGATAGCGTTTATCATTGTTAGTATTAGAGCTCAACAATGATGCTTCCCCATTTCATCCGCCATTTTATAGGCAGCTGAAGTCGCCAATAGACTTTTTAGCTTTCGTTTTATGTTTTTTTTTATTTGTATTATTATTATTATAAATTGCGTCCCCATGGACATTATAGTCAAAGGTTAGTTTATCATCTGATGGACAAGCACATACAAGACTTTACGTCATATTTAAAAATCTTTTGACGGTCACTCAAGGGTAATTGGTTCCAAAGTTTAAAAGTATTGTGGGGGAAAAACTGCTCCCGAAAGTTCGAAACAATACCTGGTGGTTGGATAATAATGGGCCGGATGTTTCCCCGAATCTATCGCTTTCACCAATTCTCGCAGCTTAGACCAGCAGACAATCGTATCGAACGTAAATAGCTTATTTTCATTACAAACCTTGGTAATAGATCGATCACCATATATGTTAAAGGCAGCTCTTATAATATTATTATAAGCTACCTTCAACCAATTTTGCCCACACCGATAGTCCATAGGAAATTTTCGGTTTTATCTTCGATTTGAGTATAATAATCATCTCTCTTTTCGTCAGAATACGACGGAGTTTCCTCACTAAATATCAAAGCTTATTTAGTTGGCTAATCAAATTCTCCCTATGGGAAAAAAAGTTGAGTTGATTGTCAAGCGTAAACCCAAAAGTTTCGCTGTCGTCAAAACGGGATGTTTTCTGCTAATGGCTAGGGTTGTCGTTTTATCTTTATTTAGCGCCATACCTTTCGCTTGAAACCATTCAAGTAATATCTCCACGTCCATATTGACATGTCGGGCTATAACTGGGTCAAGGTGGCAATCATAAGTTTTGACTAGGATGACAACGTCAACAAAGGCCTTAATCTTAAACATTAATGGCAACTTCTCTAATGGCGCCAATAGTGTCGCAAATAAGGTGTTACTGATCGAGGATCCCTGCGGTATTCCGCGGGTAGACGGTTGACACACAATATTATCCTCACTCCTGATGCAGTTGGTACGATTACTAAAGAGGTTACTTACTAATGTTAACATTTTGCCAGCAATGCCATGGGCCCTTAATTCGGCACAAAGTTGCTCTCTAGACACGGTGTTAAAGGCTTTAGCAATATCCACCATGACTACGATAAAAGTTTTATGCTAGTTCAACGCCTCAACCGCTTCCATCACAACAGAAAAGATGAGGTCTTGCGAGGAAGGCCCAGGCCTTCCTCCATATTGGAAGTCCGGTAACTTTGACCACAGGTATTCATTCATAGGTTTAAAAATGGTGGTTTCAATGATCTTATATATGGAAGGGAGGATGGAGATTGGTCTATAATTCTTGAAGTCACTACTGTCGCCTGTTTCAAAGATACAGGAAACTGGCCTTTATCCCATATTTCTCCAATAAGATGAGCAAGTAGAGCGTTGCCGCTCTTTCCTCAGTTCTTCAGCACCATGTAATTGAAGTAGTAGTCATTCGCATTTCTTTTTAATTTAATGGATTTCATTACCCAGAAGATCTCTTGAACGAGGTTTGGGGGTAACTGGAAATTCTCGCCCATGAGACTGTCTGCTGGTTGTACTATCATTGGTAATTGGCATTGCAACAGCTCATCAATCCATTTCAGATATTCACTGGCCATCGCCTGTGGCAATCTAATACTTTCGGCTCTATGAGTTTTCTTTACAAACCTCCATACATCAAAGCGACTACTTACTTCTGTGAGGCATCTTCTTTTAGCTATTCGAATCTGTCTTTTGTAAGTCTTATTCAACACTCCATACCGTTTTTCAACATTAGTATCGCCATTCTGCATATAGAGCTTGTATAGGCCTTTCCGCAACCTCACTGTTTCCAAAATATCTTTATTCCACCATGGTTTCCTCTGATGAGGAGTATAGAGTTACGCGTCTTTTTACTCTCCTGCCCACACTCATCAGGACGTTACACAGATTTTCTTTCATGATAGCTAACTTACACTCCGGGGTCTTTGCCTCGAAATAGCCCGCCCAGTCATAAACTTTGATCTTATGTCTGAAATGAGACCATTCAATCGAGTTCAAATCATAAAAATTTTTATAAAATCTTGGTGTCGGTTTATTCATGTTATCATGTGCTTTCATTCTAATTCTAACTTCAATAGATTGGTGGTCGCACTTCGGTAGACATGTTAATATCATAATGTCGACTTTCCAATCACTCGGCATGAATATTTGGTCGATAAGAGTTGCTGGTGTCATCATAATCCGCGTTGGAGACTCTACAATTGGTACAAGGTGAAACATATCACAGGCATCCATTATTAACTTCTTATCATGTGAGTTGACTGCAAAGTTAACATTAAGATCCCCAAAATAATATATAATTATAGGCAGAATCCAGGGAGTATATAAAATCTATCATATGTTGAACAGGGAAATAATGAGGTCTATGGATTGTTAGTATTATAAATAACAAGTTGTTAACTCCACATTCAACTAAAAGATAATCACACCCCTGGTTCGAAGCACTTAGAATCAGGCTGGATTGTATTTGACTCTTCACGAGAAGTGCCACACCACCTCCTCTAGTGAGTCGATCAGCTGTATAAATTGTATATAGGTCGGGGCAAATAATATTCGAATCAGTGTTTGAAGTCAGCCACGTTTCAACTAAGGAACATATGTGTATATTCTTTATCCGCAGCCACAATTCAACGTCATTCAATTTGTTGAAAAGCGAACGGGTATTCGCATAAGCAACACAGATCAAGTTGACGATTTTGTCTTGTACATCTTCAGATAATTGTTCAATCTGTCTTTGGTGGGGCATGCTTCACATACGTCTGAAAGAGCTTTCTATCAGCACAGGGGCTTTCCCTCTAAAGGATCATATCGAAAGGGCCTCGCGGTCACTCCACTTCCTCCCATGAGGGTTGACCCACTTGCCGACCAAAACGTACGAAGAAAGAGTGAGAGGGGTACCACTTTTCGTCCGCCACCGACCACATTCTAGGACATCAAGTTTCATCTCCATTAACTTTTCAGCTAAAGACATTGCCGTGACGGATGCTTCCAAGTTCCCAATGCACACTCTTGCTGTCGATGGAGGCTTAATCGGTAAGTCCCAGACACTGTCACCTTTTCTTAAACTCCTTGTAAGATCACTAGTATCAACGCCTGGAACCTGGTACCTTATTCGGTTCAATTCTCCTGCTTAATAATTGTTTTCTTCAACGCTTTTCCCCCTCACTTCATTCATAGTTATATCTATGAATATCAATGTTTAATCAAGAGATCTTTTGGTAATTTGCCTCGTCATAGTTTTAAATTAGTTTATAATAATTATAACAGGCCACATTTAGAATTTAATAATTCTTTGTGTTCACAATTTTTCGTTAAGGATAGTAATTTGATTGAGGGGGGTTCAACGCAGAGCTACTAAGCTTGTTAGTGGGCTTTATGATGCACCGTATTGTGTTAGACTTAATCAGTTAAATAAAGTTAGACGTATTAGGGGAGGTCTGATTGAGTAATTTAAAGTTTATTGTTATGGGGCATTATAAAATGGATTGCTCTAGTTGGTGGACCTTACCAAACAATTCCTTTCGCAAACATGCATTTGCCCTGTCAAAAAAAAGATGCTGTCATTCATTTAATTTGCATAATTTTAGATACAGAGCAATAGATATGTGGAACAAGCTGCCTCAATCTATTGTTGAATCCCCTACATTGGATATTTGGTTATCAGTGACTGATTGTGATGAGAAATTTTAATTTTAAATTTTGATCATTTGTGTTTTATATTTTAGTTTTACGTATTTTTGTTGTGAGATGTCTACGAGCCTTTTAGGCCCTTCGTACATAAGTTTTAATAAATAAAATAAATAAATCTACATGGTTTCGCTGCGAGCGACTTAATTCCTGTTCAATTAGAGGACGATCGTTTCGATTAAAGTTATCATAATATTAGTTTAATCTTCCTGAGGCACTTCGAGGTCCTGCTTCTCTAATCGCCCTTGTGGGTATATCACTCACCATCGACGTCGTCGTTCTCTTATCATTTTCCGCCTTGTTAAAGTGTACCCCTGAGTTGTGGACTTGGTGAATACTCGTATCCAACAATATCTTCCTCAATGTAGAGTCCACGGCCGTTATTTGTTCCGTTATTTTTTTCTCCATGTTTTGTATCAGTTGGGTAACCTCAGTTTGTAAGGAGTCCAGTACACCCTTGACAATAGCTGAGATAATTGCGTCGTGATTAATTATATCATCCTTCACTTCTGATGTCTGTAACGCGTTATTATTTTTCATTTCTTTAAGTTTGTCATATATCTTATTCAATTTATCACTCAGTTCTTGAACACAAATTGGTTGTTCCAATATATGCCTGCTCTCCTTAGGAGTTAGTTGTGAATTCTTTTCACAGATGGCGATAGTTGAATCATCAATATGGTTATTGTCTTTAGATTCCAACCTTCAATGTAGGTTTGCAATTCACCGAATTTCCTTGTAATAATGTCTTTTAAATCGGCCATCGTGGTTCTCTTTGTAACGTTAATGTTGTATTACGCCACCAGAGGGCGACACAGACACACAGAGAATAAACCGTGCTTGTTAAAGTAAAGCTGCTCATTTATTTGGATCCCGTAAAAGTAAACAAACAAACAAAAAGAACATTACATGGTGTCAGAAGTGAGTGCTAAGGTGTTGCAGGTGACTGTGGAGTATTGTTTCATTGAACTGTAAGTACCTGTTTCTGCATAATTACTAATTTGCACGTGGCTGTCATCATGAGTGATAACGAACTTGATCAACAAGCGGGAGCGATTGCTGCTATTCCCGATGTCATGAGAAAATTTCCCCTGCTATTTCCCCTGCTATTCCCCTGAAAATTTCCGTTGAAGGAATGGACAAGTTGTGGAAACTATGGTTACAGCAATATGAGTGGTTTGCAATAGCTTCTCAATTAAGTAAATTACCAGCACAAATTCAAATAGCAATGTTCATGTCCGCCATTGACCAAGATGCCATTGTGATTTATAACACGTTTGAATTGACGGAGGAGGAACAAAATAATCTCAATTTAATAAAACAAAAATTTCAAGACAAGTTTGCTCCAAAATTAAATGAATCTTATGCATCGTGGGTATTTCACAAATTAGTCCAAATGGTATCCCAAACATTTGATGAATTTTTAACTAAAGCCCAGACATTGATAAAAAACTGTGACTTTGGTGCTCTGGAATCTAGAATGTTACGAGATAAAATTGTGTTTGGCGTATTGAGTGATGAAGTCAGGGAAAAATTACTGACTGAACCAAATCTTACACTGGAATCAGCCATTGCCATTTGTCGAAACTGTGAAGCTGCCAGTCGACAGGTGAAAGATATGAAACAAGGACTTGAGAAAAAAGTGGACGAGTTAAAACCACGAATGACAAACCAAAATGAGGCATCGATGAAAAATACATCAACTTCCAATTTCAAACAAGAGACACAAAGATAAGGAGTTCAGGTGTCGTCGTTGCAACAGAAAACATCAACCTAGACACTGTCCAGCGTTTGGAAAGAACTGCAATAAATGTAAAGGGGTTGGACATTTTGCTGTTTGCTGTAGAAGTCGTCAACGAAATACAAATGTTCATAATATAACTACTACAGAGGAAAATGATCTGTACGTGAGTTGTCTAACATTTCAATGTGATGGAATAGAACGAAGTGATGAATCAGCATGGTATGAGAAGGTGCAACTTCCCAACGGCATTAACCAGATGATGAAATTAGATACAGGAGCGGAATGCAATGTCATTACAAAGAAAATTGCTGAACGATGTGGCATGATAGTGCATACTTCGAAACATAAATGTCTTAGTACCTATAATCAAGGAAAGATTGCCATTGTAGGTGAAGTCGCAGTAGACTGTACAATTGCTAACAAGCAACTACGAGTGCGATATCAAGTAGTTGATGAAGACTACACACCACTCTTAGGTTTAGCTACCTGTACTGCAGCAGGATTAATTCGAAGAGTGCATTCTGCAGAGATCACCAAGAATGATGAGATACCAGAGGCAATATTCTCAGGCTTAGGAAAAATAGTCAATTTTCAGTATGATATCGATTTTGTAGAAAAACCAACATTCACTATACATCCACCAAGAAAAGTGCCTTTTGCCCTAAAAGATAAAGTCAAACAAGAATTAGATAGAATGGTAAATATTGGAGTTCTGGAACCAGTAACAGAACCAACACCAGCAGTTAGCCCTATTGTGGTGGTACAGAAGAGAGACAAAATTAGGATTTGTATAGATCCGACAGACCTCAACAAGCAAATACTGCGTCGCCATTATCCATTGCGTACCATTGAGTACATCGCAGCGAATTTGAAGGGAGCGAAATACTTTACACTACTTGACTGCAAAAGTGGGTTTTGGCAGATAGAAGTGAGTAACGCACAAAGAAATATCTTACTATTAACACACCTTGGGGAAGATATATGTTTAATCGATTGCCATTCGGAGTAGCATCAGCACCTGAGGTATTTCAACAGGTAATAAGCCAGCTGCTAGAAGGGGAAAACCAAGCATTTAATTCAATGGATGACATCTTGTTGATTGGATCAACAATAGAGGAACTAAAAACTGTCACAAAGAGAGTAATTGAAAAATTGATGAAAGCTGGAGTACGTTTGAATAGAGATAAATGCGTGTTCTATGCTCAAAAGGTGAAGTTTTTGGGTCATGTAATTACGTCCGAAGGTCTAGAAATAGATCCAGAGAAGGTAACAGCCTTAGAACAACTGCAAACACCCCAGGATGTGAAATCATTACAGAGGTATCTAGGTATGGTAAATTACTTGGCAAAATACATACCAAAGCATTCTGAAATCACTACACCATTGAGAAGATTAGTTACGGCTGAAGTAGCCTGGGAATGGACAGAGGAACATGACGAGGCTATCAAAAAGATAAAAGAAGCATTAAAATCAGCACCAGTGTTAGCATTTTATGACGTCAATGCACCAGTTAAACTTTCGGTGGACGCCAGCTCAACTGCAGTGGGAGCAGTACTGATGCAGAAAGGACATCCAGTTGCCTACGCAACCCAAGCACTGAGTCCAGCACAACAAAACTATCCACAAATTGAAAAAGAAGCATATGCTATACGAGCAGCGTGTAAAAAATTTCACGACTATGTGTATGGAAAGGAACTAACAGTTGAAACAGACCATAAGCCATTGGAGAGTATCAGCAAGAAAAATTTGCTAGCAGCACCAATGCGATTACAAAGAATTCTGTTTGAGTTATTGCCGTATTCACCAAAGATAGTTTATGTCCCTGGAAAACAAATACCTATACCAGATGCTTTAAGTCGCCATTGTACAGCAATCAACGTTAGTCAAGACAGTGAAAGCTATGAGGTTCATTTGGTTCTGCCTATGTCAACAGAAGCTGCCACAACGCTACAACGAGCTACTGCAGAAGACAATGAATTGCAAGAATTGTGTCAGCAAATTAAGCAAGGTTGGCCCACAAATATCACGTTAGTTCCATCTACTTTGAGAAAGTATTGGACATATAGAGATGAACTGTCTTATTATGCAGGGATCATTGTGAAAGGAGAAAGGCCATTGATGCCAGTCTCGCTTCGGAGAAAATATTTACAATTGATGCATGATGGACATTTGGGAATACAGAGCTGTTTGAGAAGAGCTCGCACAGCTGTGTTCTGGCCAGGACTCACCGAAGATCTTACGTCATTAATTTCAAGTTGTTCTATTTGTCAATCTACACAGTGAGACAATGATAAAGAGCCAATAAAGCTTCATAAAGTTCCAGACAAAGAATGGCAAGTTGTAGGCACAGATTTATTTGAAATACATGGGAAAACCTATATCTTGGTAGTTGACAGCTACTCTAGTTTTTATGACTTTACGGTCCTGAAGCATGCTACTTCTGAAGAGGTTATCAAGGAACTGAAACGTTGGTTTGCATTGTTCGGAATCCCAGAAGAACTAATATCAGACAACGGGCCACAATAATCATCAGGACTTTTCCAACAATTCGCAACTGAATGGAAGTTCAGACATGTTACCTCAAGTCCAGGATATGCCCAGTCCAATGGATTAGCAGAGCGGTACGTGCAGACTGCCAAGACATTAATTAAGAAATGTAAGAGTGATGGTACTGATATTTCGCTGGCATTGTTGAACTCAAGGAATACCCCAAGACCTAAATTGGAATCACCAGCAGTCCGATTGTTCGGAAGACCAACTAAGTCGTTGCTCCCTAGCATTTATCGTAAACCAGAGCCTAGCACAATAAGTGAAGAATTACGACAACAAAGGGAAATGCAAAAAAGATATGCAGATCGATCACGGTCAGGCTATCAACAGTTTGCAGTCGGTGATAGAGTGAGACTTCGTAGAGGACATCGAAGATGGACTGGAGGAAAGGTAATCCAGCTACATCAAGCACCTCGGCCGGTGATTGTCAAGACAAATGATGGCTCAGTATTTCGACGCAATCATCAGGATGTACATAAGACAAGAGCGGAAATTCCAGCAGATCGAGTTTCACGTGCGCCAAATAGTCAGCTCTCATCTAGAGTGTTCCCCAACCCGTTGCGATGCTTCCAATGTCAGAAGTACGGCCACACGAGAACAAACTGTCATTTTAATGCAGTTTGTTGCAAGTGCGGCCTGCCCGGACATGAGATGGAAGATTGTTCAAACGAGTTCCGGTGTTGTAATTGTAAGGGAGCCCATTCTGCCCTTTCAAGAGACTGTCCTATTTGGCGGAAGGAAAAGAAAATCCAAGAGGTTCGCGTCCTTGGGGGTTTGTCTTTTCCAGAAGCACGTAGACAGGTCGAACGGAATGAAGTCCGAAATTACGCTTCTGCAGTTAAGAGTCGTCCTTCTGTTATGACAGTTGGTACTATGACAGATATACGTATTGCGGATTTTTGTTGTGGAACTTCCACCCCCACAGAACCATCTGCTAACGTTAGTCGGACTTCGAATCCCATCATACAACCAGGAACTCCTCCAAAAACTTCGGAGAGAGAAGATGGGAAGAAGCGCTCGTCAGAGGCGTCACCTTCCTCTGACCCCTCCAAAAAGCGTGTAGTAGAGACTACACCAAATTCTCCAGTTTTGGGGGGAGGGCCAGACTTCCCTTTAAACGTACAGATATATCCTATCGAGGAGATGGAGTTATCTCGGGAGTTTAATCCTACATCTTAAAACCTTCATCATGGCACTAATACAATGGAACCTTAATGGATTCTTTTGTCGCTTAGAAGACCTAAAGCTCTTGGTCAATAAGTTCTCCTTCTCCTTATTGGCTTTGCAAGAAACGTTCCTCTTGCCAACCCAGTCTCCTACCCTAAAAGGGTTTAATTTTATTAGGAAGGATTATACTTCGGGAAATAAAGCCTGTGGTGGTGTTGCCATCTTAGTCCAAAGATCCTTGCCTTTTACTACCATTAATTTAACATCGAATCTCCAGGCGGTAGCAGTTAGAGTGTTATTCAAAGACCTCTCACCTCTAACTGTTTGTTCACTGTATCTACCTGCGGATCAATATACGGACGAAACATCTTTGTCATCTCTACTGTGTGAACTTCCAAGCCCCTATCTAGTTCTGGGTGATTTTAACGCCCATAACCCCATTTGGGGGTCTATAAAGCTCTCTGAAAGAGGATATATGATAGAGAAAGTTTTGAATGCTTTTAACATCAATTTGTTAAACGATGGCTCTTCAACATTCCTCCACTCAGCCAACGGCTCTGCGTCATGCATCGATCTATCTATATCCTCTTCATCTTTCACACCTAATTTAGCCTGGAGCGTATTCTCAGATTTACATGGTAGTGATCATTTCCCGATCAGTATTTCCCTGAGTTCTTCTACTTTTTCCAACCCTCTACCACGTTGGAAATTGGATAAAGCAGACTGGCAGGTCTTCCAATCCCATCTACAGTTTGAGAATAAAACACCCTTTCCGTCTGTAGATGAGGCTGTAGAGGATTTCACTACCCGCATCCTCCAAGCGGCAGAACAATCCGTTCCAAAATGTCGATCCTCTTCGACGAAAATACCAGTGCCATGGTGGAATGAAGAATGTGCCCTAGCGGTTCGAGAACGTAAGAGAGCTCTCCGCATTTTCTCCGTACAACCAACTCTTGAGAATCTTATCACTTATAAACAGAAAAGGGCCAGTTGTAAACTAATCATTTCCACAAATAAGAAACTCTGTTGGAGGGATTATATTTCCTCCATTAATAGGAACACCCCTCTTCAAACTGTATGGAACATGATTAGGAAAATAAATAGGAAAAGACTCCCGGATAAACTCCCTTCTCTCACTGAAAATGGTCATACATACTTTAACCCAAAGGAGGTAGCTAATATCCTCGGAAGGACATTTGCTGAGGTTTCACAGATAAAACATTACTCAGCCTCCTTTCAAAGACAAAAACGTAATGAAGAATCGCAAGCTATAAATTTCAAATCCCGAAACCTCGAAAAATATAATCTCCCGTTTACTTTACGGGAACTGCATTATGCCCTTCGTTGCTCCAGTGATTCTGCGCCAGGCCCAGATGGAATCTTATATGCTTTCTTGAAGCATTTACCGAGGGAAGCTTATGCTCACCTTCTCTCGTTATTTAACTACGTTTGGTCATTAGGAGAGATCCCAAATTTGTGGAGAGAAGCAATTGTTATTGCTATTCCCAAACCAAATAAAGACCACTCTTGTCCTTCAAACTATCGACCAATAGCACTAACTAGTTGCATGTGCAAAGTCCTGGAAAGGATGGTCTCTGTCCGACTTATGTGGTATCTGGAAAAAAACCACCTGTTTCCAGATTTCAGTGCGGTTTCCGCAAATCCCGCTCAACTGTTGATCACCTTCTTCGGTTGGAGCATGAGATTCATTTTGCACAGAGATATAAACAACATGTTGTAGGGGTGTTCTTCGATCTGGAAAAAGCCTATGATACAACTTGGAGGCATGGAATAGCAATACTTTTGCGGAAGTATGGCCTTATAGGACACCTTCCCTCTTTCCTGTGTAATTTCATGGCGAACAGAACATTCCGAGTTCGCGTTGGGTCAACGATCTCAGACCCTTTTACGCAGGATAATGGTGTCCCACAGGGAAGTGTGCTGAGTCCATTTCTTTTCCTCATTGCTATGAATGAGGCTTGTTCACAACTTCCATCCACTGTGAACTATTCCCTGTACGTTGACGATATTGCCATCTACTGTCGAGGGTCTTCAATGTTCTTTATTGAGCGTCAACTGCAACTGGCCATCAACAAGCTCGTAACCTGGAGCATCGAAGTAGGATTAAAATTTTCACCCCAAAAAACAAGGGCCGTTCACTTTTGTTTTTTGAGAGGTCTCCATCCAGACCCAGACCTTACACTTTATGGATCCCCTATTTCAGTGGTGGACTCACATAAATTCTTGGGTCTGACATTTGATAGAAAATTATCATGGCTCCCTCATATTCGTAATTTAAAAGCGAGATGCTTACAAGCCATGAATGTTTTGCGCTCTATTTCCGCTACCAAATGGGGCGCTGATAGGAAGATGCTCTTGTTTTTATACGGCTCTCTAGTTAGATCTAAATTAGACTATGGAAGCATTGTTTATGCCTCAGCTTCAAAGAGCACTTTGAAGCTGTTAGATCCCGTCCATAACCGAGGCATAAGAATTGCCACAGGAGCTTTCCGCACAAGTCCGATAGAGAGCCTTTATGTGGAGGCTTCTGAACCCCCATTATGGTTTAGAAGAGCCAAACTCCTCCTCAAATATGCTCTTCGCGTATATGGTGAAAGTGAACATCCAGCTTTTGCCTGTTTTTTTGATAAACCTAGTATTCCTCCCCATCACTCTTTTAGAAGCATTAATAATTGGTTCCAAAATCTTCTGGAGAGCCTGAACCTCCCATTTCCAGCCATGCATAGCCGAGAGGTCAGAGAGGTCCCTCCGTGAATTCTCCCCCAACCAGACATAAATTATAACTTATTTTCTGGGAAAAAATCAAATTTTATGGAAGCTGAAATTAACGCACTCTTTAAGGTTTTTTTAGAAACCCTTCCTGATGGCTTCCACATATATACAGATGGGTCCAAATCAGAGGACGGGGTTGGCTGTGCGTTCCTTATAGATAACAGTGTATTTTCATATCATTTGCCAAATGAGTTCTCTATCTTCTCAGCGGAATTGGTAGCGATAGCCAAAGCGTTAGAGCTCTGTTTTCAATATCCAAATTCCAACATCTGGATATTCACTGATTCACTGAGCGCTTTGCAATCTTTGGAATCATTTAATTCTATAAACCCGTTTGTTCAAAGAATCCAGGAATATCTTCATTACCTGGATTCTCAAGGTACCAGTATTCATTTTGTCTGGATCCCTAGTCACATGGGTATCCTACAAAATGAACGGGTCGATAAGGCGGCAAAACACGCGATTACTCATTTACCGATCTCTGAATTGCTTTCAATCCCCGAGCATTTGTACCCGGTGATTTCCAAAAAACTCAGATCTTCTTGGCAGGATTCTTGGCCTCTGAACCCTGCTAATAAATTATTTGAAATAAAGCCTGCCATCACACCGTGGTCATTACCTTGTCTAGCAAACAGGCGAGAAGATGTCGTTCTTACTCGGCTTAGGATTGGTCATAGCCGTCTTACTCACCTCCATTTATTAAAAAAAGAACCAGCGCCATTGTGTTCTTGTGGAGCAATGCTGACTATTAAGCATATTCTAACCCAGTGCCCTTTACACACTAAGTTACGACGCTCATTAGGGCTGAATCATTCCTTAGATTTTTTGTTGGGGAACAACCCCATAATTTTTAAAAAAGTGTTTCTTTTTTTAAAAATTATTCATGTTTTTAAATTCATATAGTCATCCTTTTATTGCTTTTGCATTGTATATATTTGATCATTAAGTATAGGTTTCATTTAGTGCCATTTACACACTAATCATATTCATCAGTTTTTTTTTTAGGGGTCAACTCAGAAGAAAATAGATTTTAATCACCTATTTTATAGTCAGTTAGTGCCCTTTACACACTAATGACTTACACAGCCCTATGCTAATATTTCTTATTACGGGCGAACCCTGGCGAAAAATTTCTGTTTTTAAATTTATTAATGATTTTAAAATCTCATAGTCATAGTTTTTATTGTTTGTCCATCTTTGTCACTCAAGTTTTTATAATTTTTTTTCATCTGATTTTTTAAAACTTTTGGCCCCTTAAACTGTGGGTTTTTAAACTTTCTGTCGGGCGCAAAATGGCCATAGCAGCCGACGCCCTAAAATTCCAATCAACCATCATCTAGAGTGTCAGAAAACCTACCTGATGCTGCTTCACAACCTTCTGATGTACAAGAGAGAATAAGCCATAGCCAGCCAGAAGTGGAAAATTGTGAAAAGTGGCCAGTAGTTACTCGGTCGGGCCGTATAGTCCGCCCACCTGATCGTTTGGACTTATAAGTTGTTTTTTTTGCATGTGTTTTAAATGTTTTTAAAAAAAAAAAAAAAAAATTTAAAAGAAAAAAGATGTAACGTTAATGTTGTATTACGCCACCAGAGGGCGACACAGACACACAGAGAATAAACCGTGCTTGTTAAAGTAAAGCTGCTCATTTATTTGGATCCCGTAAAAGTAAACAAACAAACAAAAAGAACATTACACTCTTCGTACCCAGGCGTTCCAATGAGAGTTCTCTCAATTCAGCAATCAAGGAATTATCTGGTAATATACGGGTGGCATTATCTTTGTTAATATCCATATCATTCGATCGACTTTTTTCGAATTGCTTCTTCAGTTCGTTTACGAGCTCTATACGCTCTCAAGCGTTTTACAGTTTTTGGGGGCGTACTCTCCGTTTGATTGACATAACTACAATCATAATAAGATAAGAGGGGAAAATGTTATTTTTCAAAAATACGCTTTTATTGTGTTTATTGTTTTGCAACAATAAGCAACGCATACATTTAACCCTCGTCATAACGAATTGTTTGTTGTGGCAATTGGACAGTTTGTAATAATGAATTAGTACCATTAGAACACGAACCAGTGAACCGATTTAAAAAAAATTGTTTTATCATGCTTTGTCATCGATGCTGCGTATGTGTATCAAATTTCAGCTCTCTACCTTTTCAGGAAGTATGTTAAATTCGACTTCCAAGATTTGTTTACATAGTTACAAGTGAAGCTAATAAAAGCGTATTAATAATAATAAAAATAATATAATAAGCCCTGCATTTGCACATCTATGGTGATGCAGTAACAATGTATTGCATTTCAATGCGGAGGCCCTCTCACTCGGCGGTCACGCTCCATCTCGAATGTTAACAATACGTGTTTTCCGTTTGTTGGAAACAATGAAGGTTGGATTGTTGGAACTACGTCACTTCCGTAACGCGAAAAACGTTTCATTCTAAGCATTTCACTCCCCAAGTTGTTGTCGCCGCATAAGAAGTTTCACTTCTAAAAGTATCGGGAACAATATTTTCCTGACGTGACAGTAGTTCGCACCGCGATCGCACCGAGCGTGCTCTGTGGTGTGGGGTCTGACCTTTAAAGCGCGCCAAGCGTCAGTCGCCTGCGAGCGTTTGTTCAGGCTAGATCGAAGTTTTCGTGGACCCCTGTCGAGTGACTCGGTGCAATCTCAAAACGCAGCGAACGATGAACAGTGATACGCTATCAAATTTTGTGTTGGACTGGAGAAATCGGATAAGGAGACGTTGGGCATGATTTGCCAAGTGTTCAAGGATGAATACATGTCACAAGCTGCACTTTTTAAGTGGCACAAGCTCTTCAAAGGTGGACGAGACAACGTGTGCGTGAAGTGCTGAATTCAGACCGTCGATTAAGTGGGCGCATGATCGCAGATCGAATTGGCACTGAAAAGATGACAATCAACATTGACATTGAAAAGATGACAGTGGAAATTTGGCGATACGGAAGATCTGCGCCAAACTCGTCGCAAAGGTCTTGACGGACGACCAAAAGCAGAGGCGCAAAACAGCGTTGCGACGATTCCCCAACCCCCTTACAGTCCCGACTTGACCCCAGCAGACTTTTTCGTATTCTCAAAAGTGAAATCCTCCCTCAAAGAAGACCACCATGGAACCCTAAGTGCCGTCAAAGAAGCTTACACGCGTATCCGTAAGGACCTTCCGGAATCCGCCTACCAGGGAGCCTTCGAGTGGAAAGACGCTGGTAAATGTGTGTCGAGGCTCAAGGGATATACTTAGAAGAAGTTTAAGGTTTTGTAGCAATATCTGAAATAAAACTTTTTCCGAAACTTTTCCCGATACTTTTTATACAAACTATGTATGTGACTTCAAGGAAGTCCATACGGACACACTGTAAGCGTACAAAATAGCTCAATTGGTTAGAGCAGCGATTGTTCCCTGGTTCGAGTTCAGGTCGCGGAATCTTTACTTCCATTTTATACACTGTATAGTTATATGTTTGAAGAATTTTCTTCGGTTTTCATTACATCTTTGAATTTTCAAGTAATTTGAGGGGTTTAGATTTTTCGTCCTTCCTGTATAAAAAAACACACACAGACATTGTAATCAAGGAGATTTCAACATTTCAAAAAAGACAAGTTCAGTACTGATGGACAAGTTCATGTAAGTCAGCTCCAATTAATTAACTTGATATAACCATATTTAAGTTCAAACGTGTACGGTATTTCGGAAAAGAAAAATTTGAAGCGTGAAGGGTAGCTTCGTTGAAAAAAGTAAAAAAAAAACAACAGTTAAATCATCTGCCCAAGAAAAATAATTAGTGGTCGTTTATATTTAAAAAAAAATAACAAAGCTAGGTCAGGTGGTGTGAGGTGAGAAAAAAAGAACTCTGAAAACTAATTCCAAAATGGCAAAGTACAAGGTGATCCATCTGCCGCATTCAGTGATATTTAGTTTTTGATCTCGCAACAGTCCAGTTAGGGTAGCACAGTCACATTTATCGCTGAGATTCCCCAAACGCAGCCGTATTGTGCGTCTGCTTTTAACAAAATTTATTTGTCTGTCTGTGCAGATACAGTAAGTAGGTCACTTTATTATTATTATTATTATTATTATTATTATTATTATTATTATTATTATTGTTTACAAGTCAAAGGGTATTTAGAATACAACATTGACGCCGATCGTCTTGGGTAAGTTAGTGTTCACAAGGTCAATGTGTTAGATACTTGCACTGATCAGAGCCCAATATCCTGCCGTTGGGAAAATAAAAAGGGAAACGTCCTAAAGGCTTATACGGAATGAACGCCGGGACATACCTGAAAGTAAATAAAATTAAAAAAAACACAGTACAGAATAACAAGAATAAGTAAAGAATAGAAGCTAAGCAATAAGGGCGGGACGAGAAAAAATTATAAGGTTGTGCATAAAACTAAGGGACTACAGTTACGGGCAAAATTATAAAAAGAAATTAGTTTTTCTTCTGTTTAGGGTGGAACTACTATAAGGGCCGACTGGCTTCAGTATCGCGCGTGGGTAAACACTTATGCGCGGCCAGGGTCCCTTAACGCCAACCTTTTCCGTTAGAATCACTAATTCATGTTCAGTAGGCCAGTTTCCAAGGGACAGCAACCGTAAAGCAATGAGATAGTATCTTTTCCTTCAGGGCATTTGGTTTATCCTTCTGGTTCCTGAGACTGGACGCAACTTCGACCCCGGAGGATGTGTCTGGGAGGAGTAGAAAAAGGCTCCGTATGGACGCTTTCCCTAAATAAGCAAAAAAACAGGCAAAGAACAAATTACCAAAGACAAAACGAACACTTACGACAAGCACAGCATTAAACCAAACAGATTAGTACAAATGAAAAAAAAAAAGAATGGTCCAAAAGACCAGGCGCGGCAGCAGAGCGGCATAAGTCCCTTATCATTGTGGGCTATGGCAGAGCTGGTAATGTGCCCAGGTTCCCACAACTAACCAAAACAGGATACCGTAATCACCAGGCTAAGTGATGTTGGCCTTCAATAATTATCGCCGCCTCCACAGCCTCTATCGGTCAGCTACACCCTTTGTGAGATGCTATAGTCGACAATATTCATCTGAAGTACCAGACTCTAACACAACGCCGGTCAATGGTTGTGTGGAGAACCACCAAACAAGACCATCAGTCGTGCATTGCTTATAATTCAAGAGAAGAATCGGAAAATCGAGAAGACTGATAAAAATCAACAGCTTTGCCCGATCTTGAATGACATGCAACATGAATATGAGATGTGTCAACGGGAGAAGCTTTTCATCAGCAAATGCCTATGTGCGAAGTGTATATTTGAGATTTACGAGAACTTGAAGTACCAGTTGCTCCTGAAAAGAGATGAGAAATTACCAGAGCTCTCGCAACGAAAACATGCCTGGCAGGCATTTGTGAAAGCTAAGGGAACGAAGTTCGATACACTCAGAGAGGCTTTGAAGTGTCGAGGAGGTGCCAGAGGTTTCCGTTAATCTATGGAAATCTGAGTGTTGGGATACATAACTGTTTTATGCCTAATGCTACGAAAGTGAAAATTGATAAATCTTTGCTCCACGACAAGGAAGTGAGTCTGCTTGTGGCCATCTGTATAGCGTTTCCATTGGGTAAAGTTTGTTATGAGATGACCTAGAGAAGTTTGTTGAAAAAAGCCTTCACTGTTATGGTTTTTTGGTGATATTATTATATATCTTGTTTTTGATAAAGTATTGTTCAATTTTCTGTAATAAAAGAAAGCACTATATTCTATAAAATAAGAGCAAAAACACTGAAGAGCGAAAGCAGGGCAAATACGAGCTAACAGAACGTGGGGGGGGGGGGAATTAGGATGAGCGCCGCGCACGGGACGGATGATCATACAGTATGTTTATAAGTTTTCAAAAGAAGTCTTATCACATTGATGATACTGAGGTCCGCAATGAGTTCGCAAGTAGGGGAGGTAGAGCAGACTTTCGATGCAGTCCAATTCGGAGGAATCGTCATCGGCGCCTACCAACGGGTGTGATCAAACGAATTACTCAGCTGACTCATCACTGGAGAACATATAAAAAAACAAATTTTCGCTCACAACAGTCTGATAAACACAGGTAAAAGGGTAGAAGAAGGAGTAAAACGAAAAATCATAAGTTCTACATGATATTCCTTTAGATAACAAATTTTTCATGAGTCATGTACATCTGAGTCAGTAAAAAAAAATTTTTCTATGTGAGTAGTGTTTTCTGTTTTTTTCCTTTATTTATTAAGGTATCCACAGTTTCGGCTATTTTTCT
>JAHWFO010090511.1:389867-432332 GCA_023313115.1 Rhysida immarginata | reverse complement strand
TCCTTTATTTATTAAGGTATCCACAGTTTCGGCTATTTTTCTATTTATAACAAAGTTTACTTAACTTTTCAATGTAGCACCATAATCGTCCATTCCAGGAAAGCAAGAGTCGGCATCATAACCTCGGAGTTAATTTGAAAATATTCAGCTTGCTTATCGTACATCAAATAGCATCGACAGTGGAGAAAAACAAACAATTAGCTGCGAAGCTCGGGATAAATCAAAAGCGGTCGCAGAAATAGACAAAAGAAAAACTCTAATTGAAACCTTATTCAGAAGTCCCGTTCGCATCTTTCGCTTCTGCGTCGATCGGTAAAATCCCTTAGTCGTAAAAGTTCAATATGGTGGCCGACGTTCGATGTATCCGGAGAATCAAAATCTCGGTGTGAGCGGCCTTTTGTCATTTGCGTCGCGTTCAACCATCATCAAAATAAGCGCTCTTCACCTCACTGGACTCTGGAAAGTGTGCAAGGAGGTATGGAACGTAATTATTCTCGCTGCCCTGAAAAGAAGGCTGTTAGTATGGAAATTACGCTGCGGGCTATTGCCAGGAATCGGGGGACAAATTTTGAACATAATTAATGGTGGAAGAGCTTCACGTAGTGATAATCATCCAAAATCGGCTAAGTTAAGGAGAAATAACTCTCTGTAATCATCGTAAAGGGCGCAATGGATGTATATTTTCACGCACTTCTGACTACCATTAACTCGAAATATTTCTGAATAACATGCCTGGATATTTAAATGCTATAGCGTTAAAAATGACTTTTTTAATAAATTTCTAAATTAATTTTTAACGAAAACGTCTTGTTTTTAATCTTGTTAAAATATGTTTTCTTATTGATTGGGTGGCTTCTAAGCCATTTATGTGATCGTATATAAAAGCAGACGTCGAAAAGAATGGCTTTAGGCTGGGATAGCCGCTTTCAGCAGACACGAGAGATTCATTTTATAGAAGTCAATAGATCAAGTCACCTTTCTTGAATGGTCGGTTAAGCCTTTCGGTACTCAGTCAAGCGGAAGGAGTGAACAAAGGTGAAGGTCACTCATGCGCGTGCTTTTACAGAGACGAACGTAAGCAAGAGAAGGCCTGGACATTTTCAACTTTTCAGGTGAGATAAGTGTAAGCTCGATTGTTTCCATTCCATTAAATACTCCAAAACGAAATTTAGCATAACCATATACTAGCGAAAAAAAAAACCTTATCTGATTCTATGAAAAATGTATGGAAACTTATGCTGAATGTCGGTAAAACAGGAAATTTAAAGGTTATTGATTTTATATATTACTAAACACCTTATAAAAATTATTATAATTTCAGTTTGAAATATATCAGTTATTTAAATAAAAAAAGAAATTAAGGTTATGTATATACCGGAGAAATATTTTTATTTTTTTCAAATCTGCTTTAAATAAATTTACATCTTATTTGAGTAACGTAAATTCAGTAATAAAATGTTCAATTGCCAAGCAAATTATTTATATTAAAATTTCCATATGATGATTTATATACAGTACATTTTTCACTGTAAGTGCTACAAATGAAGTAACATTTAGTCGCATCTCGATTCCGGTTGTTTAGCGCTCCAGGCTCTAAAAGCCAGTGAAGATCAATTAAAGTTTCATTTTTACGACTGTAAAGGTAAATATTTAACTTTAGCATTTGATAATGATAGGTAATAAATCAACATATATAAGTATACAGAAATTTATTTATAGCGTCTTTAATGTAAAAATCGTCATATTTTCACACATAGATTTAGCCCCTGGTCATCCGTTATCTCTTATTTCTTTGTCCTCGAGTGAATTATATCACCGGAAGGGTATGGTCTTGTTTTGTTTTATTTTTTTAACCCGAAGAACCGCTTCTTTCTTCTTTTTTCTTTTTTTATCATCCGCTATATGAGTTCATTGCTCGAAGCAGAATCGGGTGCCAACGCCAAGGTCGCAGTCTAATTTCTGGAGGGAGGTAGCTCTTTATCAATTTTTGTTCGCTTTTTTTGGTAATAGAAATTTTCATTAAAATTTGAAAGTTATGCGAATAGAATAACTTCTTTTATGATATTTTTTTGAACATCTCATTTTTATTCTTTAATTCAGCGTTCATTGCACCTGTCATCTAAATTTATTACAGTTAATTTCGTACTATTATCTCGGAACTGTAATTATAATGCCCTTCTTTCTTCTTTTCCAAATATTTCAGAAAAAGAAATTATTCACATTATTTCTCTAATTTTAGTTCGCGTTTCGTTTTAAGCAAGCGAAATGTGCCGTTGCTATTCTTTTTCTGTTGATCTACTTTTGTATTAATATTTTTAAGTAGAATCACTTAGTAACTGCTCGTATTTATTGGGTATATCAGTTTGTTTCACTCAAAGACTAAAGCCGTCAGCCCTGGAGGGAAGCCATAATAACTCCAATACTTAAACCAAGGAAAAACACAATATTCGTTTCTAGTTATTGTCCAATAGCTTTAATGAGCAGTACCTGTAAACTCTTTGGGAAAAAATGGTTAGACTCATGTCTCTTAGAGACAACCAATCTCTTCTCAAATTATCAAAATGGTTTCCTTTATTCCAGATTCAAATCAGATCAACAAATACGTTTGGAACGTGAAATTTACTTAGCCCTAAAATTCAAACCTTACATTGTGACCTCCCACGCCAAAAGAGTTTCTGGGATTCGAAGATTCTTGGGTCATAATATGGATGGGGCTACACTACAAGTTCAGACTAATTACTATACTTAATTTATTTATTTATTAATAGCACACCAGAGATAACATAAAATTAACAATCATATAAATTTATAATCAGCCTGATTATCCAGGATTACTTTTTCAATTTATGTCAAAATGACAATAATGTATTATACAATTAAAATCAGTACAGTTAGAGATTTGAGATCTTAAGTCATAGGGTAAACTATTCCATAATTTATATGTATTAAAAGGAAATTTACAAAGTTTAAAATGGGTTATCTTTGGAAATACAAAAAGAAATCTCCGAAAAGTAGGTATTGCACAATTTGAGTTAAAATCATTTATCTTCTTCTTTCTATATACCTAGAAGGATGTTTGTGGGTCTGTTTGTTTGTTTGTTTGTTCCTTATGCAAATCTACAGTTTTATTCCGATCTTGATGAAATTTTGTATACTTGACCTTCAAAGCATGAGGAAGGTCACTGTCTACCTCAGATTTCGGAAAAATAACAATTATTGATAAAAAAATCGATATTCATGGTTATGGCAGGGCATATTAATGAGAAATATCTAATGACCAACAATGCAAGGCAAAGTTTGTGCAACAATAGGTATCAACAACGGTATAAACACGCAATGCACAAACACTCTGCACGGACCAACAATATATATCTCATGACCAACAATGCAAGGAAAAATCTGTGCAAAAACAGGTATCAACAATGGTATAAACACGCAATCCTCAAACACTAGGCAGGGATCAACAATATATATCTCATGACCAACAATGAAAGGCAAAGTTTGTGCAACAATAGGTATCAACAATGGTATCAACACGCAATTCACCAATAACAAAGAATTATAACGATGAACATAAAATGATGATGCAATGATGGAACATTCGTTTCCAAGAATTAGTAACACAGAACAGGAAATGGATATAATATACGATATAGATAGGGCAGTCTCCTCGATGAGGCAAAAAAGATACAAGTGTCTTCCTTCAGCTCCCTAACAAGCGTTCAGACTGTGGGGAAAAGTGTGTATATGTTTCTTTGAGTGTGTGCGTGTGTGTGTTTGGCACGTTTTAACAGTGCATAACCTATTACAGTTTATTTAAAAAAAAACACATCAGTTTATTTAACTTCTTGAGATTGTTCTGTTTACCTACTGTGTAATTATCCCGGGCAACGCCGGGTCCTTTGCTAGTTCTGTATATATAAAGCAGGATGTTTGTTTATGGGTTTGTTTGTTTGTTTGTTTGTTTGTTTGTCTCTTAGGCAAATCTACAGTTTTATTCCGATCTTGATGAAATTTTGCATACTTAACCATCAAAGCATGAGGAAGGTCAATGTCTACCTCAGATTTCGGAAAAAAAATAATTATCGATAAAAAATCGATATTAATGGTTATGACAGGGCATATTAATGAGAAATATCTCATGACCAACAACGCAAGGCATAGTTTGTGCAACAATAGGTATCAAAACGCAATTCTCAAACACTCAGCACGGACCAACAATACATATCTCATGACCAACAATGAAAGGCAAAGTTTGTGCAATGATCAGGCTTTTCTTAGAAAAGAGAGTTCTTAGTACTTAATACTTTCTTGAAAATATTTAAAAATGATCAGTAACTGGAGATAATGGAGAGTTAGCAGACTATTGAGAAAGAGTGGAAAGACGAAAGAGGAAGCACTCCTTTAGCTCCGTGGTGTATTGAACAACTGGTAAACATGTCAATAGAAGAATCGGCGATCGCTAGACTACACAAAGAGATGAATGGCCAAGTTTTGATTCAAGACATCGAGAGAAGAAAGGGAATTGCAACAACATCAAGTGTACATCTAAAGTAAGGTTACGTGAGTAAGAAATTATTTAGACTAGCGGTGGCATCCTTGGAGAGGTCCATCCATTGTGAGCCTTTAAAAAAATTTTTTTCAAATTTCCATTAAGAATTTTTACTGTATTAATTCTAAGCGTTTTCATGTGTTTATTTTTAAGATATTTCAAAATTTATTTCAAAAAAAGTCCGAGCCACGCCGCGGTTATCAATTAGCTTATTTAGTAGCACAGCAGATCCAAACATTTCCTAAAAATATATTTTGAAAACTGAGATGCTGATAATGCGATGATTGAACGTTCGTTTCCAAGAATTATTGATAATGAGCATAAAGTGACTATGCAGTGACAGAAGATTATTAAGGCAGCATCTATTGATTAGGCATAGGAGTCAGGCGTGTCTCCTTTGAGCTCCCTATCAAATGTCCAGACGATTGGCAAAAAATTATGTGTCTGGAAAGGAAAGAGAAAGAACGAGTATTGGTCGGAGAAACTCAGGAACTGAAACAGAAAAAGCTCTACGGGCATTTGAAACATCTGAACAACGGGAGTTTCGAAAAGAGCAAGAGGGTATAAGAGCTTCTACGTCAAGGGCAAGTAAAACTTGAGTCTAAAATATCTGGTGATGCTACGCAGTGGTGAGGCAAGTAGAGTTTCGATAAATTCCCGGTATATCACCTAGACTTCCTGGTATTTTTAGTAGAATGGATAATCCCTTTGCTCTGTGTTGTATTCATTGAGTTTTTTTAACCAATTGAGAGTTATAATTTAATTTTTTGAGATTGTTCTCTTTACCTACAAGTGTATTTACCCCGGGCAACGCCGGGTACCTCTTCTAGTTCTATATATATATAAAGGAGGTTTGTGGGTGGGTTTGTGGGTTTGTTTTTTATACAAATCTATAGTTTTATTCCGATCTTCATAAAATTTTAACATACTTGACCTTCAAAGCATGAGGAAGGTCAATGTCTACCTCAGATTTCGAAAAAAAAATAATTATCGATAATAAATCGATATTCCTAATGATGGCAGGGCATATTAATGAGAAATATTTCATTACCAACAATGCAAGGCAACGTTTGTCCAATTATAGCTATCAACAATGGTATCAACAAGCAATTCACAAAAACTCTGCACAGACCAACGATATGAAATGAGTCTCTACTTTCAGCGCCACCAACGCGTCCCCATTTGAAAACCTGTCGGCCATTGCTTTGGTTGGCATAAAATGGCCTTCATCGTATGTTTACGTTTGAAGTTTGCATAGACAAACACAGTAAAACTCAATGCCGATTTCTTGTCTAGCTTTAAATTGTAGTAATAGATATATCTTTTACAGGTTCACCACTGATCTTTCACAGGTGTGTTTTTATCTTTCTGCGTCTTAGAATGTTTTTCTCATGTAAAAATCCTGGTCGTTGTTGTTGATACATAAAAGATGTCGATATTCAACCATGTTACCGTCGTTTGAGTGATACCAGAATGATTGTTTAGAGATATCTATGAAATTATATACTACATATATTAAAAAGCATCTAAATTTGGGAGAAGTCACATTAGAAATTTCAGACTACAAGCAGGATGTTGGTGGGGGGGGGGTGCTTTCTCAGCTGGCGACAAAGCGGATATACAGGGTGTGTCAAAATTATGTACAATAAATTTAGTGACATATTCTTCAGGTCAAAAGATGACGAAAATGTTCTATAGCACTTTGTCTGGAAACGATTTGTTTGCGAGTAATCCAATATCATACAGTAGGGAAGCACGGTAGTTAGCGGACGATATTTTAGCAGTTCAAGCGTTTCGACCCAACACTAGGTTGAATGGTTTCTTCCATTTAAACCTATTTTAGGGTTGTTCCATTAGTTGTGTACGGTTGTTACCATTACTGTAGTTCACTACTGTACATCCACTAGGAATATCAATTTCAGAACGTTTGCGTGCTTTGACATACGCATTACGATTTACGTAAAAAAAAGTCATGTACACGTATTCCAGTGCAGAATACACTGACATTCACCCGGACAGGAATCGTAAATTCTCACAACCAGCACCATTGGGCAGATGCTAACCCGCATGTTACCAGAGCTCGAGCGCATCAAGAGCGTTTCTCCGTGAACATTTGGTGTGGAATTGTCGGAAATAACTTAATTGGCCCTTTTGTGTTGCCACCACGATTGACTGGGCGAACGTATCTTTTGTTTCTGCAGAATACATTGCCAGAATTACTGGAAGATGTTCCTCTTTTGATAAGATCTAACATGTGGTTCATGCATGATGGCGCTCCAGCACATTTCAGCCATTTTGTGCGAGAACACCTTAATGCTGCGTACACGATTCGGTGGACCGGTAGCCTGGCCTGCAAGATCACCCGACCTTAATCCCTTGGACTTTTTTCTGTGCGGTCATGTGAAAACGATCGTCTACAGCACAGAAGTTCCTAACATTACGGATCTGCGACAACGAATTGAAAATGCATGCCAAACCGTTCGTAATGCTGGCGACGAACTCTTCCATGATATCAGACGGTCGCTCATGCAACGAGCCGAAGCGTGCGTGCGAGCTGGTGGCGGGCACTTTGAACAATTCCTGTAATTTGGAGCCATGGGTTTAGTTGGCTGTATCGCGTAAATAAATCGTTTCCAGACAAAGTGCTATAGAACATTTTCGTCTTCTTTTGACCTGAAGAATATGTCACTAAATTTATTGTACATAATTTTGAAACACCCTGTATAGTAATGGCGCTTTGGCTGGCGATGTTGTTCTGCCAACCACAGTAATGGCGCATACACTAACAATACAGATTAGTTCCACTTTTCGTCGCCTTCAAATTGCCCCAAAGAGGGCGGCCACATAAGTGATCTATTGATTTCATATCATTGGCACAGACCAACAATATATATCTCGTGATCAACAATGCAAGGCAAAGTTTGTGCAATATAGATAAGTTTCAATTTGTAATAATGCATAGAATTCCTGCTATTCAGGCCTTTCGTAGAATTCAGGGTTCTTAGTACTTAACAATTTCTTGAAAATCTTTAAAAAGGATCAGTAACTGGAGATAATGGAGAGTTGCCAGACTATTGAAGAAGAGTAGAAAGACGACAGAGGAAGCAGTCCTTTAGCTCCGTGCTGTATTGAGCAAACGATAATCATGTCAATAGATGAATCGGCGGCTGCTTGACTACACAAAGTGATGAATGGCCAAGTTTTGCTTCAAGACATGGACAGCAGAGTGGGAAGTGCAACAACATCAAGTGTACATCTAAAGTAAGATTACGTGAGTAAGAAATTTTTTGTCCAGACGACTGGCAAAAATTTCATGTGTCTGGAAAGGAAAGAGAATGAACGAGTATTGGTCAGAGAAACTCTGCAATTAAAACAGAAAAAGCTATACGGGCGTTTGAAACATCTGAACAACGGTAGTTTTGAATAGAGCAATAGGGTATAAGGGCTTCTACGTCAAGGGCAAGAAAAACTTGAGTCTAAAATATCTGGTGATGCTCCGCAGTGGTGAGGCAAGTCTAGAAGAGCTTAGATAAAGTCCTTGTATATCACCTAAACTGCCTGTTTTTCGTATTTTTAGTAGAATGGATGATCCCTTCGCTGTATTGTTGGGTTAATATTTAACCCATTTGGAGTTATAATTTAAATTCTTGAGATTGTTCTGCTTACCTACAAGTATAATTATCCCGGGCAATGCCGGGTCCTCTACTAGTAATACAATAAAATGGATGATCATGATTTCTTAAAATATCAGCTACAGGAGGTAAGCCATGCTATGCCATGGGCTTCATACCACTATGCAAACAAATACTGCTAATCTGTATCATACAGGCGAACATAAATTACTCAATAATTCACAATGTACCACCTACAAGTACACCTAGGACAGTGACATTTGCCCTTTTCATAAAGGGGAGGGACACAAAACATCACCACATTATAGTAACCAAAATTGCACTAAACCCAATAATTTCTCCTGGCTTACTCACAAGCCTAAGAAGTGCAACTAAAACACAGTTCCAATCAGCACTCTTTCTCACTTCAACTGAACTCAAGTTAATAACTATGCCCTTGAGAGCGTGAACAGAAAAACTACTTTGCACAATGACTAAATTTTAAGAAACCCGTATTACATGACCGCACCTCATTGAAACTTTAAGACTGAAACTAAGCTTAAATTATGCATTACTTAGAACCAAAAACCTAATTAGTGTAACTGCAACCTGCTGTGATTCTCAGTGCAACCCAATAATTTTCAAAGATGCGGCTAATGCAAAATTATATATATTGAATTTCATTATAAAATAATAAAAATTTTCAGACAATACTTGACTGATAAATAGTTTCTGATCTAATTATTTACAACATACATTGCCCCATATAAGAATTCCCATACAAACTGTCAAACCTTGTTGCAGAAACATTCAACATAGTCGTAGATTTAATTTACAAACATTTTACCTACCACGCATTCTCCACGCATTTTACCTATCATGATCACAGCATAACAAAAGGAAAACCTCAGTGTTCTGAGCTGTATACATAACATGCTGCTACATCTAATATAACATATCTCAAAGTACATTGCATTGTGTATTATCCAGTTTTAGATCACCAAGACATATTATCTTTACCATGCTAGCAATAAAATGTACATTAATATCTTCATACAGCAAGAAGTTGACTCCAAAATGGACTTTTGGCCACTCATTACTCACCTTAGATATTATACTTCCACAATATTCAGTGCCAATTATTCCAACAAATATTGCTATGCTTACTGAATACCGACGTTCCTGATATATTTAACTTTGAAGAATCTGATGTACCAGTTCAATAACATGACCCTAGACAATATGTCTGCGGAAATAAGTCTAGACAGGGATGCAGCTTAAGTTCTGAAGTGAGGGATGTCCCATATGATCAGCCCTTGGTCCATTAGATCATCATTGCAAGACGGCTACAAGCATAATGATTAATAATCCCCTCCTATCGTCTTTATATTTCATCAAAAACAAATTCCTACATCCTTACTACAATAGAGCAAAAGCAATTCTGTGTGGCTGTGAATCTGTTCAAGAACTAAACCGCTCAAATCAAAAACTCTCACAGGTTATGGGCCCAGCATGCTTCCACTGCGCTCATGGAAATAAGAAATAATCAAAAGTAAGAAGAAAGGAGGGGAAGAAAAACTAGCCATGGAGGAACAACTGAAATTCGCGAGACTTAACAGTGAAAATTATCACTCTTTGAGTGTCAGAGCAAAAGCGATCCTGATACAAAGAAATGTGGGAAGCAGTCGACACAGGATATGAAGCTATGATTCACGAAAACGAAATAAAAATTAACGACAAAGCATTAGCTTTCCTGTGTACACCTATAAAAAAGGAAGACATCGATGACATCGAAGAATGCGTAAGAGCAAAAGAAGCATGGAAAATCTTAAACGAGATAAATTCAAGGTATGGAATTTTACATACGAGGGAGAATCAAAAAGTAACATCAATTTTTTTACGAAAACATTGTAGTAGGTGGTGGGAAAAGTGGATATACTTTTTGAACTTGTCACCTTCTTTTATCGTTTAAAGGCACCGTGAAGATGCTGACACGTAGTGGAGGTGTGCAATCGCAATTGGCAGTATGGGTTGTTGATCAAATCGTCCATGGAAGAACAAAGAGCTGTAATTCGTTTCCTTCATGCGAAAAGTCGTCCACCCAAGGATATTCACAGTGGAATGCAGAAAGTGTACGGCAACGACTGCATGGCCTAAGCAAATGTGTGGGCATGGTGCAAAAAGTTTACCGAGAAGTGTCCTCGCAGGAAAGGGACTTCTATGCGATGGGCACTCACAAACTTGTACCACGATGAGACAACTGCCTTAATCGCAATGGCTCATACGTAGAGAAATAACGAGAACATTGATGTGTACTTTGTATATTTTGTTTTTTCATATCTGCTCCAGCACTTTCTTAAAAAAATAAAAAATGTTACTTTTTGATTTTCCCTCGTACTACTCAAATGATGAGAAAACTATTTACTGTAAAGAAAAAGGATGATGAAAGTATGACAACGTACATAGCTAAAGTTTTAGAATTGCAATATAAATTAAAGAGATGCGGATATGGTTTGGAAGATAGAGAAATAGCCATGATAATGTTAATGGGTTATGAAACTATGATTTTAAGTCTTAAACAAAACGACGATGAAGTAAGCGTGTAAAAGAAGTTAAAAAGAAAATGCTTTTGGAGGAAAAACGCAAGATAAACCGCGCTGAAGAACAAGATGATAGGTGTGTTCTAAAAGCAACGATTGAAAGAAATCACGCGCCCTCACGCGTAAAGAAGAGAAGTGACAATAAAAGAAAAGACGAATTTCCAATAAATAACAGAAATAGGAGACCAATTAACTGTTATTGTTGTGGTAAAATCGTACATTATGCAAAACACTGTTGGTTTAACCCACGACGAAATAACCATAATAAATTAGTACTTAAGAACGAAAGACAGACCAAATCGAAAGTGAAACAAAGGATGAAAATTGAACAGAAGAAATAAAAATGACAATTTCACATCGAGCATTAGCCTTGGGAAAGGAAATTAAGCCAAACGATGAGATATGGTACATTGACAGCGGAGCATCAGAGCACATGTGCCCGTATAAAAATAAATTCAGCACATTGGAAAAAAGCAAAAGTGAGATACATTTTTCAAATGGAAGAACAATAGATATAGAAGGTAAAGGAACAATTGAAATTTTATTAAAAAAGGAAAACTGGGGTTATATAAGGGTCGTACAAATGAAAACAAAAATATGAGTGGGAAAAAGAAGACGATGTGTAGGATCGTAAGTTTTTGTTTTCAACAACTGCGAAACCCAACGTGCAAAGTGAACAATAGGTTGCAAGTGTTGTATCACGTAAGAAAGAACGATAGCTCGCGCTTCGAAGCTCTGCGAGTGATCGCTTCGTCCAAACCACAAAATGGAGTCAACGAAACAAGAACAGAGAGCCGTAATTCGTTTTTTGGCATGTGAAGGAGTTTCAGTTTCTGAAATTCATCGTCGTATGCAGAACGTCTATGGAAATGACTGCCTAACCTTCACTCGTGTTTGGGCATGGAGTAAGAGGTTTTCGGAGGGACGGTAATTATTGAAAGATGATCAACGACCTGGACAAGCAAACCGCGTCATCAAGGATGATTCCAAAGCCAAAATTAACACTGTCTTAAAGGAAAACAGAAGAGTGACAATCGATGTCGTGGTTGCTAAAACTGGCCTTAGTCGTGGAACTGTTCACTCCATTATCAGGAACCATCTGCACTACAGAAAAATCAGTGCACAATGGGTCCCACATCGTTTGACATCAGAACAACTTGGAGTTCGAATGGCCATGTCCCAGCAACATTTGACTCGCTATGAACAGGAAGGAGAGAGTTTTCTCGACAGAATCGTTACTGGGGATGAAACTTGGTGCTTTCTTTTCCAGCCCGAAAGCAAACGTCAAAGTCGTCAATGGAAGCAGTATGGGTCACCACCCCAAAAAAATCAAAAGCAATCGCAAACAGTACGGGACGGTGATGTTGAACGTGTTTTTTGATCGCAAAGGCCCGATTTTACTGGACTTTCTTGAAAATCCAGTTAACGCAGCACGATATGTGGAAACACTGAAGGCACTATGCGCGGCCATGAAATGCAAGCGTCCTGGACTTCTTACGGAAGGAATGCTTCATCTCCACGACAACGCGCGTCCTCACACCTCGAAAGCAATGGAAGACCTAATCAGAAAGTTCAACTGGGAAGCAATGCAGCATCCACCTTTCAGCCCTGACTTATCCCCACGTGACTTTCACGTGTTTGGGGATCTCAAAAAACATCTGAAAGCCGCAGGTTTCAGTCGGACGATGAAGTGAAGGAAGAGGTTTTGGAATAATTCCACACGCAACCGAAAGACTTCTTCCATAAAGGAACTACACGCTTTGTTACACAGTGGGATAAAGGCCTTAACGCATTTGGAGAGTATTTTTAAATTCCTTGTATACACTTTGGATAAAATAAATAATTTTCGTTTTCATTTGTACGATCCTTATAGATAGAATGTGTTATATGTTCCCAAGAAGATAATTTAATGTCCTTTGGTCGCCTCACTGAAAAGGCTTAACCATAGAAGCCAAAGACAACATAATGGTGGCAAAAGATGTATATGAAACAATATTTAAAGCAAAACGCATAGGAAGATTGTATTACTTATAAGAAGAGAGTCATATTTTAAGGAAAGTAACAATAGATCAATATAATATACTGCACAAAAGAATTGGGCATATTGGGGGAAAAATGGACATAATATAAACTCGAATCAAACCTCGAAGAAACAAAGAAATGAAAAGGATCAAAAGGAGGAACACGTTATGTTATCTCTTTTATCGATGATTATTCGAGGTATTGCGAAGTATTTTTCATGAAAATAAAAACTGAATCCTTGGAAAAGTTTATTGAATTCAAAAGAAGAGTTGAACACCATACGGGCCGTTAATGGAAAGGAGTATATAATCGCCAAAATGCCCTTCGCAAAATGACCACTATATGAGTTCTTGGTGTTGAAGGCTTTCAGAAAAAATATGCATCAATACAAGAACTGCTGCTAATTACAATATTTATTCGATGAATTATTTACATGACGTAGATGAAGTAGATGAATGTTCGCTCCTTATATTATGATTTGGATTACAGGTTCTCATATTGTATGATTTTCTGTTACAAAAAATGAAATAATCATAAATACATGCATATAAAATGCTAAATAAAATTAATTAACTTAAGAACGTACTTATCTGTATGCCTTCCAAGCTTAAATTCTTGAATTTATAACACAGGCCTATCTTTAATTGCAGCTGAAAATACAATGGCTTAGAACATTCAAAATTAACGGTTATGACAATGAACGTCACTTCTCGTGGCTCACAAATAAAACAGGCAACGAGAACATAAACAGCTCTCGCTTAATAAATGCTTAAATTAAACAATGTCTTATGCAAACATAAATAAATAATTAAAAACATATACTTGATGGAGCATTCTCCGCCAACAGAGTACATAAATCAAGCCTTCCAGGAATTCCTTGTTGAGAGGGAAACAACATTCCCATATAACCCACAGCAGAATGGGTTATCTGAGCGATTAAACCAAAATCTATTTTCAACGACAAGATGTCTACTCGTACAAAGCGGGAGTGAAAAAAATTTACGGCCAGAAGCTTTACATACACTAAATCACCTGAAGAATCGTACGCTAACTGAAAGGGAAAGGGAAAGAAACCAAATTATGAAAAAATGAGGATTTTTGGATGCAAAGCGTGGTATTACATCCCTATTGGAAGAAGAACATTCAAATCAAAGGAAAGTGCCGTTGAATGCATATTTGCTGGATATCCTGACGGTATTAAAGGTTAGAAATTATGGAACAAAAAGGAAAATAAGTTTGTGGTCAGTATACGGAGGGTTGATTCAGATAAAATGAGACGATTTTGCAGTTCTGTTACGATGGTGTAATAGCATGGCGCCACCATCGGTTGTGTTCGATGTGAGAACCACGTTGTTGGACTATCGCCCGGCACCGTAATTTCCACTGAAGTAGGCTGAGTTTGAGGGACTCCTGCTGACACATTTTCCATAGCCCATCAACGGTTCTTGGTCGACGACTTCCGAGCCGTCGTTTCAGGAGACCAAAACCACAGCAATCCATCGGTGATGCGTCAGGAGATTTTACAGGCACATGAGAGAAGGGAATAACTCGTATGCCCGTCTCCTGTTCCATCTTCCTGTAGTAAGCAACAGATGACTTGGCAGTGTGGCTTGATGCCTTGTCCATGTGGATCCAAACTTTTGATTGCTCACCAGGGTACAGACGTGGGATATCCTGCCGATATATGTGGTCCATTACATTACTCTGGAAGTAAGCTGCACTAATTTTACAGTTTCCAGGAACTCGACGAATCGTGAGCAGTCCACGTGAGCAATATCCGGCAACCACCATGAAGCCCTTTGAAAACTTTCCTTGCACCTTCGGACAAAATCGGACCTGGCCTTGCCCCCTCTTTCGCGATAGTAAATTGGTTTCGCTGGTTTGTTGGTGCCAGCGAGGTACACCCAAGCTTCATCCAAGGAGACAACCCATTTCCATCGGTCACCTGCAAGATGGTTTTCATACAGTTTTCTGGCGTTGGTGAATCGTTCCTGCACGTGCCTGGCCGACAGTCTGTGACCGCGCGCTTTATGACGTCGCTCCAGCCCAAGATTGTCATGAATTATTCTGGAGACTGTTGCCTGTGAAATACCTTTCCTTTTGGCTAGACTTCTCTGTGTGGGGAGATTTTCTTTCAGCACTTCAGACCGGATTTCTCGCACCACCTGAGCTGGGCGTGTTGGCTGGGGCTTGTTTCTGGTCTGCTTCTCTGCTCGTCCACGTTCATTAGATGGTCGCAATATGTTCTTTTTGATTATTCGACCCATAGTAGCTTTGGATACCACAATACCATTTCGTTTGCATAATTCCACAATGCACAAAAGACTGAAGTCAGCGTCGGAAAGGCCAAACATATACCCTTCCCAAAAAGCTGTGATTTTGGAAGCCATGTTTCAGCACGAAATGTCCCAAATAACAGCAACAAGTGTATACAAAGCTCATCCCCATGAATAGTGGACGAGTCATGCAAATCACATTCCGTCAAGGTCATACGCGGCATTTAAAGTCGTCTCATTTTATCTGAATCAACCCTCCGTAGATTTTTTTTTGATGAAGAAATCTTTCCCATGGAAAGAACAATGAAATGTACATTCAAATTGAAGACGACGAAATAACCCAAGAAGAGACGGAAACGACACTCAGTCAAAGTCAAGACATCAAAATGCCACTGTTAACAAATGAAGAATCTAACAGTATTATCCACCTGAGAAGATCAGAAAGAATACGCAAAAAGAACGTGGAGAATTGTTTTGATGAACAATGCAACCAAGTTATAGTTATAATGATTGATGATGACCCTAAAACACTTGAAGAAGCCCTAACGGAAAAAGACGAGATAAAGTGGAAGGAAGAATGGAGACAGAGTTAGTCATTTGAAGATAATAATACTTGGAAAACAGTTGAAAGAAGAAAATATGATCATATAATAGATTCGAAATGGATATTTAAGAAGAAAAAGAACGAAAAAGGAGAAATCAAAGAATATAAAGCTCGTCTTGTGGCGAGAAGCTTCAAACAAATTCCAGGAATTGAATACCACGAAACATTTTCGCCAGTAGTCCAAATGAAATCTGTTAAGGAGATTAATTCATAAGGATCTGGGATTTCGTTGTTTTAACAAGAATTGAGACTTGACAACGTAGAGTAAATTCATTACAGTTTTATTCTGAAGGGATAAGAGAGAATGTACTCTGCGCAACCAAGGCCAAAGAGAGTGGGAGCCAAAACAAGTAACAAGAAAAGAATGATGGCAACTCTGGCGTTGAACAAGTAAAACAATGACAAAAGCAAAAACTCCTTAACATACCCCCGGCTTTGAAAGGATTGCCTTTCAAACAAAAAAAAATCAGGTAAAAACATACATTCAAAAACAAGTAAGGTAAACCAATAGCAAATCAAGAAAAATGTAAATTAAACATGTCTACATACAATAAAAATTGAAATAGAAATAAGCAGAAAACACAAAATATGAACAAGTCTTTTGAGGGTGGCGACACGTGAGACATTTTCTTTCCCCGGATGCAATAAGATGATGTGGCTTTGAGCGAAGGTCATTGCAGGGAGATGTCAGAATTAGCAGCTCCTCAGTGAACGATTCAGTCTGTGCCACCTTAACGAGGCATAGAAATGCATTATTCAGTTCTAACGGGCTAATGGGGTCATAAAATCGAGAAACTTGCGGGCTGAGGCAATTGTTCTTGAAGCGCAGGATCCAAGCAACAATGCGCAAAAGACGTGAAGCAGAGGAGTAGGCAGCGAAAGGAAAGGAGCTAGACACAGCGAGATTAGATGCCGGAATAGGACGCTTGATTTCAGGCAAAGATGTTGGATCAGGAACATCGATACAAGGAGACGAAGAACGCCAACATTCTGGCGTAACCCTCTTCATTGCGCAACCATTCTGGTCCACATGACCACATAGTAGAACTCATCAATTCAGTAGGGGCAATACCTCTGGATAGAAAATCTGCCAGGAAGCGTGCTTAGTTAGACGCTGAATCTCAGAAATCCGGTTAGCCACGAATGTTTGGAGGCGGGTTGGGTTCATCCCTAGCTAGCTGAGAACGATTGTTGAATCGGTCCATAACAGAACCAGCGACATAGGCATAAAAAATATCATCAATAAGGCGGAAATAAACATAGTAAAAGCCAATATTAAACAACAATATTTAACACTGGATAGTCTAAAAACGTCACGAAATAAAACACATGCCACCCTGACCAATAATTTAGATCCTGATTCCTTAAGTGTCATCTGAGACTACGTCAGGAATAAATGTGATGAATTAAAAACAAACTTAAGTAAAATGAAAAATGAAAAAGCCCGCAAATTGCTAAACCAAAGCGACCAGAATAATGTTATTAATCTGACCGACATTGACATCCCCCACCATTTCTTGCAACTTCTATCATTAGATCTGAATTTCAAATTGCCTGCCTCATTGTATATAATTGATTATATAGCTGATATAGAAGCTGCTTTAACAAAAATCCCTGAAAATAAAAAAGAAGCGATAAGGAAAAAGGCAATATTCAGTATACATAAGTTAACATCATCGAACAACACGACACACAACTCCTTAAAAGATTTAAAAGGACTAAAAACGATTCATTCAGGAGAAAGATCTTCGCATCACTCCTATAGATAAAGGGAAAAAATAATCATTCAACTTAAGAAAGAATATATAGACAGCGCTATGGAATTCATTAATAACAACACACATTTTCAATCAGAACTACAAGATAAGTCGAAATACTTCCTCAACAAAAATATTAATCTGCTCTTAAAATGGAAAAGTGTAAAATGATTGACGATAGCACGTACAACAATTTGAGACCAAATAATTCCCTTCCTAATAATTTCTTCTCAATTCCAAAACTACACAAAAACAATAAACCAAGACCCATAACCTCGACAAAAAATTCCGCCACATACAAATTAGCCCAATATCTGTAAAAAATTTTAACACTACTGCAATTTTCTTTATTCATGTAAAAATTCCTACCAAATCAAAGCGCAATTAGAAACCACAAAATTAAAAAGTAACTATCAAATTCATACTTTAGATGTTAACATCATGTATGACCATGTTCCTGTCCCACAGACTTTAAATATCCTCAAACATTACAGACACAACTTATAGCACTAAAATCAACAATCTCATAGAGGGTGTAAAGTTATGCTAGACAATAATCAATTCACATACGTCAATAAATTATTCTCAGACACAGGGCCTACCAATGGAAAGCCCCCTGAGCCCACTTCTTGCCAACCTGTATGCACATAATGTGGAATTTGAATTGATTAACAAATCAGAACTTAAATAAAAATAGTGTGCTGGAGAAGATACAGTAGCGCTCAAAAAATAGTACACTTTCACTTTTATTGTTGTAACTTGTTTAACATTCAAGCAAATGAAATGAAATTTTTTTGAAATACAATGTTGTATAAATAAAAGAGAAATGTAAAAATTAAATAGCAATTCCTGTTGAAATCATTCAGCAACTTGCTGATCTCTGATAAAAGCGGAGTCAAAAAATAGTACACTGTCACCAAAAAGAATGAAAGCAGCATAGAAAAAGTAAACAAATGAAGAATTAGGATTTCCTAAGGCACAATAGTCTAATATTTTGTTGCATGACCATTTGCAGCGATGACAGCTTGGCATCGGGATGGCATAGAATCAATCAGTTTGGACGCAGCTGTTCAAACTTTTCTGCTGAATTTCGGGCTTTGTACCTACTGCACCTACGTTCTAATTCTTCCCACATGTGTTCGATGGGGTTTAGGTCTGGCGATTGGCTTGGCCACTCAAGTAATCGTACTTTCTTTGATTTAAACCAGTCTTTAATGATCCCCACTGTATGCTTGGGGTCGTTATCCTGTTGGTAAATCCATCCCCGAGGCATATTAGCCTTTGCAAAAGGAAGCATATGCTGAACCAAGATGTTTTTTAAACGTGCCTGTCCATTGTTCCATCGATTCTTATGAGAGGGCCCACCCCTTGATGACTGAAGCAGCCCCACACCATAGTAGATCCTCCACCATGTTTAACTGTAGGCAGTTGATATCGTGGATCAAATTTGTGATTTGGTGGGCGGCGTACATATCTAATGCCATCTGATCCAAATAATAGAAACTTCGATTCATCACTAAAGAGCACCTTACTCCACTCCTTGAATGTCCACTTCAGATGGTTTCTGGCAAATTGAAGTCGAGCCATGCGGTTTTTTGAGATGAAAGGTTTTTTGGCTGGGCGTCTTCCGAACAGTTCGGCATCCTTAAGACGTCTTTTAGTCGTTGAAACACTAACATCAACGTTGTGGAAGGTTTTCATTTCGCGGTTGATATCCACAGCGGTTTTCTTAGGATCAGTCTTAGAAAGACGTACAAGAAGTTTATCTTCCCGTGGAGTGGTTGCTTTTGGTCGGCCAGATCCTTGCTTACGGTTTACATCTCCCTGCTTCCGAAAATGCTGTACAATTCTTGCAACAGATGATTTGGGCACATGAAATTGATCCGCAACTGTTTTGTATGAATTGCCTTGATTAACAAAATCAACAATGGTCTTCTTGATTGGGGATGACAGATGGACTCGAGTAGACATTGCAAATTATATATACTGTATTATGCACAGAAAATACAGAAAACTACTTTTTCGCATTGAAACTCTCATGAATAATGACCGTGTACTATTTTTTGACCTCACCTATATTGAAAATGGTTGAGTCTCTCAGAAAAAAATTTGAGCAAGGCAATTTGCATATTTTTTCCCATTTGTGTTCCAATGAAAACTATACATTGTGAAAATTTCATTTCATTTGCTTGATTTTTAAAAACGTTACAGCAATAAAAGTACAAGTGTACTATTTTATGAGCGCTATTGTATGTAAATGACATCTGAATACTCACAAAAGACGGTGAAATTCAAAACATCGTAAGTTATTTGCATTCTAATTCTTCCTTCCAATTCACTATAACCGCAATAACCAGCTCATTTTCCTAGATCTTAAAATCAGTCTCCACAATAACAGGATGATATTTGATTTATATGAAAAACCCACACAAGCTACCATAACCATCAACTATAACTCTTATCAACCTTACCACCACATAATGAACATCATTAAAAATCATCTATCTCGCATATACAACCTTTGCTCTCCTATCAATATTCAAAAACAAATTGATATGTTTTGGATAAAATTGAAAATAAAAACGGCTATCCAAACCAAAATCTATCAAAATGCGTCCCCTATGTACCCAGACTGTGTGGACACCCTGTAGAATACACAATTTATGCCTTTGACAAACATCTAAAAAAAAAGAGAGTTAGAATTTTATTTTTCATTTACTTGTAAGCTAAAATATCAGATAATAAACTTCCTTCCTCTCTGTACTTTCTTATTGATGAATTTTTCCATTAAAGGGGAAAATTAATTTTAGACTTATCTGTTTCTTTATTAATGAAGTGGATAACTTCACATACGAGTTTTGTACCTAAAATTTATGATATAATTTCTAGCTATTGAGATCTTTAATAGAATTTTGATTTAATTTTTAATATAAAATTTTTTAATCCTTTTCTTAATAAACTCCTATAATTGCCTTTTTTAACTTTTGTTTCTATTTTATTTGCTGGTCGATTAACATTAGTTTTACGTTTAAAAGAAGCTAAACGTAATTACGTTTTATTCCTTCTTATTTTTCGCGAAATTCAAATACATTTTCAAATATAAACCCTTTCCTTTACTCAAAATTATTCAGTATAAAGAAATCATTTTCTTTTATTTTCCCAAATCCAAGTCTAATTTCATTTCAATACGTGTTAATGTTTACACTTGATTAACGCAAGTTTTTTCGCGCATTTGTCGCTAGGTGGCAACCTTGTTGTTTTTCGAGCAAACTCCTCACAATCTATTAGGCTTAGAAACAGATCGCGGAAATTAAGCCATTCAGAAAATGTCCGTTGAATTGAGGCAAACTAATCAATAGGCTGATTTAAGTATAGATGGCAGCGCCTACGCTTTATGTATCAGAGGCTATGACGCTATGGTCGAAATGAGGAGAAAATCTCGGCAACGCTAAGAATACTGTATAAGAACATGCATGTAAATTGTTCGGTTCCACAGTGTTCGAACAACAATGTTAAAAACAAAAATCTCAAGTTTCATGGATTTCCTACAGATCGAAAAATTCAGTGAGGTTAAATGAGATGTCGTAGCATCGTCACTTTCGTAAATCGTAATTCATTATAAAATTTGCTCACTGTTAGTCAATACTTGTTTATTTCCGTCAGTTTTTGCTCCTATTAACTGAAGCTTTTATTTCAAGTCTTTAACTTTCATCTTCACTAAACTTTTGTAAATAAACTAGAACAAAATTCATAAACCTTAGGGGATGCCATCTGGTGGATAGATTTGTCATTTAAATCAACCTATAGGACTAACAGTCGATGAGTCATGGCTTGGAGTAGGATGGCTTTCATTGTTAGAAACAGAGATGTTGGTCACGCTAGGAACATTCGATTCTAAAAGAAGATTAGCGGTTGCGATTAATTGAAAATAACGGGATTCGAATTCTGCAATTTGTTCTTCACCATCCGCATCATCAGTGTGGGTGTCAATTTTTAACTGCACATCTGTGAGGGATATAAGGAAAGTCTTAACATGGAACAATCTCTCAACTGGGAGGAAACAATCACAGGACGTTGAGCAGGAGGGGGGTGATCAGTTTGAACATTAGACAAATAACTCTCAAAACGAGTTAGCTGAGCTTTGATAGCTGTACGTTTCTTCTTTAGATCCATTGTCACAAAGAAGACAATCACAAACCAGAGTAAAAGCATGGAAGAATAGAATTCTTCCATGGTAAAAGTACGCAATTAAATCGAAAGTTAACACAAAACAAAATGGCGGCATGAAGCGTCACTCGATGATGTAGAACAAAGAGAAGCGGTGATCAGAAACACAGATGGCTGAAAGGCAAACAGAAACGCTGAGAAACAAAAAGTCTACTTACAGGTTTGCTGAATAAACATGACCTGCGGATGATTGCTGGAGTTGCAAAATAGCTGATACAAAGACTAGGTGCCAAAGACGCCGACAAATGACACGAATGCTCGGAGAAACGCTTGAGTTCGGCTCTGGGAACAATGGCATTTACGTACGCATGTGGCCAGTAGCATTAACGAAAGAGAAAAGTTCTTGCAAATCCTCTGCAGATAGCTCGACTTAGATCCTGCTCGAAGGACCAAATGTTAAGGCGATAAATTCATAATGATCTGGGATTTCGTTGTTTTAACAAGAACTGGGACTGACAGCGTGGAGTAAATTCATTACAGTTTTATTCTGAAGGGATAAGAGAGAATGTGCTGTTTTCCAGACCAATGCCAAAGAGAGTGAGAGCCAAAACAATTAACAAAAAAGAATTATGCGCACTCTGGCGTTGAACAAGTAAAACAATGACAAAAGCAAAAACTCCTTAACAAAATCAGTACGAGCAATTTTAGCGACAGCTGCAAACAGAGGCTGGAAAGTATACCATTTTGATATATCAGGAGCAGTGTTGGGAACCATGCTTACTATTTTTACGCTAGACACCTGGTGAAAAATACCCTAGATTACCCTAGATAATCCTGTAATAAAAATTCAAAGCCCCCCACCCCCTTTGCACCTAAACATCTATCCACCATCCAGATTTTGGCGCCCTCTAGAGGCGGTGTTATTTGAAACGATTAAATGTTAATATTAAAAATCAAAAATGAAATAAAACTAAATAAAAAGTAAATGTCATGGCTGTAGCTCGACCTGCCGAGCGACAGCGGCCACATGCAGATGTTTAGCCTGAGATACAGAAGGGGTTATTTGATGTTCATTAGCCTCTAATCGTAAAGCTCTATATATACAGCTTTATCTAATCCACCTCTGTGTATATAGAGCTTTATCTAATCCGCCCCTATAATCCTCATTGTGAAGAAGTCGCAAGACAAAAGTGGTTCAGAGTGTACCTTATATCGAAAAATATAGAAGGTACCAAAGTGATTAAACGCGAACTCCCTAGAAATGGAAAATTACCCTAGAAATTACAACCTTTACCCTAAATCCCTAGTTTCTAACCAAATACCCTAGATCTAAGGTAAAATCCCTAGAGTTCCCAACACTGATTCAGGAGCTTATTTGAACAGAGAATTACTAGGAAAAACTATTAATGAAAAAGTATTAATGAAAATCCCTAAAACAAATCTAGAAGAAAAACAAAATCAGAATTATGTATGCCTACTCTAACGAGGCTACTATGGATTGAAACAAGGAGGCCGGCAACGGAATTAAAAATTAGACACTGTTCTAAAGCATAATGGAGTGATCCCTGCTTTTATTTTAACAAAAAGAGAACAAATCATTAGATGGTCATTGAAAATGGTCATACATACTTTGACCCGAAAGAGGTAGCAAATATCCTCGGAAGGGCATTTGCTAAGATAGCAAATAAGGTTTCATTACTCAGCCTACTTCCAAAGACAAAAAAGTATCGAAGAATCGCATGCTATAAATTTTAAATCTCGAAACCTCGAAAAATATAATTTCCTGTTTCTTTACGGGAACTGCATTATGCTCTTCGTTGCTCCAGAGATTCTACGCCATGCCCAGATGGAATCTTATACGCTTTCCTGAAATATCTCTCGAGGGAAGCTTATGCTCATCTTCTCTCGTTATACAACTACATTTGGTCATTAGGAGAGATTCCAACTTTGTGTAGAGAAGCAATTGTTATTGCTATTCCAAAACCAAATAAAGACCACTCTTGCCCTTCAAACTATCGACCAGTAGCGCTAACCAGCTGTCTGTGCATAGTCCTGGAAAGGATGGTCTCTGTCCGATTTATGTGGTACCTGGAAAAAAAACACCTGTTGTCTAGGTTTCAGTGCGGTTTCCGCAAATCCCGATCAACTGTTGATCACCTTCTTCGGTTGGAGCATGAGATTCATTTCGCACAGAGACATAGACAACATGTCGTAGGGGTTTTCTTCGATCTGGAAAAAGCCTACGATACAACTTGGAGGCATGGAATAGCCATACTTTTGCGTAAATACGGCCTTACAGGACATCTTCCTTCTTTCCTGTTTAATTTCCTGGGGAATAGAACCTTCCGTGTTCGCGTTGGGTCAACACTCTCAGACCCTTTTACGCAGGATAATGGAGTTCCAGAGGGAAGTGTGCTGAGTCCCTTCCTTTTCCTCATTGCTATTACAACTTCCATCTACTGTGAACTATTCCCTGTACGTTGACGACATCGCCATTTACTGTCGAGGGTCATCAATGTTCTTTATTGAGCGTCAACTGCAACTAGCCATCAACAAGCTTGTTACCTGGGGCAACGAAGTAGACTTTAAATTTTCACCCCAAAAAACAAGGGCCGTACACTTTTGCTTTTTGAAAGGCCTCCATCCAGACCCGGATCTTACTCTTTACGGATCCCTGATCTCAGTGGTGGACTCCCACAAATTCTTGGGTCTAACCTTTGATAGAAAATTATCATGGCTCCCACATCTTCGTAATTTTAAAGCGAGATGTTTACAAGCCGTAAATGTTTTGCGCTCTATTTCCGCTACCAAATGGGGCGCTGATAGGAAGATGCTCTTATTTTTAAACGACTCCCTAGTTAGATCTAAACTAGACTATGGAAGCATTGTATATGCCTCTGCTTCAAAGAGCACCTTGAAGCTGTTAGATCCCATTCATAACCTTTGCATAAGAATTGCCACAGGAGGTTTCCGTACAAGTCCGGTAGAGAGCCTTTATGTGGAGGCTTCTGAGCCCCCATTATGGTTTAAAAGAGCCAAACTCCTCCTTAAATATGCTCTTCGTATATATGGTGAAAGTCTGCACATAGCTTTTGCCTGTTTATATGATAAACCTAGTATTCCTCCCCCTCATACCTTTAGAAGCATAAACAACATGCTCAAAAATCTTTTGGAGAGCCTGAACCTCTCATTTCCAGTCATGCATAGCCGAGAGGTCAGAGATGTTCCCCAGTGGATTCTCCCCAACCAGATATAAAGTACAACTTATTTGCTGGGAAAAAATTAATTTTAGGAAAGCTGAAATTAAGGCACTTTTTAGGAATTTTTTAGAATCCCTCCCTGATGGCTTCCACATATACACAGATGGATCCAAATCAGAGGACGGATTGCCTGTGCGTTCCTTATAGATAATTTGGTATTTGCTTGTCATGTGCCAAACGAATTTTCCATTTTCTCTGCGGAATTGTTAGCCATAGCCAGAGCGTTAGAGTTCTCTTTTAATTATCCAAATTCTAACTTTTGGATTTTCTCAGATTCCCTGAGCGCCTTGCAATCCTTGGAGTCATTCAATACAGACAACCCTTTTGTTATAAGAATCCAGGAATATCTTTATTACCTGGATATCCAGGTACCAGAATTTATTTTGTTTGGATCTTTAGCCATATGGGTATCCAGCAAAATGAACGGGTCGACAAGGCTGCAAAAGACGCTATTACTCATTTACCTATCTCGGAGCTACTCTCAATCTCCGAACATTTGTTCCCGGTCATCTACAAGAAACTCTTATCTTCTTGGCAGGAATCTTGGCCTCTTAACCCAGCCAATAAATTATATGAAATAAAGCGTACCATCACACCGTGGTCCATACCTTGTCTAACAAACAGGCGAGAAGATGTTGTTCTTACTCGGCTTAGGATTGGTCACAGCCGTCTTACTCATGGCCATTTATTAAAAAAAGACCCAGTTCCATTGTGCTCCTGTGGAGCAATGCTGACTATAAAAATTTTTCTTATACAGTGCCCTTTAAACACTAATTTACGACGCTCATTAGGGCTGAATCATTCACTAGATTTTTTATAGGGGAACAACGCTATGATTTTTAAAAAAGTGTTTCTATTTTTAAAAATTATTCATGTTTTTAAATTCATATAGTGATCCTTTTATTGCTTTAGCATTGTATATACCTGACCATTAAGCGTACGTTTACTTTATTTTATTTAATGCCCTTTACACAGTAATGATTTACACTGCCCTATATTAATATTTCTTATTATGGGAGAACCCTGGGGAAAAATGTCTGTTTATAAATTTATTAATGATTTTAAAATCATCAGTCATATTTTTATTGTTTTTCCATCTTTGTCGTTCACGTTTATATGAATATTTTTCATCTGATTTTGTTTTAAAACCTTTTGGGGCTCATAAACTGTGGGTTTTTAAACTTTTTGTCGGGCGCAAAATGGCTGTAGCAGCCGACGCCCTAAAATTCCAACCAACCAGGAATGCCTGCACCATAGAGGAATAAGAAACAGAGGGGAAACTCCCTATAGCCGCAAGGGAAACTTTTCTGAGATCACGTGACGAAAGTCAACCAATGAAATTTTCCTTAAAAACACTCCTGGCTTCGCGGCGCTACTGTCGGTTTAATCATAATTACGTCATTCTCCCGCAAATGGATTGTTATATGACGCCATATAAATACGTTTCTTAAAGCTCTTTTCATCGTAATTTTAAAAAATTTAATTCAAGTTAATTAAAAACTTTGAAAACCGGTTCTACGATGCAAGGTGGATTATCCCAGATGAAAAGAAATTATTATTGTATTACTTTCTTATTTCTTACTGTATGATTTCTTATTGATGGTCTTTGATTAACATGAGCATAGTATTAGAGGGGAGCTAATAATATGACACGAGCAATGGCGAGCTAAAACAAACATGAGTGCTTCACATGAGTGATCACGTGACAAATCAAGAATTTTTCGTTTATGTAAAACATTTTTTTATTTTTGAATACAAATTTATGTCTTTTAACATTATATTAGAATTAATACATAAACTGCGTTATTATTTTATTTATTATGTTCAAAAGTGTGTCCTCACTAGCGCCACGAAACCAGTTTTGAAAAATGACGTAGTGATTTCCAATCACGTGGTAGAGTTTCCCATCTGTTTCTCTTCATCTATGGCCTGCACCTTCTAATGTTCGACCGTTATCTCCAAGCAAAGAGTGTACTGGCATGTAACCAATTTGTTTTCCGGGGGGTTATATTGCTATGCAAATTTCTCATCTGGCAGCAAAATGTGTTGGCTTCAACCATTTCCTATGAGGGAGGTAGTAGGTTTCATGTTGCAGAAGATGAAATTGCTAAAAAGTATTATTTACGCCCTCTGTAGGGGATTCTACAAGTGTTCCTTTAATTGTTTTGAGCAGTGTACAATTTCCTGGTGTAATCGAAAGCAAAAATATGTTGCTTTGTCGTCATAAGAGTGAGAACTGATCTCTATGGTGCAAGCAACGAAAGAGTTGAAATGGCTGAAAAGCTTATTACCCGAAATAAATTGTGATGGAGGAACAGATACAGATGACATTCTTAAACTCCAAGTAGACACCAAGGAGGAACAGATACATGGTAAACAATAAAGTAACATCAGAAAGAAGTAAACATATCAAAATCTCGAATTTCTTCATCAGAGAGGAAGTGGCTAAGGGCACTGTCAATTATGTTTGCACGTCCTCTGAAGACAACGTTGCTGATATGATGACTAAATGCTGCCAGAAGTGAAGACAAAGAAGAACTGTGAAAAGTTATAACTTATTTTTTTTTTGTTTTTTACAAGGGAGGGGGTGTTAAAGTTTATTCTGTTTGTGTTAAAAGAAAATAAAAAGTAATAATTGTATTAATTCTTGCGCTTACTCATTTCCCACAAGATGTCATTACCAGTCCCTTTTGCTTTGTGTGTATGTTGTTGTTGTCAGTTAGCCAAAACAATAAAGATGGAGTCCCAAGTGCAAAAGCAATTATTTGGGCTGTGCATATATTCAAGGATTAAACCCCTCAAATCAAAAACTTTCACAATATTCAATAGTCTTAGTGATTTTTAATTAGTTTTTGTAATTGAAGTGTTTCAGTTTGTATTTTTACTTTTGATGTTACTTTTGTAGATAGATATACAATTTATGTTTTGGGTGGTTTGGTAAATACGTGATTGTCGAAATTTGAATTTTCATTCTGTGATCTGTGGATGATGAGTTTCTGTTATTGATCTGTGTTTGTTACTTTTACATGTTCATTTTCTAAGGATAAACTTTATAGTTTGTCTTGTGATTTATGTTTTTTTATGATATAAATCCTGCGCACATGATCCTTGATGTTGATGCACCCATAATTCCAATCAACCACAACCAAAATGAAGGTTCTCCAAGGTCGCATTTCAACATGTGTTCTTTCTTAGAGCAATTAAAAAAACCAGAACGCAAGTTCTTCATTCAGCATTCATCTCTTTGTACGTCGATGACATTAAAATCTAGTCTCAGACCCCCTCAGTGCCATTTATTGAACCCGTACTATAAACAGCAGTTAGCATTTAACTGAAATGGATTGAAAGTCAGAAGACGGTTGTTCACTTCTGCCGTTTTAAGAGGATTACGTCCAAAGCCGGTTTTAGTTCTCCAAAACTCTGCTGTCCCTACAAATAAATTCTTAAAGTAATTTCTTCAGCTGTACTTTTGACAAAAAAATCTCTAGGATCCAACACATTCGTAAACGAAAATCCAAATGTCTAAATGAGATAAACATACTGCTGTTAATTTCATACTCCTCGTCGGCACTACCTTGCCATGGTAGGGCTTGGGTGCCTCCATTATGCAAGGGGGACGTTAACTGAGAGATAAAATAAAAGTGTCCGGTCGCAGAGTGATTCGAAATAGCTCAAACCCTGGCCAAAAATAATTTTTTTGTTTATGATAACAGAAATAAAGGCAAATGTTTTCTATCATTCAAATGAGTTATGTTCATAATGTACATGCTTGCTTAAATTTGCATCCATCATTAAGTCTACAGCTTCTTCTGGTGTATATGGAATCGGTTGTTTCTTCGATGTTTTCCAAACTTTACTGATTTTTCTTTGGTCTTGTAGGTGTAGTTTCTACCGGTATATTTGTGTAAAACTACAGTCTTTTTGGGTCAAAGATTTATCGCATTAGAGGAAAAACAAATCTCCGTAGATCGCTCCGATCTAAAAAAAATTCGATAACTTATTATGTTGCAGGCGGTTGCAGCTGAAATTTATTTTTTAACATCAGAAGTAATCAGGGAATGTAAATATCCAAACCATTTACTGGGGCAAAGCAGGGCTTTTTTATAGCTCTCACAGAATAAAAGGATTTTTGATATTTTCCTCGTTTTCAGACAACTACTAACTTATATTTTAATATATCCAGAAGTATGAAAACTATCTGTGTGCAAAAATTAAATTTTACGCTATGATAAGTTCGTTCTTTTATAACAGCCTGCCGAGTGAAATAACAACCCTCAGTTTTTCTCCCTCTTATAGCGGGAGTATGCGGCATACAATATACCACACGCAAGCAAAACATGTTGAAACGTGTTGACTGGTGATATAAAAGCATACTCCAGCTGCAATTATTTCGATATCCATATCTTGAAAAATCAATTTTTCGCCAGGATTGAGCTATTTCGGACCACTGTGGGTCGGTTGGACCAACATCTAGACATAAGGCCTCGGCACGAAAGACTCTGACATCATACAGTAGGCAGCAAGACTATCTATAAATACAGGCCGTGGCAGTCGGAAACCACCATTTACATGACTTTCGACTGCCCTGGCTTGTATTTATAGTTTGCCTTGCTGCCTACTATATGATGTCAGAGTCTTCCGTGCCGAGACCTTGTGTCTAGAAGGTGTTGGTTGGACACGCAAGGGGACCGGAGTTTCTTAAGCATCCAGTGTGACCTCTATATTGGGCGGCGATTCGTATTCGTGGGGCAGCGGAGATCCATGTAGTTGCAGAAAGGTTATTCCGGAACAACACCACTTTGGCTGCCGTTTCTCTAAAAGACGGGAACCTGAAAATAGCCGGTTCAGTTTAATCGGATGGTCGGGCCACCTTGGAGATGCGGCATTTGGGTTAGGCTATACCAGGTCTGTAAATATGAAACCGAAATTTTCCCATCGACGGCCCTAGCTGTCAATATAGTTACCGTCAAACCCCGTCGTTGGCGCCATTTTCTTACTCTGACAGCTGACAAAGATTTTCAACGCGCAACAATACAAGTTTCCTACAACGACATATTTGCAATAGCGTTGAACATGTCGAATTTTCTGCTTGGAAATTACAATTTGCGGACAGCATTGATTTTCTGTTACCATTTGAAGAAAACTGCTGCAGAATCGCATCGAAAGCTTGTCGAAGCTTACGGTGAGCATGCTCTTGGTAAATCACAATGCTTTGAGTGGTTTAAAAATTCAAAAGTGGCGATTTTAACGTCAGAAACGATGCTCTGTGTTTTGTGGGATCATGTGGGTGTGATCTATTATGAGCTGCTGAAACCTGGCGAAACCGTTAATACTGAACGCTACTTACAACAAATGATCTATTTGAAACAAGCTTTGCGTGAAAAACGACCGGAATATCAAAAAAAAAAAAAAAGCTAGGAAATAGGAAACGATTGAGGCGTTTAGAAGAAAGGAGAAGAAACCACTAATCCACATAAAATATTTAATCGGATGAAGGATGCACATTTCGGCAGCCAAGCTGCCTTCTCAGCATACAGGAAAGCTTCGAATAGCTTTCCTACTCTGATCGAAGCTTTCCTGTATGCTGAAGAAGGCAACTTAGCTGCCGAAATGTGCATCCATCATCTGATTAAATATTTTATGTGGATTAGTGGTTTGTTCTCCTTTCTTCTGACGTCTGTCCACAGTATCTGGCTCCATTTATTCAGTGTTCTCGAGGCGTTTAGTTGGGAAATACTTTCACATGCGGCTTACTCACCAGCCTTGGCTCAGTCCAATTACTACTTATTTGCATCGATGGGACACGCACTTACTGAGCAGCGCTTCACTTCTTATAAAAATGTACGAAAATGGCTCGATGACTGGTTTGCCTTAAAAGATCAACAGCTTTTTTGGCGTGACATCCATAAATTGTCTGGCAGGTGGGGAAAACGTATAACCAGTAAAGGACAATACTTCGAATAAAATATTTTATCATTTTCATACAATAAACATGTAATACAATTCCGATGATGAGCCGAGATGGCCTCGAAAACATGTTTAGGCGGACATAAGATATAATTCATTGCGTTATAAATGTTTCCATGGAATGCCTGGAGTTCCTCATGTGGGTGATGAGAAGTTTTCACCGCAATTTCAAGATCCATTGGTGAAAAGAAAAGAACTAAGTGTTTCCAAACATCTTCGGGAACCATGTTGGACTTAACTTTTGGCACAGGATGGGATTCTTCCACTCACAATGAGGTAGCCAAGAAAAAATGGAATTCTGTAAATATACTTATTTGTAAATAGCACTAGCGTTTGAAATGTTTCAGTTTTAAATAGTGGTATTTTTAATATAAATAATTATAAGACAGTGATCATGTCAAAATAAATGGTTGAGATTTAAGTTGTAAAAGGTTGTTTTAAAATAAACATGTATTTTCTATATAAAAATTCCGGTTTCATATATACATGCCTGGTATATAGTGCAAAAAAGATTCCCTTGTTGGGCTCCGTGGTGGGTGGGGAGCGAGGGAGAGTGAGTTTTATTGTTTATTTTTTACTAAATTTCTTCAACAATTTCTTCAGTTTTTTTTTATTTCTTCAATTTCCGTTTGTACACCGGATGAATTTGTTTCCATAGGCAAGAAGCAAAATTTAAATTCTGCATCGGGAAAAGAAATATTATTTGATGGAAATGCAAATACAGGCATCATGTTAGCAACTTAAAATACAAAAACGAAAAACTTAGTCCCATGTCTGAAGCTTACTCATAAAGCAAAACGTATGCAGTGGACAAGAGAGAATGGGGTGGGTGAGCGCTCTAAGCATTGTACGGTAAACTTTTCGAAGCCGGAGACATTGATTTCTGATTTTCCAAAATAATGCGAGCTAGCAATGAGTTTATTACACTCTTGGACGTATAAGAGATTCTTCTGGAAAACTTTAATAAAAATAAACATCAACTATTCGGATTCCCATTTTGTTAACATCTTCAGTATCAGCAGAGACATTTGATTTAAGTGCCATTCCCCCTCGGGCACTGAAATCTAATACCAACGTTCTATAATTTAATGAGAAGGCATGCCGATATCTAGCAAATATATTGACCTGACATTCTCATATTTCGTTAGGACTACTAAAATGGAATGCTTAACGCTTTGCTCCCACCGATCCCTATGTTACTTGGGAGTCCATTCTCAATCTCGCTATGTCATCGAGGATATCCTCTGTTGTAATTTGGAAATTTTGTGGGCTTGTCCATGTGTCTCTGTTTTACAATCAGAACAGCATCAGTTGTTCTCACAGTTGTTGACTATCCAGCCTCGGAGAGGCCAATAACACGACCTCGTTCAAGGTCCGTTAATTGCGTGAACGGTTGTCGTTGTCGTCGTCGCGGCATTGAGACCGTTGTGCGGATTACAATACTGTACGTTCACGAGGCATTGGCGTAGAATGTGTAAAGCGTATCTCTTATGATTAGAACAATGCCTCAGTGTACAATTAATAATCTTATTTCTGAAATCGTATGTAAGAGAATTCTAGTTATCAAGAATATTATAAGGGAAAAACGATTCTATAAATTTAGAGAGTCGTATTTTAGGAACTATCTTTATCTTTGAGTGGCACGTGTCTTGTCCTAATCAAGCATTCATTTAAGGTGTAACAGTCTGCTTATAATGGTTTTATTTTGAATAAACTACATCTGTATTTTCACAGCTACAATTCGCATGCCAGCTTCTCTTCCGAAGCCACAGGAGTATCAATTGAAAACAATTAAATTATTCCGAAATTTTGTATACTAACTCAAAATATACATCTGCTTTTCTTTAAAATATAAGGGAACTTTGTTTTTATAGCTTTTATTTACAAATGAAAAACTAAGAAAGCTTTTGAAATAAAATAATTACAACATTGGCCAAACAAGCTTAAAAATTAATAGTGCGATTTCATAATTACTCAATAAAGCTTATATAGAAGCCAGGGATGAAGATATTTTTCCTGGACTCTTTTCGGCGATTTTCATTTGCTTTATAAAATGTATCTGTCAGTAAAAAAACAAAAGAATCCATTTTTTCTCTGTGTTCAAAAATATTGCTTTTTTAGCAAGTAAAATTAGGCCTCATTCATAATTTTAAAAAAAAAAAACCACTTCTACTCAGTTTCATTGATTTTGCAATCACCAGAACAAGCATTATCTCAAATAAATAAGACATTTATTTAGAAATGTGAGTTTAAATGTAAGTTTATCTCGTTATCGGTTATAACATCTCTATATTGTAATCAGAAATGCCACTCGAATAAGAGTTTAATGCTGTCGTCCAAGAGCATTTTTAAGAAGCTTTCGTAATTTGAACCCTACTCTTATACAAAGAGCATTTCCGATGTTTATGGGTCGTTGGTTTTGCGAGATTTCGAAACAAAGACTATCGTATGACATAACCGGAAGTGGACTTTAGTCATGCTTTCCAAAGTTAACGATGAATAGCAAGATAAATAGAAATATTTATTTTGAGATTCTCTCATGATTCCTCCATTACACAAGCTCCGTCCTTCCTCCTATTCAATAGATGCTTTGATTTTCTTTTTAATGTTTAAAACCATACACTTAAAGTTCGTTTCCTTAAAGATTATTTCGTGCTAATATATTATACGTCTTATGTAATGTGTATGGTCTATCGTTATTTGAGAAAATTACACGTGACTTTATTGAAAACCATAGAATCACATTGCGACAGAAAGACTTTTGGAGGTTTTTATAAGCTACTCCCTAACAAAATTAAGTCGAGATAAGACTTTATCATAGCCACCTAGTATCCCGCATCTTTACTGAAACTTTTTATTTTAGAGTCAAGCCACCTGAGCACCATTTCTTATGTGTATTGACAGTCTCATGTCTAATTAGAGTAGCGTCTACTTTTAAATTCATCACTATGTATACTGTATATAAAATAGTGTCTTGCGATTAATCGCAGAAACATGGATTATTCGATTTTTTTTATAATTCGATGCATCGCATGATCGATGTTTCTACATTGTGTTTGTGTCCATGATGGCGCGATCAGTAAAATTTTACCTTTTTAAGGAGTGTTTGGGATGAATTTAAAGGTATTTAAATAATCCCATCTTTTTGTTATTTTATCGATAAATTCGGTAATTTTATTTTTGTGTTATCGTAGTTTTTACGAGTTTTCAATTGTGATTTTAAATCTTTGCTTAGTGTCCTACTTAAGAGCTATATTAATGTAATGGTACAAAGCATTTTGATGTTTCAATTTATCATTCCAATATTAACTATTTTACTTAAGCATTCAGTGCGTTTGATGGAATTGCTAATTTGTTAAGACAGATTATAGAAAAATAAGAATTATTGCAGAAATCTATTCTTGTGTCTTTAGCTAATATTTTTGTTGAATGCGAGTCAATACTCCTTTAGGATAAGTTTTACTAAGGGTTTGATCATTATTTATCTAATTATTTATTTACCCATTTACTTGTTTACCAAAGGAGCCCGATTGGTTCCTTTAAATTTTCATCTTTATTTTATCCTATTGTCAAATAAACATTATTTACTTTAATTGCGTCATCTGTCACTGGATTTATTTCCACTGCGTACACTTCTCTGTTACCTTACAAATCCTCACGTGACAAAGAGTCTACAAAATATAATCTACAATGTTTTGCTTATTGTTAACACATCTTTTTCCAGTAAATCGTCTCCCTCTGATGCCAGTAACCGTGTTCCACATTTGAAGAATACATTCAATGTTATCAGAAAAAACATAAAAAGATAACAAAATCTGCATTATTAAATTAGTTGTTAAAACAACACTGGCTAAAAAATAAGAGTGAATGAAATGACCCGTCAGCAAAAAATACTTGCTATTAAATGTCTGAATGGCTATTTAAGGATAAAATATTCTTTAAAATACCAGGCAGGCTATTGAAATTATAATAAAAAATTTATCATCTAAGAACTAGAGTATAATAAAAAATACAGGGTTTTTGGTACAAAAAATTGATAATGCAATAGTTTAAAAGTGATTCTATGCCAAGAAAAGAGGGTACTCTTTTTCAGAGAAAATTCTGAATATCATAAGAGCTTGCTAGTATAACGAGCATTTTTTACGGAATAATAGTACGCCATTTTAGTGGAAATTTCATAGATAAGGTGCTGGAACAAAGTATAGAGCCGGGATGAAAATGCAAATAAACGTAGCAAATCCATGCTGATTTTGTTGTTTTTTTATAGACGTGAATTAGATGATGCAAAACGTTGTTTCCAAGAGCATTTTACAACGAATAAGGAATCAAATGCAAATTGACAGCAATTATCCCAACCTAGCCACTTGCAAGTTGGAAAAAAGTTTAGAGTCTAACGTTTAATACCCTATAAAGGCACCCATTTTTCTCAATGACCTTTATTAATCTGTTTGTCATTGATTCACTGAGTTTCACTAACACTTCTGGATCAAGGTTTTGCCATGCTGCAGTGATACTATTCACCAATTCTTCTTTATTACTGTACTGACGGAAATTGCTGTATACAGAACGCACTAAAATTCCCCAAATGTTCTCCACTGGGTTGAGATCTGGACTCGGGGATGGCCAGTCTAGAGCAATCACAGAATTAGCGTCAATCCAGTCCTTGGTTGAGGCCGAGCTGTGAATCGTAGCATTGTCCTGCTGGAAAATCCATTTATCCTCCTTTATGAGCGGACCGTATGGAAGCAGATTATCCGCCAGAATATCTTGATATGCAATGGAATTCAACCGGTGTGTTACGAATGCAATAGGTGCAGTTCCGCCAGCAGCAAACCCTCCCCAAGTTATTACTGAGCCACCTCCAAACTGTCTCTTTGAGAAGAATTCCTTTTCATCTCGGATATCATGCCAATAGTACTTGAAGCAATCTGGTCCGTCCATCTTGAACTTCTCGTCTGAGAATGCAATATTCTTCCACTTAACACCGTACGTAACGTATTTTTTAGCAAACGCGACACGTGCTTCACGATGAGCTGCTGTCAGAGGTGGTCTTCCTTCCATTTTTGAGAAGAAATGCAACACATTTATTACGGTTCTATTAGTGCACGGGAGGTCTAGTTCGGCAACAATCTTAGAAGAAGTGTGCTGATGACGAACAAAGCTTCTTATTCTTGACGTCTGGCGAGCGGAAAGTGCACTTGGCCTGTCAGATCTGGGTGCCATTCCATGTGTACCTGAATTTTGGAGAAATTTGTTAACAGCTGACTTGAAACGTCCAATTTTTTTCCCAATTTCATATTCAGTCTTTCCACATCCCTTAAGAGCAACAATTTGTCCTTTTTCATACTCTGAAAGATGTTGCCCTTTTGGCATCTTGTATATTGGTGTTATATTACACAAACAGTATGGTACTAGCTGGCCGCCCGTGCTTCGCAACGGAGTATTACAGAATCCTTATTACGATAATAGCTGGTTAACAGGATACCGGAAGACTTCCTAGAAAGCAAGTCTGTGCACGGAATCGTCACACATTGTTGCACCATCATAAAAAGTCAGAATTTAGGGCTTATTATTGGTAGATATACAATTAACACTGACTTTTTATTATGTAAAGATGTATGACTTTTCCGTGTATATGCCTTCTTTCTAGGAGGTGTTGGTACCAGCCACCCTGCTGCCGAAAAGTGTAGGAATAACATTGCAATTCAATAACCAATGTTTGTTGTACGTGTTTTGGATACTATTCATTTATATAACAATGAATGAATTTAATGAATTTGGACAATACTTCTTTGTAGACCACATTTTTAGTGAACACTCTGCGGTGTTTCTTCAAGTTGCCTTGTTCGTCACTTGCAAATACTTTTACCCTGACTGTCTCGAACGATGTTGGTTCTTGAAAATGCAACGTAAACTCGGCAATGACTGAATACTGGAGATGGCAAGTAAATGCCAAGTGAATCCAGTGTTTGTCCTTGGCTTTTGTTGATCGTTTTTATCCTTGATTTAGCATTTCGTATTTTTCATCGAATAGAGCTTTTTCGGTGTCTGTGTCGAAATATTTGTTTGAGTGGATGTGCTCGTCATAATTGCCATGTGGAACCTCGAGCCCAAAATGTGCCAATGACTTTCTTTGATAAGCGTTTCTTATCCCGTCAGAAAAGCGTTTCTTATAATCTTCCATAAGATTGTCTATATGTCTATCAAACAATTTGGCTGCATCAGATGGTTGACACATGATGCAGATAAATGCAAATAATTGCCTAAGCTCTATTGGCATTTCATGAGTTGCAGCCTCATTTAGGCAAGTATCCCATTCCGAGTCATCATCAGTTAGGCCCCATGAAATGTAGGCTTCCTGGAAGGTTGAATATGGAACAGGGTTTCCTTTAACAGTTCTTCAATCATCAAAAGAGGTGGCTCCTCGAACATGTAGAAGGAGAATTCGGAGGAACCATTTCTCCTCTCTGTGGGACATACCAATGACGTATATTAAAGAATATCTTTGATATACGTCATTGGGACATACGGCGAGACTAACGAGAAATACAGGCTCCAAGATAGGTCTATTAACAATTCAATCTTCATTGTTTCAACCGGAGCCTGTCTTTCTCGTTAGCCTCGGACATACGGTAAACATCTTACCAATTGTAGTTTCCAACAATACTGATATAAAAATGCCATCAAACAATGCTGATACAAACAGTGTACACGTAACCTTGGCTACATAGCGATGACATTAGCCGATTATATATATAGATATGCTCTCATATGACCTTGCTGTATATTTTCATCACCTTAAATAATCCTTTCAACTAATAAAATATGCAAGAAAGTGGACGACTGTAAACTTTTTTCCACCTTGCAAGAGGATGGTGTGGCGAAATGGCTGTTAATTTGCATTTGATTTCTTATTCGTTGTTAAATGCTCATGGAAACAACGTTTTGTATCATCTAGTTCACGCCTATAAAAAAACCAACAAAATCAGCATGGATTTGCTACGTTTGTTTGCATTTTCATCCCGGCTCTATATTTTTTTCCAGCAGCTTATGCACTACAAGTTTTAGAGGTAGTCAAACAAAAAAGAATGAAGTTCAAGATGCAGTTTTCAAAAATTAATGAAAGTTCATTTAAGAAAACTTAACTTCAGGTCTTAAATTACCATTAAATGTTAAGATGCATCAATACAAAACGCTTTTCCGTTGCCATTGGTATTTTTGAACGAAATATTTACATCTTAACTTAAGAATTAAAAAAAATAGCAACACAAAACTCACCTTCGTGCGTCAGATGGAAATCTGAATTTAAAATTTTTTACTCCACCTTGACGGTTTTACAAAATTTTGCAGCACAAAATCTTCCTGATATTTTAAATTTAAAAGATGTCTCTGATAAACACGTCTCTGAATATTGGAGATCAAAGAAGGACAGCGAAGAGAGCAGAGCAAAGGAACAAACTTCAGGCAGTAACTCCCTTAATCAAAACACGTTGCGCAAACGTGATTTTGCTAACAGGAAGTAAACAAACAACCAAGCAACTCCTATTTTTTGTTCGAAACTGAAACTACTAAAATTACAGTGGCTCCATCTGACGAACTGAGCAACCTTGATGAGCCCGTTGCATGCTGGGAGCTGTGGATGCTTGGAAGTAGTAGCTAATGCCAAGTCTCCTTTTACAACAAATCTCTCTGACTTGAGCAATCGTGCGTCGACAAAACGAGCGGCTCGCACACGAGCTCACGTCAACAATACTTAACAAATAAAAAGAAATATCTTAGAATAGCAAATGGTAGTTTTTAATAAAATCTTGTAAACATTCCAAGGAGGAGCTTTAACACTGAAGCAGAAATACATTTATACATTTATTAACAAGAAATTACTCCCCCGAGTAGGGCAATGCACATAGCAAACCCTGCGATCACCTATTTTTGGCCCTTTGTTTGCTCTTTTTTTCCTCTTCCCCAAGTTTTTTTAATCAAAAAATTGATTTTATCGAACGCAATGTGTAGAAAATGTAAAAGAGCTGGTATATTCTTTCCTTTATCGTCATTTCTGATGAAATGACATATCACATGCCATATGTTGCCATAATTTTAACGACCATGTGTCTGCAACCCCACTGGAACAATTGCGCCTAAACTGCATAGTAATATATATCTTGCCTAGAGAAATCTGTATACTGAATTTCAATCCTTTACGTTGTGACATTTCATGTAAGTTATTAGCATATAGCCCAGCGGAAGGACTGCTTAGCCTCCTTGCTATTCCCGTTTTATTGTGTGGTTTGTTTTCTTTTGCAATTTTAAATTTTTTTTGATGTGTTGGGTAAATATTAAGTTTAATTAGTGGTTATTATTTGTTTTAAAACGTCACCCTGTTTATTGCGTTGTCGTATTTATGGTTGTTATTGCTTTTTTTTTTTGTTTGAGACGATCACTGTTTTAACGTTTTGTTCGCTACAACAGAGACCGCGTTTATTGGAGCTGGTATTGTTTACTCGGAGAGTTTCTTTTCTGGGAAGGCAAAGTCAGCCTCCGGAAGCAGTATTGTTGTAATCTTGTTGTTGTTGGTGTTACGGAGGAATTTTTTTAAGTTGTTCATATGTTTGGTTCCTGGATGTAAAAGCCGAAGCGAGAGCTCGTTGTAGCTTATGCAAAAGCCGCGAGTGGAAAAAGAACATCGGGAGTGTGATCAATCAAGCGTGTTTTAGACGTTAAAAACTGGATGGCAAATTTAATTAATGCATAAAATCTATAGTATCGTCCGGAACCGTGATTCTGTATAATTTTTAGTTTGATTAATTAATATTTGAGAATTTTTTTATATGCATATTCACTTTGTTGTCCTTTGCATCCGTTTCAACGTGTGCACTGAACGCTGCCGCGGCTTGGCTGCCGGAGGCCTGCTAAGCCTGGTGGAACTGATGGACGGGTAAAAGACAAAGCATTTAGAAGACATCGGTGATGAGTGTTTTGAACATATTTTGTTGCGGCAAAGTGAGAACCAGTGTTTGACGTTTGAACATTGAAGTGCAGTGGTGATGGGCCCAGAGATCTTGGCGTGATCCGTCCCATTTCAAGCGCATTTGGGGACGCCATAAAGCAGACTCTAAAGGAAAATAACGTTTGTGTCTAATCGTTTGTGTTATTAAGAGTAAGTGTAGTTGCTTTCTTGTTATAGTGTTAATTTCACTAGTAATAGTTTGAAAGTTCTTATAAAGAGGGGCGTACCCGTTTGCCAGGTGAGTTGCATGTGGGGCCGCTAATTTTGGAAGAACCTTATAGACTGATGCGCAGTGTGGGATTATAACTGGATATAATCCTGCTGCATTATTGCTGGTGCGTTTAAGGCTCACGCCAAGGCCAGCGTGCAGGATACCTTTCGACTTGTGCTGCGAACCGAGGCCAATGTGTGTTACCCGGTAGGGTTTCAGTGGTTGCCACTCACACGACGTCGTCTTTGGCGTTGATTTGGCTTCTGACGGGTGACGCCATTCGCCCAATAAGTTTGCAGCGAAAATTACCGCGCGGTCAGACTGTTCAAGATATCAAAAGCCTAAGGTGCATAAGTTTGGAGTCCGTTGTTGAGGACTCGGGGCGACTTTTCCCTCTTTACAGGATATGACCTGAATGTTTTAGGTATTACTAGTATTAAGTATCTTTGATTCTATGGAACAATATGAAATGATGTCTAAGAATTTGTTTGGTTGTCTCATGAAATGTTCGAGAGGCCCCTCACATGACAAACAGCGCAGTCATCAATGATGCGGTCGTTGTATTGAATGAATTAGCTCGTTATGTATAAGGGTGTCATATCGCCGGAGCGAGAGAAAAGTTAAAAACGGCGATAAGACAGTAAATTCGAAAGGGGGGGGGGAAGTCCCGGCCTCCCCAGCAAAGTAGGATCGCCCACGGAAAAAATAAGTGGCAAAAGCGCCGTGACAGAACTTTGAATATCGGAGGAGATAATGAGGCGAACAAAGCGGTATTTAAGGAGAATTGGAACGAGGCTCAAGAGGGAGCGAGACAAAGAGCCCAGCCGATAAAAAGGAAGGAAGACCCGATGCCGAGAATTGCTCAGGACGCAACAACGCGAGCAAAGCAAACGGACGACCGAGCAAGAGATAGCAGCAAACGTGAGTCAGTTATCTTTTACAATTCTAATCAGGATTCATCGACTGGGTCTCGCCTCGATAGTCGGAACCAAGGAAGATCCATTCGTCTGCTGTCGCAAACAAACGGATCGCAACGAGCTTCGTGCCAAGCAAGACTGCCATTACATAATCTCCGTGGATCGAGAAATCTTATGCCGTCCGAACGAACGTGCTCGCCGACGGGAGAAGGATTTATCAGCCAGAATACTGCGCACGGACTTAATTACCAGGCAAGGATTTTCTCTGTGAACTATTACATTAAAAGCAATCATATTTTGCATAACCTATCTAGTCAATTTGCGGAGTGTCCCGCAGACGTACCCCCGGTATCCCCAGGACCAGGAGAGGAGGAGACGGTAACCGAAACAATTAAATACCGGATCTCCCAGTCGTCGCCGACCCAAGGAAAGATCATTGACGGTGCTATCGAGGAACCAATTAACGATTTTCAGACGGCAGCATTGATTCAAGGCCCGGAAATTGAAGGAAGCAGCGGGACGGCGTTCACTGAAGCTGTACCTGCTCATCCGCTAGAGGACCGCTTACACAGCCACAAGGAACGGGAGTCGGAGGGCTCGACACCCACGCCAAAGGCATCATTGTATCCCATCCAAAGGGAAACCATCCAGGCCAACGAGGCGATTTGCAAGTTCGCAAGTGCGTTCCAGCTTAGTGAGTACTCACGCGGCGGGGCGCGCTTTGCTTTTGGCATCACATCGTTGGGTAGGATTTTCTGTTAAAATTCTTAGTGGAGATCGAACTTAGATAAATATTATTCTAAATTCGTTAGGATAAAAATTTAACTGAATACCCATTTAAAAGTGTGGACAATGGAATTGTGACTGCAAAGATTATTTAAGAATTAATACAGGGTGTAAATGGACGACGTTTCACAAATTTAAGGATATGTAGAGGATGAAACTCTGAGCAAAAAAGTCTAGTCGTGTTTTTAAAAAGTTATAGCGCTCCGTTAAAAAGTTATAGCGCTTAGTTAAAAATTGCTCAGCGTCTGTACCAGAGACAAATGAAAGTAAGAGACTGGCAGTGCCCTATTCATTTTGCTGAGCGCTACTGGTGCCACCGGAAGTGCAGCGATCTCCATTATGGGAATGGCAGAAACGTAAGGTGGCGTATGTTCTCAATGTTATTTCAGCTGTTTTTGTAGATGATTTCAAGAGGTATTAGTAAGCGTAACCTGTTTTCTGATTTTTTAAAAAAAACTTTATTGCATTAACTAACGATAACGTATACTTTTAATGACTTTCAATAGCTGATTCAATGCCTTAAGAATTTTTAAAAGAGCGCGTACAACTCGCAACTCCTATCGTTATTGTAATAATGGAGGCTTAGACAGAGACAAGTGAAAGCATAGATGAAGAGAACTGAAGAAGCAAAGTTATTTCTTCATCCATGGTGAAAGTAAATGAATCTAGAGGAAGGATGAATTTATTTTTTAAGTCTTAACTGATTTTTATTATTATAAAAGTTGATTCTT
>JAHWFO010090511.1:372789-389767 GCA_023313115.1 Rhysida immarginata | reverse complement strand
TATAGGGCTAAGCTAAGAAGGTAGTTTGTATTGGTTGTTTTCTTTTGATTTTCGCGTTTTGTTTTTGTAATATTTGTTGTATAATTTTTTGATTGGTTCTTATATATTATAAATACTCGGCTTCTCTTGTTGTTCTTTACTCACTGATGAAGAAATGTACATCTGAGTCATTAAAATTTATTATGTGGAATAGTGGTTTCGGAGTTATTTTTCTTTCTATAGTTGTGTCCACAGTTTTTGGCTTGATTCCATTGTATTACCAATGGAGTTTCGAAAATAGTTTCAGTTACACAAAAAATTTAAATTGATTTATTCTTTATTGATTTTTAAATATAATAAGTCGTGATAAGACACTGCGTGTATTTTCTCCATTTATTTTTTTCTGTCAGTCGCTTGGTTTCATGGTGATATCGAATATTACAGTATGTGATGACAATAAGTCTAATAAGTCGAAGCACATGATCATCAGAAGGACTCATTTCAAATGAATGGTGAGTTTAGTGAAAATATTAATTTTGTTTTCGGTTATAAAATGTAATGTTTTTGCTAGAATTTTGATAGGCATATTCAATTTAATTGCTCTTTGCTCTCCTAGATTATAAAATTCACTCCTAATGACTTTTTTCTGAAATTTTGCACAGGTATACTACATCTTTCGATGGTGTGATAAGGCCTCCTTATTTTTTTTCTCAATGAAGTTAAGGCTGTGGTAGCTCTGATATTGCTCTTTCAACGCTTCTTTACATTAAATGCAGATTATAGATTTAATTAGACCTAGAAACGAATCCTGCCGAATCACAATATTTTGACAAGATTTTAATATCAGGGATTGGATAATATTGAGACGCGTCATCTGATATGGATTCATGATTATATTCATCAGATTTATACATGAATTAATGTTTTGTGCCCTGCACTCAATTTTAACCTGGTAAATTTAATGCCAATCAATTTGTCATTAATTTAATGTTTAATAAAAAATGCTGTATAATTTTGTTGCCGAAAAGATGTATCCACTTTTTACGAAGAATGTCATCCTTTGGAAATCGGTTTCGTTTTCTAATTTTTTTGTTTAGCTTTGAAATGGCTATTATACACGGGTGTAAGAGCTTGGTGCTTATTTCTTGCGTGACAATTTTTTTTTTAATGTATTCATCACAATAAAAACGTTTATACCTATGTTTACTGAAATATCAGATGTTTATACTACATGTATAAAAAAATTTAAAAGCTGCGTCACAAAATTGTTTTAAGATAATAAATAAAAATGCAATTTTAATTTTTGTTAATCTGATAATAATGGAATATTTGTAAAGGCAGGACATTTAAACTGGAAGGATATTTAAAAGTTTAAATGCTATCAATAAACAAACCTAACATAATTTATCAAATATTAACTAATTGATTTTAAAATTTTAAATTAAAAGAAAACCTGGTAACCTAAAATATTTTTGAAAAGGTATTTAAATCGTTTTTTTGTTTTTTTTTTAACAAAAAACGAAAAGGAAGAAATAATTCTCAGTTCAATAAAATAATCAGTTTCTTAATCCAAATATTGTAATAAGCAATTAACTAAAAATATAATTACTTGTGAACTGAAGTATTTGATCTTTTTTAAAAAAACGATTTGACCAATATATATGAGAATTTCGTCCAGTTAGATATTAGAAGGGGGATTATAATTTGTACATCTCGTACTAATCAACAATAATTTGGATTATAATTAGTGAACTGTATATTTTATTTTATTAACTTTCAAATTATAATTTATAAAGGAGAATTTTCCTAGTTGATTGTTTAATATAACTCGTCCTCCTTTTCCATTTAAACTTTTTTTTTAAATTTATGTTTAAGAATAATTTTATTTATCACGAAATAACTTTTTATCGGATGGGCCGATTTGGATGATTATTTTTTTGTTTAATAGAGCAAGTTTTTCTGGTGGTTCCATAATAAATTCATCGAGATATCTTAGGTAGATATTAGAAAAAATAAATGTTTGCGATTGATTCACATGCATTGCCTACGGCGGTCAGCTGTTTCTTGCCAATCCCGATATGGCGGCGCGAAGGCACCACTAGAGGGGAGGTCACTGCCAGTCTCTTACTTTCATTTGTCTCTGGTCTGTACTAGGGCAATGTAGATAAAAGGATGGGCAGTGACATCGGACCGGAAGTCCGCCATTTTTGATCCCACTGTGAATCAGGAAAAGTGTATAATTTATATGTATTTCGACTGTGATTACTGCTATTTGGTGCACAACAACCAGTCAAATATGTGTTTAGTTGAAAATATGACGAAAAACAAATAAAATTATTATGTGTAATGAGTTGTAACGTATTCCTGATTCAAAATGGGATCAAAGAGTGGGAATACATTACAACTCAATACTCATAATGTTTTTATTTGTTTTTCCTCATATTTTCAACTAAACACATATTTGACTGGTTGTTGTGCATCAAATTGCAGTAATCACAGTCGAAATGGATATTAATTGTACACTTTTCCTGATTCACAGTGGGATCAAAAATGGCGGACTTCCGGTCGATGTCACTGCCCATCCTATATCTACTTTGCCCTAGTCTGTACCAAGATAGATTTCCGGAAGTGACGTCACGAAACTTTAAAGCGCTATAACTTTTTAAAGGAGCCTCCGATCGAAAAACGCGTCTAGACTTTTTTGCTCAGAGTTTCATGCTGTACATATCCTTAAATTTGTGAAACGTCGTCCATTTATACCCTGTATATGTGTCATTTTTTCTTATCCCTTAGCTTCGGACCCCTTGTCGACATACCGAACTTGTCGCCGTTTTCTCACGTTACGGTTGCCAACTCATCCAGCATTCGACTCGAAAAGGATTCGGAAAAACCAATTGCTTAGCAACTCTGCAACGGCATCCTACAAATCAATCCATTCTTTTTGTTAAAAAAAGTACAAATCTTGTAAGATCTAAATTCTATGTATTTGATGTTTTGGCAGAAATTACTTCTGCATCCATTAAAAGGTTATTAACCTTAATCATTGTTTTCATTCCCTCCATTTACACACTGTCACGGCTTTTATCCTTTGGGTAGTTTAACGATGTTTATTAACTAAGATATTTTAAATTAATAAAGCCAAATCAGGTGACAAAGGGTCGTACAAGTGAAAAGGAAAATTTGTACGGGAAAAAAAAGACGACGTGTAGGATCGTAAGTTATTGTTTTCAACGATTGCGAAACCCACGTGCAAATAGAACAACAGATTATGTGTGGCATCACGTGAGAAAGAACGATAGCTCGCGCTTCGAACTCTGCGAGTGATCGCTTCGTCCAAACAAGCAATCGCAAACAGCACGGGGAAGTGATGTTGACCATGTTTTTTGATCGCAAAGGCCTGATTTTACTGGATTTTCTTGAAAAAGGCACCGCAGTTAACGCAGCACGATATGGGGAAACATTGAAGGCACTGCGCGCGGCCATCAAATGCAAGCGTCCAGGACTTCTTACAGAAGGAGTGCTTCTTCTCCACGACAACGCGCGTCCTCACACCTCGAAAGCAACGGTAGACCTCATCAAAAAGTTCAACTGGGAAGCAGTGCAGCATCCACCTTACAGCCCTGACTTATCCCCATGTGACTTTCACGTGTTTGGGGATCTCGAGAAAATCAGAAAGGCCGCAGGTTTCAGTCGGACGATGAAGTGAAGGAAGAGGTTTTGGAATGATTTCACACGCAACCGAAAGACTTCTTCCATGAAGGAATTACACGCCTTGTTACACAGTGGGATAAATGCCCTAACGCATTTGGAGAGTATTTTTAAATTCCTTGTATACACTTTGGATAAAATAAATAATTTTCGTTTCCATTCGTACGACCCATATATTTATGATTTGGCTATTGAGTTTGGGTATTAAAGAGCTTTATTTTTAAGTTCATGCTAGTTTTTCTTTATTGCATTGCACCTCTGGACACTCCCGAACCATGACAATTCCACCTCCCACGATTGCTATTTAAACCCGTTGGATAATCTAATATTTAGAGGGTTCGTCACAACGTACCTAAATAACAGATCTTTTATCCTCTCTGAGCCCCACCCCGTAATTCCGACCTCAGTGCACCAAAATCAAACTTAATAGTGAAGGTGGGCATGCCCATAATAAGCTACATTCGTAATTTCAACATTCTACCTCAAAAAATGTAGAAATTATAAAGGGACGGACGGATATTATAAAACCAATAAGTAGTTCCATTCTTCCGCTACTTAATAATATAGATTATGAATACTTGAGCAATCTTGCATAGACAAAGCGATATAACGTGCGCGCGCCGATGTCAATAATGCTTAAAAGATGAACAGATAGTAACAATATATTCCTTCTTGACAAATCAATTGTTATATGACATGCCATTGTCTTGATTTTATTTACACTCACTGTTTTAGCACGTGAATTCGACTTAAAGGGATCCACGAAAAATTCTGAAACGTTGATACGGGCGAGCTAAGACTTTGATGGTCATATTTCTGAAAACAGAATTTGAAAAAGTTAATTCGTTTTCAAGTTATCGTGTAAACGCCGGACGGACGGACGGATAAACGTACAGATCAAGGGCGCATTCTTATAAGTAGCTTTTTGCTAAAGCTCCTAATAAAGTGGTATCCGTTTCGAAGTACATTTCGTCATCAGGGTAGGGAACAATTACAACTAACATGGGAATCCCTCGAGCATGTATGTACAGATTTCCACCATATTGAAATGTTACTCATCTGAAGCTACTATAGATGCTTGCAAAAGAAGAGAGTGCAACATTTTGTTTCTTTCAAAATAAACAGTGAAAAAGAAAAAATTTGAGCATACATAACCATACAAAGACTCCATTGTTATAGCGGATAAGCTATGTGGGATTTCCTTTTAAGTCAGTACTCACCACTGAATATATGGCAAATTCCCACCAATCAGAAGAAAAGAAGTTCTCGCTGATTGATGGGCTTACCAAATAATTCACAAGTTTTTAGAACAAATAAGGAATACAAAGATTGATTAAAATAAAACAAAACGAAGTAATTATGCCGAATGGCTCTTATGCATGGAGAGTCTTATATGCGATCCTAAGGATTAAGTTTGCCGGTGTTGGATGAAATGGCGTGGAGTCTGCTTTCTACTGTTTCTGATGGTGTTCACGGCGTCCAGGACTGGATTTCTCTCAAAGCTCGTCTGATTGTTTAAGATCCTTTCACTGTCAGTCTTTATGTTATTTCCTGATCTCCAGTGCCTCATATGTCAGTATTTTCTTGTTGTCCCGTTCGAATTTCAAAACCGTCATGACCTCTTGTATGGTTCCGTAGTGGTGATTATTTATAAGGTGGTCCGCGAAGGCAAACTTACCCTCACCGTATCCATGTTCTGTAATGTTCACTAAAGCGTTCCTTAAAGGACCTCTTCGTTGATCCTATATAAAAGAATCCACATGGGGACAATGAGTGTGTAGACACCATACGCCCAGAACGTATCATCAGAGTCTGGTCGTTGTCTTGTCGCGTTTAATGCGTATTTGCATTTGGTCTTTGTCCTAAACGCTATCTATACCTCTTTGTTATGGAACACATCCTGGAAATCTCAGGTCCAGTGTAGGTAAAGACTACGAACTTCTGGTCTTCTGTGGGGCAGGGTAATCCTTGATGGAATAGATGTTTTCAAAATGGCAATCGGATGGTAAAGGGTGATTCAGTCAATTACGTCAAAATTACGTGGGGGTTCCTTAAGGCATGGGTCACACTGGCGTAAAACGCCGCGTAAATACGCCGACGTAACGACGCCAGTGATGTCACTTCCGGTAAATAGCATGGTGCCGTGCTTGGCGACGCCGTTACGTCGGCGTATTTACATGGCGTTTTACGCCAGTGTGACCCTAGCCTGAGGATAAGTTGGTCAACACACGCCCCCGCATGATGGAAGAGGTCCGTCAGGCAATCACCGAATCCATAGATTGACAATGAGAAGCGAAGCGCAGTGCTACAAAACTTTACCCTCAGGCTTCGTCGTGTTGTACCGATGATTGGAGCACACATCGAGCATGTTGTTCATGAGGTGTGAAATTCCAATGTGCAATGTATATTGTAAGATCTATATAACATTCCTATGTTTATTAGTTCCTGAGTTATAAATCATTAGATTCGTACGTAATTGACTGAATCACAATTATGTAATGCCCTGTACGTTCCTGTTTCTTTGTATTCCACTGAATGATGGCCACAAGGTGGCTGAAATGCGCTTACGGGTTATTAAATTCTTTATTGTGAACAAGTGGTGTTGATGTTTTTTTCCTTATTAGGAGCTTTAGGAAAAAGCTACTTATATGAATGTATGCTTGGTCTGTGCGTTTATCCGTCCATCGTTTGCACGATATTTTGAAAACGGACCAATTTTTTCAAATGCTGTTTTGAGAAATATGACCATCAATGTCTTAGCTCAGCTGTATCAATTTTTCCTGATTTTTCGTAAACCCCTTCAAGTCAAATTCAAGTCGATTCGTCAAGAATAAATACACTGTTACGTTCTGTTTCTCTTTTAAGCATTGTTGACGTAAGCACTTACACGCGACGATCGCTTCGTCGACGTGTGACGGTGTAAGACCATTCGTTAGTTTTTATTTTCAATAATCAATTATTGATTTAGAAGTTTAAAGTTAAAGTTTAAAGAAAAACTCAAGTTATTTTAAAAATTAGGGATTAACTCCAAAATTACAAAATATCATGAAAAATTTCACAACATTAGTGAATTACGTTAAAATTACTAAAATTGAGAGATTGATATTAAGATCAGTATAGTGGATTTTAGGTTTTAAACGTCACTTAAAATTTACATTGCGTTGTGTATTTTTTTTATTTTGAGAAAGTTAAATAGAATTGAAATAATTCAATCTTTGAACAATTGTATGCACTAAACGTTGTTTGCAGATAAGAAAACAAGACAACTAAGATATACAAATTTTAACATAACTTTTTAATTTTCATCAAAGAAAGGAAAAGGAATCTTAGAAAAGGACAAAATGTAGAATTCATTAAGCATCTAGTTATCAAAAAAACATCCCCAAATACAAATAAAAACTCAGAATAACAATTCTGAAAAATTATATTAAGTTTCCAAAAGGAAAAAACTTAGAAGACATTTAAATGTGAATGTTCTAAAACAAATTTATTTCATTATCAGAGAGATAATGAGAATGAAGCATAATGCATTGTCAAAAGTTACAATAAGAATTCTGTGCAAAACTCAATTTTCAACATTAGAAATGCTCTCTCATTTTAACAACACAGTTAGAAAAAACGGTAATTGAGGTACATGTGTGGCCAACACATTCAATATAAAAAGAAATCTTAGAGAAAACATGTGCTAGACATGGAAAGATATTATGAGACATAAGAAATAATGCTCATAATTGTAATTAGAAAATAAAGTAAGTAAAGCTCACTAAGCATTCACATATTATCGGCTTAGAACAACAAGTCAGGCAACCGAAATGCCCAGGACCGATATGATTTTAAAGCATTTGAGGAAAGCATTTGATTTCTAAAGAAGCCTTTCGTTCTTAAGAATTAGTTGCCGTTGCTAAGGAAGCCACTGGTTGCTAAGCAAGGCGCACTTCTAAGGGAAATGTATCGTTCAAAATGAATGAAACTAACTCAAAAGTTAAATGGAGAAAGTAGCAATTTTTTATTGATTAGAACATATATGAATCCTTTAATTTGTAAGTATTCATATTTAATGAAATCTGTGTAAGGGTCAATTCTTTCTTCATAAACTATTGCCAACGCTTTTCTACGTAAGCTTGTACCACTGAAGGAATGATTAGTTATTAGCTATTGTTAAAATTTGCCTAACACTAACTGTTGATAATATAAGGCGTAAGTAATTACATGCCATATCTTAGCATTGAAAGTTTCCAGTGGTTTCATAATGGTATCATTAAAACACGAATTATGAAACCAATTTCGATTATCATTAATTTTACGTTATATTCATTCATGACACGTCATTCCAAGTAGTTTGATATATAACATGCCATATTTTAGCATTGAAAGTTCCAGTGACCCATAATGGGTTCAATAAACCAGCTGCCTTGGAACCAATTTCGACTATCATTAATTTTGCGTTATATTCATTCATGACACATCATTCCAAGTCGTTTGATATATTACATGCCATACAAGAAGAAACGGAGCCAGACACTGTGGACACGGAACGACAAGAATAGCAAGAAACCATTAATCCACATCAAAATTTTATTCGAACGAATGTGCATTTCGGCAGCCAAGCTACCTTCGTCAGCGTATACAAGGAATTGATCTGTACAGAAAATTCTGTTCAAATGAAGCAGAAGGCAATCGACAATCGAACAGTGAAGTGTACATTTCTTCAGATGGGACTAAAGCAGCGCTTTCACAAAACTCATGAAACCAGAATAAATTCCAAATGAAATACACTAAGGTAGTCAAGAAGCCTAACCCAAGCGGTCTTCCATATTATACAAAAAAGAAAATAAGATTGACGATTGTCAGAAACAAAATACAAACAAAATAAAAAGAACAACGAGAAAGGAGATTTATCATAAGAAAGGAGATTATCACTGAAGCAGAAGAATTACAGAGTCATATTTATAGTGAGACAGAAGTAAATACAATTCAATTACAAAATAAGTAAACAGCAGATAAAGCCCAATTGGTCAGTCCAATCCAGGTTCGTAGTTTGTGGCTCCTGTATTCATTCCATTGGTCAGTTTGGGAAGATGAAGAAGTTTTGCCACTTCCTTCAGTTGTGTCATATCCAAAGGGCCTGCGTCACTGTTCAGTAACCTGGCAATGTCTTCGCTGGTGATAGCATGTGGCTCCAAGAAGTTTAATAACCTCGGGTCACTTGTGCTGTATATGATTTCAAAATCTTCTGCTCTGTAGTCATGTTTCCGGTCTAGAACGTGGTCCGCAAATCTCGAAACGGCAAATTTGCCATTCCTGATGCTTGCCAAGTGTTCGCCTATCCTCGTTTTTACTGCTCTTTTCGATTGCCCGTAATAGACCGCATCACATTTGGAACAAGGTAGTTTGTAGATTCCTGGCTTCTCTTCCTGAGAGATAGTATCCTTTGGGTTCATTAACCGTTTTCCCGTTGGATTAGAGCTCTTGTAGACCACAGAGAGGTCAAACTCTCTTGCGATCCTCTTCATACCTCTATTTAATTGTTTATTGTAGGGTCAACACCTGTCCTGGTGTTTTTTCTTTCTGCAGTGTGGTGATGTTTTTCAGGATCATTTTATGTTTAACTTTTCTGGTAATGCTATTCACTATATCTCCAGGATAGCCGTTGAATCTTGCGAAATCTTTAATTGCCAGGAGTTCCTTGCTTCTACTTTCTTTGTTTAGTGGGATGACATGCGCCCTATGCACCATATGGTAGAATGCTGCTAATTTGTGTTGATGACAGTGGTTCGAATCATGCTTTATGAACTTAGGCACAAAGTTTGCTTTTTTTGATGTCATACTGTAGTTCTTGGCTAACTTTTGTCAATTGTATGTCCAAAAATGACAGGCTATCATTTCTCTCATCCTCACTAGTGAACTTAATATTAGGATAGATATTAAGACTCGCCATGAATGTCTCAATATTTTCCTTTTCAGTATTAAAGATTGCGAAAACATCATCCACGTATCTCAGCCACACGTTAGGAAAGTATTTAACCTAACCTTACATGCCTAACCTAACCTTACATGCCATATTTTAGCATTGAAAGTTCCAATGAACCATAATGGTGCCACAAAACCAGGTGCCTTTGAACCTATTTGACTAGCATTAATTTAATGTTAATATCAAACATGATATGTAATTCCAGGCTGTTTGATATAATACATGCGATAACTTAGCATTGAAAGTTTCCAGTGGACCATAATGGTACCACTAAACCACATACCCTTGAACCAGTTTTGACTGATATTGACCATCAAGGAAGACCATCACGTGTCTTTATTTAATTCACAAGCCTTTACTCTGCTTTAGGTATGGAATGCCAAAGAGTAAATAGCCTGTGCACAGCATTTGGCAGTGCACAGGCTATTTATACATGGAATTGTATAGAGAAAAACGTCCCCTATATTATTTGTGACCTTTTGAACCGGAAGTGGTTCACCGATTTTTTCCACCAACGAACTCAGTCTTTCGTTTTCCCTAAGTTGTCGAATGGCGAAAACGGAAGTCGAAAATTCGGAAGCGTTCGAACGCTAGAGCACCAACAGACAGACGGACGGACGCACATTGTGAAAACATAAGTACCTATCGGTCTTAATAAAGAAAAATTAAAGCTTAATATAAGTAATTAAAATCAAGCAAAAGGAAAAATTTAAGTTACATAATGCTGGACTACTTCCCCCTACCACTAAGAGGCAAATTTAAGGGCTAAAAATTACTTACATAAAATCCCCCTTAAAAATTGAAAAAATAAATTTTAAATTACATTTTGGCCAAAAGGAAGAATAGAAGTTATATCAAAAAAATTAAAAGAAAAACATAATTTTGGAAAGGTAAAAGTGTCCAAATAAAATGTAATTCCAGCTTCACTGGGGGCAAATTGGCACACTACAGTTAAAGATTACAGAATGATATTGAGAGTAGTTGAAAACTGAAGGTTACTTCTGGAGAAGAGATGATTTAGCAAAGCCACAGCCTACTATATAGATAACAGCCTGCTCAATCGACAGTTTCCAAGTTCCACCGCAGTAAAGGAGGAGGGCGCTTTTAAGTAGGGTGAAGAAAGCCTTTTAAGCATTGAAAAAGCCTTATCACTGCTACCATTCTTTGTTTTCTACTGGTTAGCCTAAAAACAGGCTGCATATTTACATATATATGTAATCTTATATATATATTTAATCTTATATATTAATCTTATTTAATACTTAATCTTATATTTATTCTTATATATTAATATATAATAATATTAGTATATTAATCTTATATATAAATATATATATTAATATAAATATATTAATAATATCAATCTCATATATTAACATTATTTAATACTTAATCTTATATTTAAACTTGTATATATATTTAATCTTATATAATTGTTAAAAAAAATTTTTTATAACATGGAAGTAACATTCCACAACTTTTTTTTTTTATAACATGCAAAACAAATTTTTTATTGCTTTTTTTTTAAAAAAGTAACATTCTTTGGCTTGTTAATGGTGCATATTAATTAATATCTAGGAATATATTTTCATTTTGACACTTAAAAAGACTTGATCAGCTGTAGCTCTATGCCTAAGTAAACACAGTTGTTACCAAGGTTTTCCCTCACTAAAAGCGCCCTCACGTGAGAAGTCGTAGAATTAAGGCGGTCTTAAGATTTCAATGGAAATCGTGTCGATTGAACAGGCTGTTACCTATATAGTAGGCTGTAGCAAAGCCAAAAGAATCTGGATCATAGTTATTTAAAATCATGTCCATCTCGACAGTAGTAAATAAGTAGGAAACAAAAAGTCTTACATATCCTCAAGAAGTGAAAGATTGAAAAATCAGACAGCTATTATCTTTGAAATCTCAGGAGAAATAGGTAAAGAAGGAAGACTGAAATGGCCAATGCTGATAGTAATTCGCTGTTGGAACTGGAGTCGATGTTATGGCTCCAGAGGGGCACCCTTAGATCGTAAAACAGGCAGAACGCCCAGGCGCACATGCTACAGGAGAGGCCCGTCCTCTTCAAACACTTCAAAAGGAGGCCCGTCCGCCCACTGGTGGGTCATCAATGTCGAGGGGAAAGGTGAAGAGGTACGAGATGTTATTCGTGTTCCCTTCGATGACCTTACAGAGACGCTGAGATGATAAATAACGTGTCCGGAACGTAGCTGGGCCAAGCCGATGCCATTCAAGATGGAGGAAGGACCTGAGATGGATGGCGCCTCTCCTCAGATGGCTGGCGGATGTACACCATCAGATCACTTCTGACGGGCCATCCAAAGCTCTCTGTTGAAAAAGGCGATGGAAGTGGCTAGGTCCAGCTTGTACGCAGCACCAGTGGAGCAGTCCATCAGAAATCGCACTGATTGGTAGGTAAAGTCAGTCAGAAGATAGTGACGAGAGAGGCGATCCCAAATGGACTGTGCAAACGGGTACTCAAAAAAGACATGAGAAATGGTTTCAAGCAACCCGCAAAACTGGCAACCAGCAGATCTGACAACTCCCCAGCGATGTAGACATTGGAGAGAGTAGAACCCCTGGTACAGCAAGCGCCATTGAAAATTGAAGACGACCTTCTCAAATGCGAGAGACTTGACGGACTTCAAGATTGCTGACCATGGATACTCAGGGTGCCACCGTACGATGTCAAAAGCCGCACCCTGGTCAGACTGCTGGAAGAACCAAGATAGACGAAGGCTTCCCCAGTCTTGCAGGTTGCACTGTCAGAGACCAGGTAGATAGGATGATAAGTCTCGCCAGGCTAGATGATAAAAGTCCGGCGAACGTGAGATGATCGTCACTGGTAGCGTGGACGGAAAAGGAAGCCTGTTCGCTTTTAAGAAGAAGCGCACATGAAGAAAAAAGAAGTTGGCCCAGATAGGGGGAGGAAGGAGGAAGGCACGAATCAAAGCGGCCATTCTGGCAGCGATGAGAAATCGCCGGATGTTTGGCAGGCCCAACCCTCCCCCATCGAAAGGAATAAACAGCAGCTCCGAACGGATGGGATGACGGACTGCCGAATAACCCCACACACAGTCAACTATCGCACTACGCACCTTCTTTAAATGAGACGGAGATGGCAAGGCAAACAGGCATTTAGACGTCAAGATCGGTAAAACGTGCGTCTGGACAAACATCGAGGTGATAAAAACGAGAGTGATTGCCAAGGCGGGCGATGCATTTGGTAATTACCAGCTGCCAGTGACGAGAGTCCATATTAGGTAGAAAGGAAAACACATATCTCAGCACTGTAATCTGCTCACACCATGTTATTGGGAAGGATCGAAGATAGTCTGACGTCCATTTCCCAATAGCGATGCCTTTAGACTTGACGAGATTGATGGAACTACCCGTCGAAGTACTAAAGAGATCGAAGGATTCTTTATAGGTGCCCAGGGAATACGGATCAGATGCAAATAGCACTACATCGTCAGCATATGCCAGCGTACGCATGTTGATGGAAGCAGCTGGCAAATCATATCCCCGGACATCTGGGTGGCGATTAAGATATTGCAATAGTGGCTCCAAATAGACTATGTATAAGAGGGGAGAGATTGGACACCCCTGCCTAACGCCTTTGGACAGTTCGAAGAAAGGCGAGTTGGAGCCATTAATCGCCACACATGAAGTGGCAGAAGCATACAGTACTGAGATAATCGTAGCAAATTTCCGAAGATGAAGATGGTGAAACACTCGGAAAAGAAACTCGTGATTTACCTTTCGAAGGCCTTTTCCTGGTAAAGACTGAGCTCGGCGAGAGTCTGACGACGCACACATGCTTCCTCCATAACACATTTGATGGTAATCAGGTTGTCGGACATCCTGCGAGATGGAATGGAGCAGGATTGCCTATGATCGAAAAACTCGTCGGCGAAACATTTGAGCCGTTGTTAGAGCACACCAGTGAAGACTTTGTAATCTGTGTTAAGTAGAGTAATAGGTTTCCACTGGGTGACGAGTTCAGGATCCGGTACCTTGAAGAGCAAGATGATTCTCCCCGCGGTGAAGTCCGACGTGATGGAGGAAGGGTCATTGAGGATCGAATTGAACACTTGCACCAGGAAAGGCCCAAGAAGTTTCCAAGTCTCATTGAAGAACGAGTAAGGGATGCCGTCTAATCCAGGCCTGGACTGATGACGGCCATCCATCGACAGAAACTTCTTAACTTCATCTTCGGAAAAGGGACGGGTAATTGACAGGTCAGCGTCAGCAGTGAAAGGTCTAAGTGCCTCGATCCACTTCATCGTGGCGTCGGATGGAAAGACTGGGTGGCCAAAAATGATTAAAAATGAGAGTGGAAGGCAGACAAGATGTCAGAGTCAGTTACCATTGTCCCATTTTATACCACCAAACGATGACACCTTTTCTTATTGGTGCGACGTCTCTCCTCTGCGAACGCAACTGACGACATGTGTTGGACGTCAGACGCCCAGGACAGTTTGGCCCTGAGAGCTGCGCCGGCGGCCCTGCGGATCATTAGAGCGTTGATCTCGCTCTACACCTGGCGGATGTCATCAGCATATTCCCCCTTAGAGATGGAACAGCAGAGAAGGCGCAGGATTTCTTGCAGCATGAGGAGATGGCGCCGATTGCGTCTAGCGGCGTCTAACCCAGTCTTTCTGAAAAAACGACGGATCTTGGATTTAAGAGACAGCCACGAAGCTAGCGACGGAGGCAGGTTGTGAAGATGTCTTTCCACAACATTCCCTTGTATTTATCGATGTCAAGCAGAGAAACATTCAGATACCAATTCTTCGAAGTAGGGCCTGCAGAGGAGGCTGGGAATGGAGGGTTCCAAGACCCTTGATGGAACTGTAGTCAGAAAACGAGCATAGAATGACCTCCATGGAACCCGGAGCACCAGCGAAAGTGGCGTCTACGAGAAAAAGGTCCAGCCTCGAAGACACAGAGTGCCCTTGATGAAAGGTGGACCCATACTGGCTGGAATGGGAAGAAGACGTCCAAAGATTGAAAAGTGCATTCCGCTGGCACAACTGGTAGCACACCCGGACGAAATGATGTTGTTCTCATCCGGATGGCAATTGAAGTCCCCAGCAACCACTACAGGCAAGGACGAGCACAGGTAATAGTCTAAATCGTCGAAGAATGTACGTTTCTCTGCTGATAAACACGGGGCGTACACATTAAGCAATCGGAATTGGAGACCAGATAGAAGGAGGTCTAAAGAGATCACCCTGCAGTCGCAGTCAAAGACACAGTTCAACGCCACGATGGAGGGGTTGAAGATGGAGGCAACCCCCTGCCCATGTGGTGAAGATGAGTTGATGAAGAACAGTACAGATGGATATTGAAAATCAGCAAGCTTCACCTCCTGAAGGAGAAGGACACCTGGCCTGTACAGGGCAATAACTGATGACAAAACTGACTGCTTGAAGGACGAGCCAAGGGAACGAACGTTTAGGGAAAGGACCTTCACTGCGAAATTAAGCTGACGGAAGCTGACCTGTATCTGAAGGAGACTTAAGCTTCACCGACGAGGGAGGAGGCTCAGATGTCTTCCGTCTAGGGGAACGAGCACGTCCGAAGAGGAAGAGGGGCAGCGATGATGATGGTTGGTGCAGCTGTCTCTTTCAGAGGAAGAGGACACAGGAACCCCGTCCCTCTTGGTACGATGACGTCGAGCCTTTTTCTTGCGAGGGCTCTTAGGCGATGCCGATGAAAGCGCGGGTGGAGGAAGAGATGGAAATTCCTCCACAGCACACCGACCCGCAGCACAACGAATCGTCTACGATGACTTCAGCAGAGGGACTGTTCTCCAGCACATAGGAAACACATGATGAAGAAGGAGGACAAGAAACAGTCTCAAGAACCATACGAGGCCGAGGAGGAAGAGGTTGAGGTTGCAATTTCCTTCCAGGAGTCGTGGGAAGAGTCGACGATGGTGGGGCCGTCTCCGATTTCCTCGGTGAAGGAAGAGGCGAGGATGGTGGGGCCGTCTTCGATTTCCTCGATGGAGGAACAGACGTGGTTGCTCTGCTTGGCTCTGGCGACTTGGCCGGAGAAGTCATCTTGGCTGGTTGCTGGGACGACATTCCTCGAGGCGGTGGCGTTGGGGCTGCTGATAGAGCATCTGACCTTTCCTGGCACTGGTGGAATTTGTTCAAGGTCTTGTGGCAGAAATCACATTTCCGAAGGAGAGAACAGTCTTTCCTAACCTGGGAAGTGTTTCTGCAGTACCAGCAGCACTGCCTCTGTTCCCTTGTAAGACATGGAGACTTTTCCTCCGCGCATCACAACGAACTCTGGAATGTCTCTATGGAGCTCCATGTAGACTACGATGTCGCCCGTCATCTGAAGAGGAGAATCTGGGTGCAGGGGGTACGAAATTCTTCGCACCACCCGGTAGTCCGACATGTAGTCGGAGATATTTCTCTGCCATCAGTGGCGATGCGCCCCGGATAATAACTGGAACATATCCGGTTTCAGCGTAACTCAGCTGGACGGTGGTTTGCCCAACCTTGATAAAGTCCGCAGCCACTATACGGTCTGCTACATTCTGTTGCCTGCAGAGCATCTTCGACTCTGTCGGAGTAAGCCTCTGAAGGACAGAAACAGCAGGGTGACCCGGCGGAGAACCGGAGGTATACCCGTTTTGGCATATACCTCCTTCATGAACATGCCAACGGCAAAGGGCTCTTGGGCAATCATATCAACCATGCGCTCCATGGTTGATAAAGTTAAAGTTTATGAGTGAGGGGGGAAAAAAAACCCTTCCCCGGGGAAACCCAGGGGGGGGGGCAAGACTGCACACTTACCTACGCACTATGAATTACACAGATGATGTTTCCCCATGGTTGCAGAGAAGCAGAGTAGTGAAAAAATTTTGATGGAATTGAATTTATACTTTTAGAGCAACAATCTGAAGGCACAAGGCTAGCACGTGATGACAATAAGAAGTTCACTCCTAACAGCATGTGTATGTAAATAGAAGAATATTTGAAAATTTTTTACTCAACAATCAAAGATTAATTCTTCATTGTTAGCCACATTAAACGGAACACTGAATTGCCAATTAACAGAAAGCTAAGTATCATATGATCAAAACATCAAATAAATATTTACAATCAAAATTAGCTTTTTAGAAAAGATTCTTAGTAAAAGAAAGGGTTCCCAATATATATATCTAAGTAGTTAAATAGTTAAAGAGGTGTATACACAAAAAAAACTAATCAATATATGTTCATCAAGTTACAAATAAGATCAGGTACAAAAGGGTTCATAATAAATTGGTAGTGACCTTACAGTATAACA
>JAHWFO010090511.1:243406-347789 GCA_023313115.1 Rhysida immarginata | reverse complement strand
AAGAAAGTGAAACGTAAATTAGCCTTACAAAAGGTCACCACTCTGCATAGAAAAGAAAAACGTGAATCGAGACTAGTAGAAAGAATTGGTGTGTTCGACATTCATAATTATCATAGTTGGTCAGTAGAGACTCCTCGGTTTTCAGGACAATCTCGATTCCAACAGCGCTTTGGAATTAATATTTGGACAGGAATTTTAAAGGGACAAGTGATCGGTTCATTCGAATTTCCGCACCGCTTAAATTGAGATGCATACTTGAACTTCTTTCAAAATGACCTACCGATTCTCCTTCCGACTTGGAAACCCGCCGATTTTTAATTAAATACGCCTATTATTCATAATTTTCCTTCGTTACCGCAATTAACATGAGATTCTTGTCTGATTTCTTTTTTATATCAGTTTATAATAACAGTAAATTATAATTAGAATAAAACTATATACAAATGGTACATTAAGCGTTTTTACGTATTATTGTTGTCACGTATCCATAATCTGGTTAGTGAAGGTAAATGGATGATTGATTATTTAGGAGTGCCTTTTTTATTTTATTGAAAATAAAGACATTCACTCGAATTCTCGCCAAGTGAATAACTTTTTTGCTGTGAATAAGATAATGTATCAAATTGAATGGATCAATGAATCAAACCAAATCGTAACGATAAAAAATGAACAGTTTACTAAAATCGTAAAACTGTTATAAAGTTCTACATAAATTTATGCCCTTTTAAGAATAATGAGCAGCTGATTTCAATTAAACGTAATGAAAATTTTAAAAAATGAAATCCATTAGCGACTATAACTACAATGTGCCTGTAATTTCTAAATTTAAAATATTAGCTTCCATTAAATATAAACTAATTATATTTTAAGGATAAACTTTCTTTAGCTTCAATAACTAAAAACACATTAAGGTTACTTTGTGATTACTTTGGAGGGTCATTATATCTAGGTCAATTTATGCATTCATTTGAATCTTTAATTTAGAAAATGTTAATTTTTTGTCAAAGAAGAGTAAATATTAGTGAACAGGAGATTCTTTATATTTCTAGTAAGATGTATTTGTAAATTGCCTTCCGTGGTTCCAAAGAAATACTTTTATTAGCTCTCCAATATATTTATTTATATAAGGGACATGGAAGATTTTAATGACATAATTCTTAAATAAATTTAAAAAAATCATAATCTTTATATAAAGTTATATTTATCGCCTCTTTTATTTATAAGTCATGTTAACTATATTTTATTAATATAAATACGGCATGCGCTATAAATAAATTGGAAACAGAACCCTATTATTATTATTATTATTATTGCTGTAATAAATTTAAATTTGACATTCTTAAAGCAACAAACATTATACTACCTCTTTAAAGTTTAGATTTATTTTAAAAAGAACAATTGGAGGTTATAAATTGAAGCTCCTCAATAGATTGTCCATTCTTTCTTTTTTAGTTTGCTTCACAAAGAGGGAAAGAGGAAGGAAAATATAAAGATGGAAAAAAAGATAATAAAAGCTTATGGGTGTTTGTCGGATGAGTGAAAGTAGGATCTTATAAAGAAACGACATTCTAATATGAAATCCATTCTTTCCAGTCCCTTGAACAATAAGAAGAAGACGGGGAAAGTAATTATGCTCTCTGTATATCTCTTTCATAAGGAAAGAAATCAAGGATGCAATGAGAAAGACTGCTGGTCCCACCAAGAGAAGGCTCCAGACCCGAATTAGGGTGACTAAGGATTATAGGATGCCCTCCCCACTTCTCCTTTCCAGTGATCTCCTAATCTCTTTAGTCTTAATTTCACGTAGAATCTTCATGACAGTGATTTGTATTTAAAAAGCTTTAAAGAAGTTTTATTTTAAAATGAGTCGACGACATTTTTATTGGTTGATGGAATAGAAAAGGGTTACAACCATTATTTCTTGTGAATAAATGAAGAAAAATCGAAATTAGATATGAAATGGCACAAGAGTTGTGTATTCTTTTTTAATAATTGCCTATAAAAAGTGTATTTTTTAATAACTCCCTATTTAAGTAATTTTAGATTTAGATCGGAATATCAAATTTATAGCTAACACAATCTATTGTCAACATTAGCATTAAATAAATAAAAATTATTATATTTTTTATAAATATTTACAAATATTTTAACACCTTTCTGCCTAATTTTTTAACAGCGATATTCCAGTCCTAAAGTTGATATGTCATATTATGGGAGAACCATGGGAAAAAAGTCTGTTTCTAAATTTATTAGTGATTTTAAAATCCTCATAGTCATATTTTTTATTGTTTTTTAATCTTTATCATTCACGTTTTTATGAATGTTTTTCATCTAATTTCTTTTTTTATGGGGTTTATAAACTGGTTTTTAAACTTTCTGTCGGGCGCAAAATGGCCATAGCAGCCGACGCCCTAAAATTCCAACCAACCAACCAGTCCTAAAGATTTAAACATGAATTGAAATAATGAGTAATTAAGGTTAATGAGACCTTCTTACAGCTTTGGATAATAATCTTTCACATGGCACTAAAGTTATTACGATCGATCAAGTATTTTAGTGCTCTCTAATAAATCGTTGATAATACAGTTCCGTTTTTGTTTTGTTTTTTTGCCAGTTCTTTAGTGGACATTGCTTTCGAGAACAGACAGGCAGGCATTCCATTGCCACACACGGTTTCATTCCCTGCACCAAGCTCCAGAGACGGTCATTGTCATTATGTGATAATTACTGATCTTGTTGATGATCTGCGGGTTCGCATGCAGCCCCTTCGGCACGAATCATGTTGGCGATATCAGTAATCGCATAAGCACCTGCAGAGGGCTTCTGAAAATTAATTTTTTTAATACGAGGATCCAATATGGTTGCAATTGCTAGCTTCTTTGCTTTTTCAATGTCTCGGAATCGTTTCTTTATTTCTTCTGTCAGCTTCATTTTTAGTGCAGTAGTTTCTTGGCGACTGACATTTACCTTTGCAAGTGTTCTGGAAAGGCAATACACCAAGGGAATGACAGTACTGCTGCAGACATAAGATTCTGAACTAAGCTCACGTGTTAACAGTTCTAGTGGACGAAGCAGTGAAAGCGATTCCCGAATGGTTGATGACTTATAGGCATTCAGCATATCTGGAGCATCATCCATTCCCAACAAAATCGCTCCAAGTATATCAGAGAGCGAACTAAACTTCTCTAACATTTCAAATCTTGAGTTCCATCGTGTTTGGCATTTTTGTTTCAATTTTAGAATTTCTCCTTCATTTCTTCCACTCGCTAGTAGTTTTTGACGGAGCTAACCACTGGCTTGTATTGTACTATTGGTGACTCATAATGACGTAACATGTATCTGGATTTTGTCCAAAGTGCTACAAAATCGCTAAAATATGCTTCTTCCCTTTATTTTGGCAATATCACCAAAAAAAATCGAAATAATCGCACTAATTATACGATAATTCGATGTAATCGTCAGTTAGAAATTAATCGAAATTGCCGATTATTTTAGATAATAAAATAGATTATACGATTAATCGCCCATCCTTAGCTTGGAGCCTTATCTCCAGTTTACATTTATTAATTTCTTTCCTGTACTTACTGATTTGATGAAAATAATGCTACGAAATGATATTAGACATATTAACCCTAGTGCTGTTATTTTGTGCTTTAACATCGGCATTCGGTGCAAAAGTCCCTTTATCAATCCCTTTGATAAGCAAACAAGAATGATTTTACCGCCAAAACGTCTAAAGAGAGCACATTTTCGTTTTATAGCATCATACATGAATATAGAATTAACCAACATTTTAAAACACTTTAGAGAAAATATATGAATATGAAAACTAAATTGTAAATTACTATTTAAGTAAACTACTGTATAGATAGAATTTATACGAATAAACTTAAAGAACTGAAAGGTAAATTAAGAGTGAAGTTATTCTATATATATTTGAACTGATAAAAGTTCTTTAATTTGTAGGCATTCCCACGAATTGAACCTCAATTGCTGAAGCATTACGTGTCAACATCTATTACTTTTTCATATTAAATTACTAAAGTGTTTCTAAGTTATTATCTACTATTAAAGCAAGCGATTACCTACTACTAATTAGCAATATGTCTCACAGTATTTTGTAATAGATACTATGAAGCCTAACAGCAATATGCTCTTGATACAAATAAGCTATGGATAACGATAGGTCTAACAACTCGTAAGGAGTTGGTTGATATGTATTCCACGCCATATCTTACCATTGAAAATTTCCGAAGGTAACATATAGCACCATTAAAACATGTACTACTAAACAATTCCGACTAGCATTAATTACTCGTTATATTCACTCATGACACGTTGTTACGAGTTGTTTGATATATTACATGCCAAATTGTCAAGGATTTTTATGTTCAACATAGAGCAAACGGGGAGTGAGATCAAATAAGTAATTTTAAAATCAATTTGGTAATAATTAGGAAGCTTCTTGGATTTCAAGAAGATATAAGATAATACATGTTTCAGCATAAAAGTTTCTTAGTCCAATTCGCTGGCTGTGTCTTCCAATGGTTGGGTAAGTTCCAGAGCCGGATACGAATTATTCCTAGACGAACAACACTGGAGGCCATAGGTGACTGAGCTGTGTGAGGTGAGGTAAGTATACGGGTAATAGCATCAAAGGGTTACTGAACTGGCCAATGCTGTCGGTACCGCTAACTCGGAAGGCGACAACCTTTCTAGGTTGTCGACCGTGGCAGATTTAAAATAGAACTGTATGTTATAAGAATGTCAAGCATATAAGCAGAGTCAATAGAGAGGTTAAGATGCCTTAACGTGTTGCGCGTGACGAGTTTGAATGACATAAGAAAATTCGAAGCTTTCACGTCCCACGTGGTTACCATGTTGGCTTTTTTCGTGACTTGAAGCTTGCTAAGAGTGACGTATTACAAAAATCCTACACACGGAAAAAAATCTTAACCCCTCTAAAATCACGTCCGCCACGTCAACAACTTGTAACCAAATGACGTCCTAGATTTCACGTCACGGACGTCGCGTAAAAGTATCTTAACCTCTTTAATAACTACGTCTAACTAGCTAAGTCACTAAATTCTAAACACTACTAGCAGCACCAAAGGAGGATGGTCACGAGTGCCCCGCGCGAACACCGGCTATATCAGCAATTGGGACGATCACTTAGATAGACTCCACCTCCCACGGGAGAAGGAATGAGGGTGCTTGCGTCAGAAGGGGTAAGTGGTCCTGGACGGGCGTCTCGGCATATGAATAGGGTTCCGGCGGCAGGACTAATACATCTGTGTCGAGGCTGGTCGACGAATTCACTGAAGTGGCTGCGTCGATATCCGGATAGACCCGGACTAGCTGAGCTTCACTGCTATCTTGGCGGGAGGAGTTATTTGATGAAGCGGTCCCACTTTCGTGATCCAAAATCACTGTCTATTATCAAGTCACTAATTTCATTAACCTTCTAGATTTTTGCTTACGGAGCTACGTGGCTTACTACTCTGTTGAGTTTCCAATTTCACTGCTTTCCTTCGGCGATGAGTTTCCCTGGGCCGGTCCTCGAATGCTCGGAGATGCCTGCAGTCATTGGTTAGGCGTCAAGGGGACTCTCCTCGGTATTTATTCCGATACGGCTTTTGATTTCGGTAACCTCGCTCCGTTCTGCATCCTCGTAGTGTACGTGGTCCTTTGTCGTGTTTGGCATCGGACCCGTCTGCCTTTGTGGAGAGAAATTTGCGAGAATTAGAATTGGAAATTTCTATCTTACTTTCCTTTGGTTTCCAATTTCTCCTCTGGCGGGCAGTTCGGGGTCCGTGCTCGGCTAGCGGATCAGGAGCGGAGTCGTCCTCGGGTATCTTCTTCATCGGCGGGAATCGCTCACTCTCTCTCTCATATTCCTCGTGCTCCTCTTTTAATTCGGTCTTGGAGGATTCTGTGCCGATTCTGCGCACTCGATCTACCAATGGCCTTTCTTCTTCTGCTTTGCTCTTCTCTCCGCAGGTCCATTCCAGCCGGGGGTGTTTGTTCTTCTCCTTTTCTGCCTTTTCCATGTCAAATCCTCGAAATCATAATTTCTAGCGAACCTTCCCTTCCGAGGATTTGGCACAAATCTTAACATTGAAAAGTTCCAACGGTACCATATGGTATCATATGGCACCATTAAAGCACGTGCTACTAAACCAATTCCTACTATCGTTATCTACTCGTTATATTCACTCATGACTCGTTGTTACGAGTTGTTTGATATATTACATGCCATATCTTAACATTAAAAGTTCCAACGGTACCATATGGGGTGAAAAAGTTAATTCATTTTCAAGTTATCTTAAAAAATAAATCTCCCTACGAATAATAAAATTCTTTTGATTTAGAGACCGATCTGCCCTTTCAATAATAGTCAATCACGTGCATCCTACACGCGCACCATCCCATTAACGTTTAGAGCACGCGCAGAGCCGAAACGATGTCCACAGTACGCTTTTCCCCCATTGCAAGGATAATTCATGTCTTCCAACAATTCAATACTTGCATTCTCTCTATTGAAACGCAATGCATTGTTGAAATTGTCTATAGACGGATGGACGGACAGCTGGACAAACCGATCACATAAGCACTTTTCTATAAAAATGTGCTAAAAACAAGGCGGCCTGAAACTGATATTGCAGAAAGTGATGCTGAAGATACTGGTAGCATTATTGAAACAAATACCAGTCTCTGCGAGTCAGAAGGAACTCAAAATCTGAATAGTGTTAGTGATTACTCAGATTTATTCTGATAAGATTGCGTTAGATAAAAAATAACTAATTGGCATTAATGTAATAGGTCTTAAATGAGTAATAAATGAAAATTAAATTTCTTCCATCGAGTGTAAATTTTTCTCAGTAAAATTTAAAACGCTGCTGTTGTCAGTAGTAAATTGTGTAATTGTGTACACCTTCAAGATCATACATGAATAAAGCTAAGCCTTTTGGCTAACCTAGGTTTCATTCTATTTCTTTCTACTCCTTTTCGGCAGCCAAATTTGCAAATGGGGAACCAGATTTTCCGGAGTGGTTGCGCTCTTGGCAACCACACTTAATAGTTAATTTCTACTCCTGTATATGGTTATCCCATTTAATCCGTGCGAATGATATTCACACAGAAAATAGAAACCACATGTATAGAAACTGCATATGTATTTACAAGTGAAAATTTTTTAAACAAAAAAGCCAAATATAGGAAATAATAAATAAAAATAATGTAAAGGACAATTAAAAAATTAACACATAATCACGTGTTTATTATAAAAATTAAATTTAAAATTTTATCAAAAATTTTCTATTCTGCTTCATTCTCGTGGCCAAAAGTCAAAAAATGTTGCAAACTAGTGATCAGAATATCTACAACGAACTAGTGAGCAATTATTTTAATTTTTTCTTGAGCCAATGAAGACAACCCTCGTTTTGAGTCCATTAGTCATCAACAAGGAAATTATGATAACGCTTCGTTATTGGATATTTAAATTTACAAATTTCAGAAAGTCTTAAATGACAAAACCGGGAATTTCATTTTATGATAGATTATGGAATCATTATAGAATTTGTACAGCCGGGTACCTGCTCCGTAGGGGCTGAGCTTACTGAATGTTGATCGGTTGCAAAATCAGGTACCTGTACTGAGAGTCAAGGCAGATTAGAATAAACCTGCCCTCTCTGAATGAAAATAGGGTAGCAGGTATACGCTTGGGATGTGCTCGTCGTGTGCACCCTCCTGACAATAATAAGCGATAGCGGCTGACAGCAGTATCGTTAAAGTCTCTACCTACTGCCTCGAATAGCAGAGTTCGAATCCGATATGGATAAACTTTTTTTTTGTTCATTATCGCGTTTTTGATTTCGTTCAAGTTTTAAACAGTGTATGTAAAGAACACCATAAACAGATTAAAATTTTTTCATCCAAGTGTGCAATTTGATCTGTTTATTTGAGGGTTTAAAAAATTTTTCATGTTAATTGTCATGTCATACTTTATTCTATATTTTAGTTTTTAATAAAATATACACTAATTCATATCACCCTTACTTTTACAAATAATTTCTTTTGTTCAAATCATTTATAATTTTCTTCTTTTAAAATATATAATAAATTTTAAAAAAATTCGGTTGGTTTTGGCATACTTGTCGTTGATTATATACACACAAAAAATGAAACTTGTAACCTTTCGAGCAGTCAAAAGAAAATTGCTTCCACTTACAACACCTGTAAGTCACTTCTGCATCACACCAAAACGAGCGCTACATCAGCTTGTCTCTTGATTACGCATACAATTATATCGATACTGTGCACCATTTATGTTACATTACTAACCAAATAGATTAGTTTATTATTAATAAAACAAAAATTCTCAACAGAACAGCCAAAATAATATTTTTGTCAACATAGTTGAGCACATGACATAAAACTTGTCTACCCCCGATGCTAAGCAAAAACTTAATGGAATCGTTCCATAGTAAGCGTGTTCGACTGGACATCTGGAAAAAGCAATCTCATTGGATTGAAGTATTGTAAGGAAGCCGAATAATTTTGATCTAGGTAAAAACCTTTAGCACCCGACTGTATATTCTTTAAGTCGGGGCCATTACCTTTTTGAGTGGCACTTACTTGCCTTTCAAACCCGCTTATAGTTCTAGCCGACTCCTTAGTCTCTTGCCCACCGGCTTGGAATATAACAATTGACTAGGAAGACCAGTTGCGGCATCGGTATGAGATCTCTCAATGCGGAGAAGTAGCAGTTCAACAACTATAGACTTCCTTACTGTGTTTATGTGTACTTTATCTAGTAGGGTAACTCCAGTCACATATCTCAGTAGTCTCTGTAGGCCGCATGTACCCGCGTTCGCACTCTTTCAGTTATCACCCAAGAAAAGATTTGAAAACGGAGAACGTGGCTTTGTTTCCTAGCTCACATTTTGCTACCACGGATCGCTACTGACACAGCTTGTTGCACCGACTCGAGCATCCAATTCTGTCTTACACCCATCACTCGCAAAAGCAGTCCCGAGGTATTTGGGCTAACTCCCGTTAACATGGAGCGCATGAGGCAGGCTTTCTTGTGTGACGTGTCACGTCGTGTTGTTTATTTTTAAGGTTTGCATAGAAATTTATTAACTGATATGCTAATTCTTCATAGGTTTGTTGATCTTTTCGTGTTGAATTGTTAAGCTTATATCTTAAGTATTTAATTGATTTAACTTGTGCGTGTTTCTCGATGTTGCGACAATATTTTGCCATCTAGGGTAGGTCATTGTGCACTGATCGTGTTTTCCGTGAAGGGATGCTGCAATTCGTTATAATATCCTTTTATTGAAAGCTGCGATATTATTAATGTTGTAAATAGTAGTTTGTTTTGCTTGCTTTCGTGAGTTTGCCTTGTTGTAAAATATAAAAGAAAAAAACCGAGCTGTAAGAGAAAAAAAGGAATGAATTCTTTTGGCTTGAATCAGTTGGTGAAGTAATATATTTGCTGCGGAACAAATTATCATAATTATAAAGGATGCTTAGGAAAAGGGGTATATTTGCTGATTGTACATTTGATTGGCTGTGAAGCTGAGCATCCCTCACAAGTGCGATCAGGGTTTGTAATAAAAGGGGCAGCATTGCCGTATTGTGCAGATGAATACAGTTCAAAGGGTAATAAGAGTTGTTTCAGGTGTTTAGTGGGTTACAAGTGGTACTTGAGTGCACGACTCGACGGGTTTGATAAAGTGGGGTTGCATCAATAGTACAAGAAATAGCCTGATGTAATAAAGTACTGGGAGTACCAACAGAAATGGAGATTACAGTGTTTCTCCTCCAGGACAGTAAAAGAAACAGACGACGCGTTTTGTGCGTTGGTTAGAGAAGTTAGGGGTGAAATGTGTGAAATGGACCCCCAACTTACATTGTGGCTGCACTGATTCTATATGTCGTCTGACACGTCGCCATATATCTTGGTGCGACAATCTTGGAGAGATTGTCAACGTCATACAAAATGCATTGATTTCATTGGCGGACGCTACCTCGGCGGATTTTTAAAATTTCAACGAAGCTTCGAATCGGACGATTCGGACATGTGGATCCACATGAATAAAGCGTTCATTCACAGCCTGTAAATAGGTGGCCTAAGAGCGGAAAAAATATTGAAACCGGAATTCGAGTGATCCATTTCAGTTCCTTTTAGTGTCTTTGATATCTCCATGGATTTTTGTGGCTTAAGAGTGCTGAAAGCTAAGAACCGTAGAAGACGACAGCCGAAACTTATAGATACCTTATACTTAAAAAGTTTCAAAGATACATGTGAAGAGAACACATGTCTCTTGCAATGGAAACTGCGACGCAGAGCCAATGTTTGTAAGCACGCTAGATGTTTTCGCAAAACAGGCTTTCCCTAATACCAGACCTTGTCAAAATTGTCACCTTACCTTCCTTAACCCTCTTAAAAGACGTACACCGAAACCAAAGCATTTTCTTTTTTTTTCTGGTATGCTATTGCATATAAGAGAAAATGAAATTAAGATATGATATTGTTCAGACCATAATTTACTTTCTATTAATGTTGACCAAATCTCCTTTTGAGTTCTATGCAGATCTCAATAATTCTCTGTATTTCTGTCCTAAAATCGCTATCGAAAGGATTGAGCTATTTTTAGACAGTGTCGATAATGGCATGTGGCCGGAGCAGAATCAGAAGAACTTCCTTATGGTGGACAGTACCTTTCAAACCACACATAGATCATTGAAGCGTCTAATTCTTTCGTATGTGCTCAATCCTCATAAAAGTCCCGCAGGCGCTGAAAATTTCAGTGGATTCAGGTGTTTTCCATTCAGGAACTCAAACACGCATGTTTCTTCAAGCACACGTCAATTTCATCGGTTTTATGTTAAGGGTATAAGGCAGAAACTTTGGTGACATCTAATGAACCTTTCACTTGAACAGGCGAAATTGAAATATAATGTATTTATATTGCTATGCTGGCGAGATTAAAATTAGGAAGCATTATTTTCGGAGCGGCCTAATAAATGGTCATGCTAAATGCACATGCAAAAAAATAATTATCCTTTAAACCATCAAATATTAAGGTATTAATTAAGAAACCTATCAAAGATTAAAATTTCCTAAGAATATTATTTTCTTTTATTAATCATGAAAAAAAGTTATGGTAAATATCGGACATCCGCCTTCAGAAAATATAAAAATAACCCTTTCCAATTTCCGCAAACATCGGTGAATTTTTTTTTTTTTTTTTAATTGAATTTCAAATTTTATAGATTTCCTCGGTTGAGTAAATTTGGGGTAACCATTCATGTGTCAAGTAAAGCCGTAAATTTTTTTTGTTCTCTCTAGAAAGAACATCATGCTTATGCTCTCGAGTTTTTTTATTTCAGTCATTATTAGGTGCGGTACACTTTTTTAAATTTTAAGGTCTCGACATTAAAGGACATTTTGTTTAACAAGAATCAAGACAGTTAGATTTGTTCTGTGTTAGAATGAGAGCCAAAATTGTTATACTGGAATCAGTTAAATTCCAAATAATTAATTTCAATAAAAATTTGATTTATTGACTGCACACACACACACGCATTCTCTCACACCACACAGAGAGACAGATTCGGTAAACTTCAGAATTAGTTTTCTTATTAAATACTGATAATAAATTCTTCTGTACTCAAGAAATTTATTTATATTCTACATAAAAAAATAAATTCTTAATTTCATTAATTTCTGATTTTTAATAATTTCATATGATATTCATTCATTTTCATGTTGAACTAAATAATTTTCATTCATTCATTTTCATTAATGCCAAATAATGTCAGAATTGGTAAGTTTTTAAAAGCCTTGGTATGTATTTCTGAGTACGTTATTCTCTTACATCGAATAGTCAATTTATTGGAGTTCTTTTATGCATTATAGTTTCTTTTTTCAATGTCAGGATCATACCAAGGGCGAAATTTCGAATCTTATTAAATAATTGACATACTTTCCAAGGCGAAATCAAGATTGATTCACCTCTGGAGCGCGGCATGAATAAATGTAATCAGAGCAAAATATGCAAGCATTCTAATTTTGACATTGAACTTATTTCCTTTTGCAACGAATGAAAAATGAATTTTTATTCCAGGATAGAAAATGATTTTGCATGAAAAATAAAAAATTATTTAATGCCTTTCCTAGATTGTTTTTATATTAAAAATAAAAGAACGAACATTTCATATTAATTTTAATGTAAATAATTATTCTTTCCCTTCTTAATCTACTTTTTGTGTCATATAATAATGTTTACCCGTAAAGAAAGATGAGTGAACAATGGAAGATGACAGTAAATGAGTTGATGGCGACATTGCGGGGGAGGATGAAGTAATGGAAGAATACGTTCACGTTTGTCGAGGTCACTGACGTTCATTAGGAAACAAAAATGGCTCAGCCCTTGATGATATTTTCTTTTTATTATTTTCTTGACAACGTATCTTTGCATCCGGGTCGCTTCTGTTGGCTAAACGAATAAAATGCGAGCGAAATTTTTCTTTCGTTCTTTCGTCCCCTCAACTCTTCACTTTTTTTTTTCTTTTTTCGTCAGCTCATTTAGCTTGAATGCTAGAAATTTACTCCATCTATAGCGTATAAATTTGCAATCACATTTCTTTATGTTCAGTTTTTCTTTTTTAATTTTTTTTAGTTACATTAAGGTCATATAAAGTTCTTTATTTTTATTCATGGCATGAGAATGTTTATTATTTTTAGGATATAATATTTTTAAGTTTGTCTTAAATTGGACACGGAGTGGTAAGAACCTGAAAACAGCTATGTTACGGAGAGAGACTATCCGTTGTCAAAGAAAAATAATAATAAAATTCGTTTCAAAAAAACGAGTTTCTACGAAATTAAAACTCAAGAAATAATGCAATTAAGAATTAAGAAATAAAGCTTTATTAAGCAATGTTGACTGGAAAGTGATAGGAGCAATTGGAGACGTTATTATAATATTATAACGTGTAGATTGGTTTAATTTTTGAAAAATGAACTACTGAACTTTAAATGGTTTACCGTACTGAAAGAGTATGGTGCCGAGTTCGAAGCAAATTTTGTGCATCTAATCCGGCAAGACGATCGTAAATATTAATGTCAATATATCTCTGTAATAAGCTAATTAATTTTACCTGTAATTTTAATATTTCATTTATGGAAATAATTATTAATAACCACATAGGAAATTATAGTGATATTATAGAAATCTTGCAATGGCAAGTTGATAATGTGTATTCCAATCAGTGTATACCTGTATAATATTGAACTGTATATAAAATAATAATACAAATTTTAAAAATTAGATGATTCTTTTAGGAATTAAGGGTAATTATTTTGAACACCCTTGACATTAGTATGTAGATTTCATTTAAACTGATTTAGGGTGTAACTTCCACTTCTTTATCTGAAAAGAAAGCCATTAATCCTTCTATAAATGGCAATTAAAAACCTTTCTTAACACCATACGCTTTTTCAGGGGAAATGAAGTATTTGTGATGAACAAAGTGAAGGCGGGAGGCTTAGAACGTCGGGGCTTTAAATACATAATCCATCTGACAACCTCATTAGAACAAGAAACCGATAACAATGCATTAGAGGGAAGGGAAGTTGTAAGAGAATAGATAATGTATAGTAAGAAACGCATTTGGAAACCGAAAGAGAGAGGGGTGCAGCATTGACATCACCACCTGTCACGTGAACTTGAGCGCTCGCCGGCGGAACCAACCGTGGATTGGAAGGCGCGCACCGAAGTGGGTTAGAAGCACCGTTTCCTTTTAGATATTCACCTGAGAAGCGTTGCAAACAGGAAAAATGCGCCGATCTCAGGAGAACTGGTGCTCCGGCCGCGAGGAGCATGTGTGCAGCAGGTAACGGGGAGGTTCAAGGAACCGTTCGTTTGCACCGTTAAATTAACTTTTAAGCGTTCTCTTCTTGGGCGAATTTCGCCAATTATTAGAGAGTAATCTCTTGCATAATTTCAATCTCTGTATTCTCTGAAATATGATTGTTAATATATTTATTTATTATTGATTTAATTCAAATTACTAATTATAAAATGAATTGCTTGTTTTTTTAATATAAACATTTCTTGAACGCGTTAAATTTAAGGACGTGATATGTATCATCTAACTGTTATATCTAAACTCTGATGGCGTAAATTAATTTGCAAATTCAACAGGATAACAAAAAGAAAACTGATTTATCAAATACATTTTATGTGTTTGCTTTCGAATAGAAAAACATTTACGATATCAATGTAATTCATATATTAAAGCACAAAATATGATTCTTGTCAGGGTCATTATTTATTTTCATTAAAGATTTGACTGAAGGCAACATCGAAAGTTTAGAGAATATTGCATTTCATATCATGCTATTATAAATAACATGAACTCTGTCATAGTAGTTTTAGAGGTGAAAAAATTGCAAATTGATATCGTGAATATATATTCGAAAAAAATTAATAAACGAATCGATTTCGACATGCTTACTAGGAGTTATGCGGTTATAAACAACATTTCTTAAAAATTTTATTGCTCCTTAACTCTTTGAGCAATTTAAAGAAATTATTTCAAAATTAGTAGCAATTTAAAAAGTTTATATCAATTGGATCAAATGAATACACAACAAATTAGTAGCCTTCTACTAGAAAGCATGTATTGCATGATTTCATTTTTATTAATAGTAAAAAATATATTAGCATCAAATTCAAACAAAATAGAACTTATTAGGAATAGCTTTTGGTTTATCCTGGAATAAGTAAATGTAATAGGCTCAGCAAAAGAGTAAAAGTACTGTAGAAAAAAATAGGCAACTACACAAATGTTTTATTTGAAGTTTTTAAATAAGATTTTTTTCTTCTCCAGTTTTTATGAGAGTTTACTGATTGGACTCGAAATTAAAAGCTGTGTATTATGTATAAATTTTTCTTTACATTTTTTATTTTTTTTACCTTAAAACCGTTTCATTGCAGGGCGGTTACAAAAGGGAAGAAATAGAAAAATAAAAAAATTTATTTTGGTCAGAGGAAATCTAGAAAAGTCCGGGAATTTTCTTCTAAGTCATTTTACATGTTTTGTACAATTTTAAATTATTTTCTAGACAGGAAAAATTTTGGGAAGTTAGAGACTTAAAGGGCAGTCCTGGAATTTTGAAAATGGTAATCATACAGTTTTGTCCAAAAGATATTCGAGTTAATGTGAAGTTGTATGTACATATGAATTTTAATCTGCATTTTGATTTATTCAATATATCTCTTTAAGACCTCAATGGGAAATTTTCTGGTAATTTTTGTCCTGGATGGCTTTCATTCTATAACAGTTTCATCTCGTGGCCACTAAAAAGGTTAATAAAAAACAACTTTATTAGATAATGGTTGAGGCGAAAAGCAAATAAGGGATATCCCATAAATAAAGGCACAAACTTAAAATGATCGTAATTTCGAAACGAGAGTTTATACAACGCTATTACGTCTGTCCGTAAACAGTAGTCATGAATTACGCATCATACACAGTAGGGTTAATGTAGAAGCCAATCAAAGCTGCGAGAAAAGAAGACGAGAAATTTCCGAAACTCTGGTAGATATTCTGAAAATGTGATACGAAAACAAAAGAATAGTGCAGTTCGACATATGGCTGAGGCAGGTAAAATTTAAATCACCTCCTGTAACCTCCGAAACGCCTACCAATTTGACGAAGATGAAACCCTTTTCAAAGAATCCTGACACATCTCTCCGTACAGCAGTAAAAATATCTATGCCTACACTTGTTAGAATTAAAGCACGTAAACTAGAAATTAAACCATATTTAAAACCCTTCCGTGGCCACTACCTTGACATAGAGGAGTGGGTGTTTCAGTGGTGCTAAGGTCCCTATGTTGAGTAGGGACACCCATGCCAGACAGTCTTTAGCTAAGAGGTTAGACTTAAAGTGTCAGCGGTTGTGGACCCGCACTGGGGACCGTTTGGTCGCAATGGAGGATTCATAAACCTCCAGTATGATCAGTACGTCAAGGGAAAGGGGTATCTGGTAATTGCGGGAAGGCTATTCCGGAACATCATACCACTATGGCTGCTGCTTCTCTGAAAGAAGAGAACCTGAACTATCCCCTTCTGTATAAACGACTGGTTGCCCCTCCTCGGAAGTCCGGCTTTAGGATTAGGCCATGCCCCCCCCCCCATATCCCTGGTGACAATATGCATCCCCATGTTGAGCTTGGTGGTGGCTGGGGAGCAAGGGAGCTGAAGATAATTTTCCTTTAAATGGAAAACAATATCGAAAATCAAAATAAAGAAATGGAATTAATAGTGAGTGGAAGTCATAATAATAGTGAGTGAGAAGAACACTAAATTATAATAATGTTTCGCAGTTTATTCTGTTGGAGTGTTTGAAAACGGGAAATCTTGAGTTATCATCTCATCGTTTATAGTGAATAGGACCATAATACCAATTGCTAGTTGTGGAAAAGATGAAAACGTAAAGTCGATTAACCGCAACTTTCTAGAAAACGTTCCTCTGCACATAGGCCCAGGCCTTATTTAAAATTATACGATTAAGGGGAATAAAGATGAACGTTTCGCTCATGGGAATTTTTCCAGAGGAATACGGAGGGTTGATTCAGATAAAATGAGACGACTTTAAACGCTGCATATGACCTTGACGGAATGTGATTTGCATCTGATTAGCTTTGTATACACTTGTTGCTGTTATTTGAGACATTTCATGCTGAAACATGGCTTCCAAAATCACAGCTTTTTGGGAAGGGTATATGTTTGGCCTTTCCGACGCTAACTTCAGTCTTTCGTGTATTGTGGAATTATGCAAACGAAATGGTATTGTGGTATCCAAAGCTACTGTGGGTCGAATAATCAAAAAGAACAAATTGCGACCCTCTAATGAACGTGGACGAGCAGAGAAGCAGACCAGAAACAAGCCCCAGCCAACACGCTCAGCTCAGGTGGTGCGAGAAATCCGGTCTCAAGTGCTGAAAGAAAATCCCCCCACACAGAGAAGTCTAGCCCAAAGGAAAGGTATTTCACAGGCAACAGTCTCCAGAATAATTCTTGATAATCTTGGGCTGGAGCGACGTCATAAAGCGTCCAACAACGTGGCTCTCACATCATCTATCACAACAGCGTGTCCAAGTCATCTGTGGCTTACTACAGGAAGATGGAACAGGAGACGGGCATACGAGTTATTCCATTCTCTCATGTGCCTGTAAAATCTCCTGACGCATCACCGATGGTTTTCTGTGGTTTTGGTCTCCTGAAACGACGGCTCGGAATTCGCCGACCAAGAACCGTTGATGGGCTATGGAAAGTGTGTCAGCAGGTATGGAACGAACTTCCCATGGAGTCCCTCAAACTCAGCCTACTTCAGTGGAAATTACGGTGCCGGGCGAGAGTCCAACAACGTGGTTCTCACATCGAACACAACCGATGGTGGCGCCATGGTATTACACCATCATAACAGAACTGCAAAGTCGTCTCATTTTATCTGAATCAACCCTCTGTATAAGGAGAGAATCGAAGGACTACAGGATGATAGTTCCCAAAAGAACTAAAAGAGCACCCCGTTACACGAATCACTTCTAGGATGAGTGGAAAGATTAAACTCACCCACTCCTTTATTGTAATGTAATTTACGAACGAAATACCCTCCCTGAAACGATTAGACCATTTGCGATCCCGAATTAGACCATATATTCCCAATCCGCTACGTTGCTCTCAGTGTCGGAGATTCCGTCACACAATATCTGCGTCCCACAGCGCTACGCGTTAAGTGTGTCCGAGAAGGACATGAAAAAGACAAATGCGAAGCCACAACATTGTGTAGCAACTGTAAAGGAAACTATGCCCGTATATCAAGACACTGTCCGATTTTTAAGACAGAGAGTGAAATACAAACAGAGAGTGAAAAATAAACGCTCTTACATTTTAGGCTGGTCCACTCCTATAGCAATGGTTCTACCGGCCCTATTCAGGAGTGTTAAGGGAGAATAAACCAGTGAAGCCTGGGCCGTCATTGGCTGTTAATTTGCTGAAAATCAAAGAATGCAAATAAGGTTCCGGACATGGCTCTCATCCAAAAACGATTCCTACAAAACGCTCGAGTGAGCAAAGGAATTTAAATAATAAACCAAAACGTCGAATAGATACCTCGAAATAAAGAAAATGGACTTTCTTATACGTAAATGTCCTGGTCCAAATACAGAAAAAAATTAAACTGTCTAAAATGGCTACTTCCGATAGAAAATTTGAAAAAGTTTGTGAATAAAAGTTTCTTCAAATTAGCTTCTAAACACTTTGTTATAGATTCCAAATTTTCCTATACCATCTCCTTTCGCCTATATTAGCAAAAAACTGGATTTTGACAAGAGCAGATAGAACTGGTACTTCCAGTTGGAATTTTGAAAAACTTGTTAAAAAAAGTTGTTTACAATTGTAAACGTAACACTTTTCAATTTCTTCAAAATTTTCATAAATTCAATGGTTAACGAGATATTTCTAAATTTATATTTTGGCGCTGGAGTAAACTGATACTTCCAATTCACCGATTCCACTGGAAAACTAATCAGACCTACCGAGATAGATTATAATCTTAAGCTTAAAGTTTGGTATCGATAGCTTTAGCCGTTCGGACGCTATCGTGGACACACACACAGACAGACAGACAGACATACAGACACTTTCCAAAAATCACTTTTTCGTAATCTAGGTATCTGAAAACGTGAAGATCAGTGAAAATCACGAGATCGAATAGGAAAGTAATAGAACAGGATAGACGTCAGAAAAAAATCCTCATCCTCTGAACTGGAGGTAGATATCTTGGAAAACGATATATCCCAGAGATAGCATTAATTTATTTTTTTAATGGTTTTTATCTTTCATGTATTTGGACTGTTTTAATTTTTGCTTGTTTATAGTACTTTTTTTAGTTATTCATTTAATGTTTTACGTGTTTTTAATCTTACATGTGTTATCGTGTTTCTGGATTGATATGAAATGTTATTTTTGTTCTGTGATCTCTGTTAAAGTATGTTTTATGCATTCGTACGCTTTTAAAGTCTTGCGTAGGGCGCAGAAGGCCAAGCAGTTGACACGCCCGCAAAAAAAAAACAACTAAAATAACCAATCACATTTAAATGTATAACATCCTAAATTCATAAAGGGCTAAGAACACCATGTAAAAAAAAGCTCTAGGAAATTATATAAGACGTTAAACGTGTTAATATTTTGTTTTTAACATCTTGCGTTTGGCGCAAATGATCACGTAGTTGGCGTTAAAGACATCAGACATATGCAGTCCAGAAGGAATGGGGAGCTCCAACCCAACCCTATTCCTTTTTTTTTAATTTGAAGGCAATAACTTCCTGATTCAATCAGGCTATGATATCTGAGAGCCTGGTTTATAACTTGTGTTCTTAACCTGTAGTATTAATACCCTAAATTCGGCCACACAAAGCTCAATTGCCGCTTTCCAGCGCTTGGAAGTGTGGCAAAGAGGATCACACGAAGGACATCTGCTATGCTACACCATAGTGTGTCAATTGTAAGAGTGGCCATCCTATTGTCTCTCGTGACCGCCAGATTTGGAAGATCGAGGAAGAGGGGGAGATACAGTAATTCATGCCAGTGAGTCTCGTGTTTCTTTCTCCTCCATTAACTGTTAGCTTTTTAAATAGTGATTTAAAATGTTAAATATTTTTAAACCCTCATTGATAAGTGTGTTGTTGTGTGATTTGTCTTGTCAAATATCCTTAAATTTGTTCCATTTTTTGAGGTTTGTTCTTCATCCATATTTGATTGAAGGTTTTTATTAGATTTTACGATGTTGCCAGAAACTCAACCACCTAATAATTCATGCCAGAAACTAAAAATTAATTTTCACATTAAACTAATTCATATTTATTATTATTAAAATTAATCTTTAAATAATTGAAATCACATACTTTCCCTTATTCCTCATAAATTGAAGCTGAACGACTGTTTATCCCTCACAAGAATGGTACTAAAGAGTATTATAAAGACGAAAAAATAAAAAAAGAACTGCCGTGTGAAATTTATCCCGATCCTCCCTTTTAGTACTCTACATAAATTTTATTGTTAGCCTCAATCTCACCGTTGAGAATGAACGCAAAGCCTTCGAAATACGTATTCGGCGTTTCATATCCCCGATGTTTTCTTGTGGTAAGATGTCTTGCCGTCATTTACAGGGTGATTTACATCGAATGTAAAATACTTAAAGGGGGTATTATAGAGGTTAAGATAAACACAAAACGTCCTATGAACATGGGTTCAAATATGAACGATAACTGAGATATGAACAGAAATAAAAATGCCGCCACCAAGATCAACAAGTTAATAACTCAGGTTCTGTAAAGCCTAGATTAATGCAATTTGGAGGAATAACAAGGTACATAAGACTGTGTATACCTTTAAAATTTGATTGAATTCCAACGAGAAGTTTCTGAGTTACACAGTCAAAATTGTAACAAGTGCTGGTTAGTACTCACAAGTGAGCACGTGTTATGATGTTGAATGAGTAACTCGGAAACTTCTTGTTGGAATTCGATCAAATTTTAAAGGTATACACAGTCTTATGTACTCTGTTATTCCTCCAAAGTTCATTAATCTAGGCTTTACAGAATCTGAGTTATTAACTTGTTGATCTTGGTGGCGGCATTTTTATTTCTGTTCATATCTCAGTTATCGTTCATATTTGAACCCATGTTCATAGGACGTTTTGTGTTTATCTTAACCTCTATAATACCCCCTTTAAGTATTTTACATTCGATGTAAATCACCCTGTATAGGCAATATCACGTACAGGTGGCGAGGAAGACGGTAAGCTCGATAGACACTATGGCAGGTAAGGCATCAATAAGAGAAAGTAGTTATCTATGGTAGAGATCTTGATGTACAAAGAAAGACCCAAGAACAAATCTCGACCAACATATAATGCTTTAAAACGCACAAGCAAGCAAAGAATGTCAATAACGAAAAGTGACGAAATCTCACTCTAAAAGATGCAACTCACCCGCAAAGCTCAGTAATGGTGTCTTCTGAGCTTGAGGTGGATGCAGTAGAAATGAGATATCCATCTAAAACAAAAAATAAAAGATGTATTAATTAAGTTTAAGTTTACTGAGTTTCTCTTTATTTTATCTAAGAAGTTTTAACTTTGTTTAGTGTTTGATATTATTTGATAGATTGTACTGTATGGAGCAATCTGGAGATTTTAATTGTACAGAGGTTAATTCATTTATTATTATGTTATACCGTCTTTCATTTTGTGTCTGTTTGGTGGCATGAAGCTGTGTATCTTATGGGCATGTATTTGTGTCTTTGTTTTTTGGCTTCGGTGTTATTCAGTATTCGTGATGATAGAAGATGGAATTGATTATTAAGCACCGGAAGAATGGAGCTACTTATTGTTTTCACAATATCCGTCCGTCCGTCTGTCTCCCTCATAATTTTTGCATTTTTTAAGGTAGAAGGTAGAAATTCGGAATGTAACTTACTAAGGGCATGTACACCTTCACTATTTAATTTGGTTTTGATTGGTGCACTTGGGTCGGAATTACGGGGGTGGGAATCAGAGGAGACAAAAGATCTCTGCATTATAAAGGTACGAATGAAATTCAATATGCAGAAACCTCTAGGCAAGATCTACATTACTATTAAGTTTATGTCAAATTGTTTCGGTGGGGCAATCACTTAGTCTTTAGAACTTGGCGATATATGGCATGTGATATGTTATTCGATCGGAAATGATGAGAAAGGAAAGAAGATAGAGCTCATTTTACCCCAATTTGTTGATTTCTAGTTTCGTGCACATTTTTGGCAAAATTTTCCTGATTTCCACCGAAAACCACCCATCACATTTTCTCAACGTTACGTTCGAGAAAACCAATTTTTTGATTAAAAAACTTGAGGGGGGGGGGGGGTTAAAATGTAGATAAAGTGGTAAAAATAAATGACCGCAGGGCTTCCGATACTTTCCTTTACCCTCCTCAGGGGAATTAATTTCTTGTTGCTGATGTTTTGACATCTTGCCTTGGACGCAAATGACCACGTAGTTGACATGCATATAGAACCGAAACCAACCAAACATCTGAATTCTACAAAGGAGGCTTGAATAAAATCTTCTTCACTGATGATGAAACTTAAGTCCCTCAGGACCCCACCAAATTTCTAATTTAAATAGAAATTACGTTCAATGTCAGTTTCCGTTATCCTTCAATAGCGTTTATAGTTACCAAAATCAGCTTTTCTTAGATGAAAACTTTGCAGCTCTCCTTATACCAGCATTACATTGGCCAACAAAATCTTTGTTCAGAATAGAAATTTTACCATGCCAGAAATTTTGGAATGCCGCCAGTTTTTGCGAATGGTAGCGGCTGCAGAATAACAACTTCATTTCAGTTCTATAAAGCCTGGTTCCCACATGCGTAAAAACAACGGCAGAAACCACAAGACAGAAAATATTCTGACGTCATCTCCTGCTTTCAACTTTTTGCCCGACTGAAAACTCCTGGTTTTTTCGAGTTGGATTGAGTTAAGAAAATTTTCTGTCGGGCTGAAAGACGAGAGCAGGAAGTGTTGTCAAAAAATTTTCTGCTTTGTGGTTTCTGCCGTTATTTTACGCATGTGGGAACCACGCTTTACTGCTTTGTAAAAAACTGGCCGCATTCCATCACCAGATTAGACATACTTTATTACTGAAGGGCGTTCCACCATCATCACAGCAAATAAGAAACTACATATTGTAAGCCATATAACATATAGGTTCAGAAGGAAGCACTATCCACTAATCATGTTTCAAAAGCGCTGTCTATTGGAATTTTATAACAGAAGATGAACAGAAAGAGGCTCATTGGAGGATAAAATAATTTATGAAGTCTATTACAAGGAAGGCGGGAATAATTCCTCGTTTGTTGACTCAAGAGTAGAAAGCAGCCCGAATGCAGTGGTGCCAAGAAATGATCAAAAGCTTCAACAACGGGACATCAAAACGTGTTAACGACATCTCCACAGGTGATTAAACATCGCTCTATCATTACGACCCCGTAACTAAGAAACATTCCACAGAAATGTATTGCTTTCTGCATTTTGAATGAAGACTAATGAATGCTAGTGTATTGGAATAAACTCTTTTCCATTACAATAAATATATTTTATTATTCATAATTTAATTCATAAATTATTATTTTGAAACATTTAGATTTTTTGATGGTTTTTGAAGTCTTCAACTTATCTATAATTTAAGCGCTGATTGAATTTCTGTGTGCTTTGATGTGCGAGATTTATTTCTACAGATTCCTCCCTCTATACGTGCCGGCTAAAAAGAGCGTTACGGGTGATGCAATAATTTTTAATTCTTCATCATACAAAATACACTCGGTTTGTGATTTTTAGATACTGCGAAAAGCTTGCACGTGCCGTGTTTGTGGTCCCGCATTCGATTGTGATCACAGATACGAGTAAGAAGAGGCATCTTAAACATAGACACTGTGTTTACTTGACATAGCGACAAACTCGATATCCGCGCTTATTTTCCCCCACTTCAGTTATTCTAAGCCCTTATTCAGTATTACCGTTGATGTACATGATTCTGTAGACTCGTCCATTGATAAATAAATAAAAGGTTTATGTACTGTATAATATATTTATATATTTGTTGCTTCTAAAAACATTATCATGATTCAATGTTTCGGGTTGTAGATTCGAAACTAAGTCACCTTTTTTTTTAAGAGAATCCAAATATCTTAGGAACATAATATTTCCAAACCCACAAGTGAAAGCCTGCAGAACTGACTCCGCCTGTGAATACACAGTTAGAGGTTGGACAAATTTCCTACTCTTCGTAAACATTCAATTAGCCATTATAATAAATAATTTCAAGTAAAAGGCTAATTGAATGTAGCCGAAATACGTATCCGATATTTCAAATCTCCTTGTGGATTAGAGGTTCCCTCCGATTTTAATTGCTTTTAAATTTTATTTTTATCTCTATTTCCTTTAATTAAAATGGAATTACTATTTTTTAATTAATTTTACATTAGACGAGAATATTAAATTTCTAAGCAAAGCCGGTTCCTAAGTTTGGCAGTGAAATCCGTATGAGAACACACAAGACAAATAAATATAAAATATAAAGGCTAAAAACAATTTAGTCTTTCTAAGCAATAGGAACGGAAATAAGAGCATCATACAAATTATTATATAAACAATTAATTAATAGTGTTCACTCCTGCAGGCTGGGACGACAGAGCTGGAAGAATTAGGGTTCTTCTTCTCGTGTCTCTGAATGTTCCTTCTTCTCGTGCCTCTGTTCCTTCTTCTCGTGCCTCTGAATTCCGCATTATCCGCTCCCTGCCTTAAAAAAATGACTACTCTTCTTCCACCTTTTCCCGTCTACTTCGCCGCAGAAAAGTCGCCCTCCTGAACCCTAAACCTCCAGATCTATTCCCGCCCAAGAAATGGGTCTCCTTACACTTTCTTGGTCCCCACTTCTCCCGTTTAACTAATTTCCTTCGCTTGTTCTCCAGATTTCCTTCCGTTCTTCCACCCCATGATTACGTACCTTAAACCCTCCCACCCGAACTAATACTATTAACTTTTCCCGTTCCGAAGTATATCATTTAAACTGCGGATTTTGTGACAAGTTTTACATTGGTTTGTCATCCCGCAATTTCACCGTCCGTTTTAAAGAGCATATGGCCTCTTACAATAAGAAAGATAACAAATCCCATTATGCTAACCATCTCGCCACTACTGAACACGCACAAAAGAAACTCGAAGAAGTGATGTCCATTCTCCACTTTTGTAAAGACCCATTCAAGGCTACAATTCTGGAATCTATAGAAATTTCTAAAGCCAAGAACTCCTCACCAGATCTCCTCCTTAATTGTCAAACCGATTTCGACATTTTTCCTATTCTTAATTCTGTCTCAGATTTACTGTAATATTTTTATTAATTTTTTATCATTTACTTGTCGCTTTTATACAGGGTGTAAATGGACGACGTTTCACAAATTTAAGGATATGTAGAGGATGATGTGGTGAACATTTTTTATTAATAAACCCATAGTCCCAAACGAAAAGCAACGGAGCCACAGGATGTTTGATGCTCTGTTTTGCGTCAAGCCGTAGAATGGCTGTCTGAATTACTGTGTTGTCACTGCATTGGAATTTCCAGCGTGAAACCTAACGCGCGAACGTATTTCCAATGGAACCGTCCAGCGACTGTTGTATGATTGGTCAGGTGCGTCACTTTTGCTGAAAGGTAGGGTAAAGGCGGGTAAGTTTGCCAGTCATGTAAATTGGCCGCATTACGTATTTTTATTTAATTTTAGCTTTTAAAGCTTTCGAAAAAGCAATAAAGGAAAAGGAGCAATAAATTACAATAAGGCCTACAAGATGCAATGACAGGGGACATCGTAGTAAACGTGCCTAGTTCAATGCTTGACAAACCAGGACATCAAACAAGCTGTGGCTCCGTCGCTTTTCGTTTGAGACTGTGGGTTTATTAATAAAAAATGTTCACCACATCATCCTCTACATATCCTTAAATTTGTGAAACGTCGTCCATTTACACCCTGTATATCAGTTGTTCTTGATTCATTTATGTCTTTTACATTTATTTTATTCTATATTAGTATGTTATTTGTCGCCAATCATTATTTTTCTGTTTTCATTCAGTTAGTGTGTTTCTATCCCTTTATTGTAACTATTCTCTGACCCTTTATTGTAGCCATTCTCTTACCCTTTATTACATCTAGCTGTATATTTTAGCTTCTACCTTTTTTTCCTGTCAATGGACTGTATTACTCATTGACTGTATTACTCAGACTGTAATTACCCAGACTGTATTACTCATTGACTTTGTCATGCTATTTTATCCAATCATATTATTCCCATTGTATCATATTTCTGTATATACGGGCGTGAAGCCTCTTGTGTGTATCCTTGATAAAGCCGGGAATAAATGGCGAAACTAGTCGGAAACTCTGTTCTCCCGTTATTGTATTGCAAAGTCTCTACCAATTTCATTGCTAGAAGCAATACTAAGAAATCACATTTTAATAATCTTAAGGGTTCAATTAATCAGAAACTTAAAAGGAATTCGGTCTAGAAGGTTTAGCAACTCATTCCTTTGAAGGGAAACGTATCTCAGACTCGATCAAGCTTGGGTATTTGTGGGCACAAATTAGAAGCGTTCAAGCTGAATTTGTTGTGGGGATTTTAGCGCTTGCAATCTGACAATAACGGGAGAACAGAGAGAGCCAAATTTTCCCCGTCAGGCAATTATAGCAAAGAAGGTCACGAGAGAGCCACCAGCAATGTTAAACCGTTGCCTCGACTACGGAGGGTTGATTCAGATAAAATGAGACGACTTTGCAGTTCTGTTACGATGGTGTAAGATCATGGCGCCACCATCGGTTGTGTTCGATGTGAGAACCACGTTGTTGGACTATCGCCCGGCACCGTAATTTCCACTGAAGTAGGCTGAGTTTGAGGGACTCCATGGGAAGTTCGTTCCACACCTGCTGATACACTTTCCATAGCCCATCAACGGTTCTTGGTCGGAGACCAAAACCACAGAAATCCATCGGTGATGCGTCAGGAGATTTTACAGGCACATGAGAGAAGGGAAAACTCGTATACCCGTCTCCTGTTCCATCTTCCTGTAGTAAGCCACAGATGACTTGGCAGTGTGGCTTGATGCCTTGTCCATGTGGATCCAAACTTTTGATTACTCACCAGGGTACAGACGTGGGATTGTCATGAATTATTCTGGAGACTGTTGCCTGTGAAATACCTTTCCTTCGGGCTAGACTTTTCTGTGTGGGGGGGATTTTCTTTCTGCACTTCAGACCGGATTTCTCGCACCACCTGAGCTGGGTGTGTTGGCTGGTGCTTGTTTCTGGTCTGCTTCTCTGCTCGTCCACGTTCATTAGATGGTCGCAATTTGTTCTTTATGATTATTCGACCCACAGTAGCTTTGGATACCACAATACCATTTTGTTTGCATAATTCCACAATGCACGAAAGACTGAAGTTAGCATCGGAAAGGCCAAACATATACCCTTCCCAAAAAGCTGTGATTTTGGAAGCCGTGTTTCAGCACGAAATTTCCCAAATAACAGCAACAAGTGTATACAAAGCTAATCCCCATGAATAGTGGATGAGTCATGCAAATCACATTCCGTCAAGGTCATATGCGGCGTTTAAAGTCGTCTCATTTTATCTGAATCAACCCTCCGTATACCGTCATTTTTCGTGACAGTTTCATCTGGAAAGGCAAAAAGGGGCTCCAATGAATTCGTGTAAAAAAATTAAAGAGTAGCATAAGCCGAACGTAGCTCAAATTCATTTCAAGAGTAGCTTAAAACAATTCAAGAGTAGCTCAAGCTCAGGAGCTCAAATGGTCTATGAGGATTTATTAAACGCCATGACTTATATGTTTAAATCATTGATGAAATAAGTGCTCATGTCGAGATACGAGATGGCTGTTCTAATCCAATTGGAATAGCATTTCTCGCACCTATGCCAGAGCACTGAGAGCAGATCAATGCTATAAAAGATGCGACCTTTTGGAAGAAATTCAAAAACAGAAATCAGTAATTCATGAGAAAGATGGATCTTTACAAACAAAAACATGAAAAGAAAAAAGTTCTAAGGAAGAGTGTTCTTTCAGAAGAGCTCAAAAAAGCAACGTAAGTGACGAAAAACATCACAAATGAGGAAATTCTTCTGAAATGCTCAGAGCCAAAATAGAAAAGAAACTACTATTCAACAAGAGAATTTTTTATGACTCTTATGTACAGGGTGAGTTTTTTAAAAGTGGCCCAGTGAGCAACGTGTAAAAATGAGCAAGAAAAGAGATAACAATGATCAAAGATCTGTGCAAATAACCTAGAAAATGTCCTGGAAGGCGTGTCCACATGTTCTTGAAGGCACGAGCAAGGGTTTCCGCTGGAATGGCCTGAATGGCTGCCTGGACGTTTTGTTGAAGGTCGGCGCCTGTGCGCGGATTGTTCTGGTAGACCACACCTTTTGGTGCACCCCAGAGGAAGAAATCGCAGATCGATAGGTCTGGCGACCGTGATCACATGTTCGGGTGGGAACACTCCCTGGGTACGGGCAAGTGTTGCGTGTGCAGAATGGGCTGTTGCACCATCTTGATGAAAGTAAGCATTGGCACGCTCGTCATCAGTAAATTGTGCGGCAAACACGTTGAAGATGTTGTGCACATAACGGTCACTATTGACAGTTTCAATGAAGAACGCAGGGATGATGCGGCAGGCGGAGACAGCACACCGCACTCCAATTTTTTGTGGATGCAGTGGAGACTCCATGAACACATGCGAATTGAAGGATGACCAGTGGTGCATTTTCTGTGAATTGACGTAACCGGATAGACAAAACGACGCTTAATCTGAGATGAACACATAACCATCCTTCAGCACCTCCGGAGCAATGGTGCTTTGGAATCATTCACAAAGCTGAACCCCCTGCCGGCTTGTCCACATCATGCAACTGATGCACAGTGGTGATTTCGAAGGGGTATAAGTGTAAATCCTGTTTCATGATCTTCATTGCACTTGACTGAGACAAACCCAGTTGCTGAGACAGCCGCCGTGATGACGTTTTGGGACTGAGTATCATGTGTTCTTCAGCAGCAGCAAGGGTTGCTGTCGTACGGACCGTCCTTTTGCGCACTTTCTTTGCATTCAGTACTGATCCCGTTGCTTGCAATTTGGGAATTAAGTTTTGCATTGCACACTTAGCAGGAGGTCTGCAGGCACAGCACTAACTTGAAACTTAATTTTAAACTCATCTGCACACTGTTTCCATGACCCATGCCGTGCATAGCGCTCTACCACAAAAATGCGTTGTTGCAGAGATAACACCATTTTCGCCACTTCGCACAAATGACTGCCATGCACACCAATGTCACTCTCTCAACTGCGCAATATCACATGAATGACAAGTCATTTGAAAACTTACTGCGCAGTATTTCGCGCCGGGCCACTTTTAAAAAACTCACCCTGTATATTTGGATGCCAACTTCATCAGAGAGCGATCTAGGTTTTGCTGTGAGTTTCAGCATTTCTCTCATTAATTTTCAAGTTCATTCTTATTCGTTTGTTTGGGCCTCTCTGGATGCTTGGCTGATGTATTAGCAACAATTCTTACTTTTTAATCGAAAGAGGTTTTATGTTTTTAAAAAAGATTAATCTTTTTAAATTATTATACAGCAATTGTAATTTACTGTCGGCACGCCACGAGAAGACCGCTGAGTACCTTAATGTGCTCGTATGGTGTCGCTGCAGTTGTAGATGAATCTATTCAGTGTTAGGGGACAAACAACCAAATTTGAGTCGATCCATGTTTCATCGATTTAAACAATTGGACGATTTTCTTCTCTTATTTTTTTCATATTTCTCAGGTATCTACCTCTCCATGCAAACGTTTTAATTTGCTTGGAAACACGGCCAGAACTCATTTTTGGGTTACATGATTTTAGCGCTCTTCCTCCCTTCATAACTACTGATCTGCAACTACAGCGACCCATACGACCACATTAAGCAACTCAGCGGTCTTATCGTGGCGTATGGACAGCATGTGAGACTTTATGATTACACAGTAGATATTCTTTATTAATATTCATTTTATCTATTTTAAATTTTATTTTTTTTAAGTTTTAGCCATATTATCGAGAATAGCTATTCGTAATTTTAAAGTTTTATTGTATTTTAATTTTTAAATTTTTAACTCTTCATATAATATAGGACATTTTTTTAATTGAAAACTATGTAATTTTGTCTAGCGTATAGTACTCCGGAGATGGCGCGCGATCTCAGGGACCGCATCATTGCATTTTCGTGAATATTTTCTCATGAATTTAAAAGAAACACCACTTCTCTATTCTTCCATTTTGGACCATTCTAGAAGTCAGCGTGTCTGAATCCGTGATTGGGTGTTTCCTATTTAGAAACTTTCATTTGAAAACAAATATTTGGAGAAATTAGAATGCAAGAATACTAATACTGTTTCTAAATTTCAAGAACAATAAAACGTTTCTATTAATATAAAATTAAATTCATATACATTTAACCTCTGTTTATACTAGTTTTGAATAAAATAGATTTAAGTATCTAGAAACATTTTTTTTTAGTTATTTTGTAATAACAGAATAGGCATCTTTTATCCTCCGAGAAATGATTGCTATCTTTCATGTTTATAATTGTTTTCTTTTATATAGAAAAGTATATATGTATGAAACTTATAAATATGCAAAATACAAATTTTAAACTATAAATCGCTGTCGTGATTCATTCATGCATAATTTTGAGGGTAAAAGAAGGGTTTTTAAATTTTGTTCGAAAAGTTGCATTTTTTAGATACTATTGAATGGTTTTTTGAGGTTTTTCATCGACAAAGAAGTAAATTAAGTGACAGATAAAAAATTTATGAATTTTATTTTTGAAGATTAAAAGACAGCTGTTTCTAAATGTGGTCTCACAGACCGCGAGCCACGATCGGAGTGATAGAGCGCAAATGACTTCGTAGTTGACGCGCCCATAATTCCAACTAACTAACCAACCATTATTCGTTTGAATTTTTATCGTAATTAGTCTCGCGATATTTTCATTTGCGTGTGATATCAATACGTGTCTTCGTTACAGAGGGTGAATAAAAATTAAGGGAAATTCCGGAGGTGATTCCTGACAGGAAAGGGAACAAAAAAGTTCATATCAACATGTCAGGAAATGAACGGTGAGTCTGCAATAAAGCAATTAGTACTGGTAAATGATATTACACATTACATGGAATTAATTTCATCCTTATTACAGATGATGTACAAAGTGGCCGCCATGGGATGCAATGCAAGCGTCCACACGTCGCATGATGGATTGCCTCACTCTTCAGAAAATTTCAGTCTGGTTTTTTGCGTTGGTTGATGTTGTCTATTAGGGTATTTAGCCCGGGACCGGTGTTATGTGTTTGACCGTAGACGAAAACCATCTCGGCTTGTTCTTTGGAAGGAGTAACGGATCATTGTGCTTCAACGTCGCTCAAATCACACAATATGCAACAGAGAAAAGAACACTGTGAGTGTTATTATGAGAAAACCATGTCATTCATCAATGCCATCTACCTGGGCAAATATGCATTTTCGGACATATGTTGATATAAGATATAATTTTTGTTTGTTCCCTTTCCTGTCAGAAATCACCTCCGGAAGTTTGTCGCCTTACTTTTTATTCAACTGTATGTTTCAAATTGTCTTTCCAGCGTGTTGAGTTTGGCAACCATTTCGCTCAGCCCATCCAACTGAGCCTGTTGATAAACATGTAATATTGTTATTTTGTCCTATTAGATGTGATCAGTTTGTCTGTTATGCTGTTTGGTTTTCACCGATCTTTGATGTCTTTTTTGTGATAGCGCAAATTCTGTTTTCTTTTGTAAATTTGTGATAGGCGGAAATGACTTCTTTGTTAAACGCGACATTTAAAAATACTGCCAACAAACAAACCAACCGATCCTGATAAACTGATACCATATCAACAGCTGAAATATATTTATTTTTTGTAAAGCAGCAAATAGATGAAGAAGATTAGTCTTTATATTACCTAATAATTTGGTACAATCTAATTATGGTGTATATATTTTGGATGTTTGAAACGTAATTATCTCTGATATCTTTAACGCTTGTAATCGAGATAGATCCTTAGTTTTATTATTTATTTATTTATTTATTTATTTATTTATTTATTTATTTAAAATTGTAAGCAACAGGCTGAGTGCCCAGTAACAGCTTACAGCTGAACAATTACATTGAAAGAAAGAAATTAAAGTACAATAAATTTATAGATAATAAAAAAATGAAAATATTAATATGAAAAAAAATTGTAATCAAAGAAAAATAATTAAGAATTACAGAATGAGTGAAATATTTTCTATAACAATTTTTTTGAAATGGTTATAATTCCTTGCATTGATATCTTTCCTATTGGATATAATATTACATAATTTAAACATTCTATAGAATTATTAACAATTGTTTTCTTTAGTAAAGGTAAATAAAAAATTTCATTGTTTCGGGAATTTAGCTTAGGTACGCGTAATTGGAGATAATTAAGAAATTTAGAAGAGTAAATGATATTATGATAAAGCTTAAATAAATAGCAAACATCAAATATAGGCCTTCTTTTAGATAATTTCTCACATGTAAAATATTTTAGAAGATAAGTATTAGTTTTATACATATTATTATTATTATTATTATTATTATTATTATTATTATTTAAAAATGTAGGATGAAATAATTTGAAAAGGTTACGCAAGAAATTTGTTTGTACTTTTTCTAAATCTAAATTATACATTGATTTATTCTGTCATTCCGTTTTAGGCTAATCAATGAGAGAATTTTGTTATATACCATGACGACCCGATGGTTGGTGATGCTCTTGTTCTTGGTATCTGTTTCCACCATGTACGCTCACGTACATCACAACGATGATTTCTTCAGTGCCACTTCCAAATTGAAAACCCTTTTGGACGCCGATCGCAAAGGGCTCCAGTTACTCGAGGATTACATCGCAAGCCTTGAACACCAAATAGTTACTCTGAAGAGGTAAGACAAGATATATGAAACTGAAACTAGCAGTTCATAATGGCAAAAATATTTCTTTTCGACTTTTTTTATAATTCATTCATTGGAAGGAAGAGACCAACGATTTTGGCTGTACTCCTTAAACGAAATCTGTCGAATTCCAATTAGAGATTCGAAACTCTTTGATCGCTAAGCAACTAACAAGGGGACCGCACGGACATGTAATCACGGATTTGGTTGAAATTTTAGGAGGCCAATCTACAACAATAATAATATACTTTCTGTGTAAAAGGATTTAACTCAATGGTCTTTCGTTTCGGAGAAAAAAAATAATTTTACTTTTATTGTTGTAGTGCCAGATAAGCCAAATGGGAAGAAAGATATACAACTTAACAGCGGTAGCGCAGTGGTTAACCTCAGGTTCTGCGGATTTGCTGGTCCGGGTTCGAAACCTGTAGTATTGAATTTTTTAAAAAAAAATTTCCATTTTTTTTCAATTTTTGTTTTTCGTCATTATTATTTGTTTGCACTTTGCATAATAACTTTCACATACATAAGCAAATTTTTTCAATATTGTACAATACTGCGCTTAGACTGTCGATTGAGTCTAGATCTTTATAGTTTCTTTTTTATTTCACACGCCACGGCAATGGCCGTACGTGAAAATACTGTAAAACGCATTTTGCATTTTTTTTTTACCTGCGACGTTGTTTATGTATGTGAATGTTATTATACAAATTGCAAACAAATAATAATTGCGAAAAACACAAAAAAAAATGTAAAAAAATAAATAAATGGGGGAAAATGAAAAAAAAAAATAAAAAAAATTTCAATACTACAGCAATCTAACCCGGACTATAATATCCACAGAACCTGATGTTAACCACTGCGCTACTGCTGTTAAGTCGCATATCTTTCTTCCCACTTGGCTTATCTGGCACTACAACAATAAAAGTAAAAAAATTTTTTTTCTCCGAAACGAGAGACCATTGAGTTAAATCCTTTTACACAGAAAGTATATTAATATGGTAGATTGGCCTCCTAAAATTTCAACAAAATCCGTGATTACATGTCCGTGCTGTTGAAATTTTTGAAATAGTGTTTGCGATTTTGATTCGGATTTGAATAACATGATATGATACCATGAAATTGAAAGGAATATATTTTGCTATTCTGACGCTTATATTTTTATATTTAGAGAAGCCAGCTATTAGATCAAAAATTATTTAATAAAAACCTGTTTTTCCTTTGTTATTAAGAACTTTCTTCAGTTAGAAAAAAAAGAAACAAAAATGTTAGATGAAAAAGTAATGTCGCGAATTTTTTTTCTCGAAAATGACGGCAGATATGAGAAAATTGCGATATATAAAAGTTAGTTTGGTTCAGTGTTAAAGTTTCTGTTAGTTTCGTGTACATCCGCCAAGCACTAGCGACGTGACAGTCCAAACAAGATGTCGGCTCTCATTTCATCGTCCAGTGCTTTTGAGCAGCGGAGTGTTACGCGTTTTCTTTGTGCAAAAGGACTGAAACCAGTCGATATCCATAAGGAAATTGTGTCGTTGTACGGAGGTGATGATCGTGCAGCTCCGAAACAGTGCAACGTTGGTGCTTGGTGCAAGGCTTTTAAAGAAGGACGAGAGGACTTGCTGGACGAACATCGCTCTGGCCGGCCGCGGGAATCCATGATTGACAACAACATTGCCGATGTGGAAGCGAAGATGTGGGAGAACCGTCGGATTACCGTGAGAGAAATTGCTGCAACGTTGGACATTTCATATGGGACGGCGTACGACATTGTTCACGAGCAGCTCAGCTTTTGCAAAGTGTTATGCAGATGGATAACACGGCATTTGACGGCCGAAAATCAAGGTGCGCGTTTCGATGCTTGTTTGCTCCATCTCACCCGATACCAGGAGGAGGGTCGTTTTTTTGGATCGAATCATCACAGGCGATGAATCATGGGTCCACCATTTCACGCCCGAAGCCAAGATGCAATCGGCGGTTTGGAAACGCACCTGATCTCCCACAACGAAGAAGTTCAAACCGTACCATCAGCCGGCAAGGTCATGTTGACATGTTTTTGGGATTGCAGTGGTCCGATACTGTTGAGTTTCTTCCACTGCATACCACTGCAAATTCCGATCGCTACAGAGGCACGTTGAGGAATCTTCGAGCGGCCATACAGAGGAAAAGTCCTGACTAGACAACGGAGGACATCGTGCTGCACCATGACAACGCACGTCCCTACACAACGAAATGGGTCATTAATCTGTTGCAGCGATGGAACTGGGAAACACTGCTTCATCCTCCGTACAGCCCAGAACTCGCTCCCAGTGACTACCATATCTTTGGACAGTTGAAGAAGTCACTGGCAAGATGAAATCGGCAGTTCGCAACTGGTTCCATACTCAAACGGACAACTTTTTATCGACTTGGCGTGCTAAAACTTGTCCACCGCTGGGATCGTTGCCTCAATCGGCTTGGGGATTAAGTGGAAAAATAAAAGCTGACTTGTTCTATCGAATGTACATGTGTTTATTTTTTTCCCGGTCACGATTTTAGAGAAAAAAAATACGCGACATTACTTTTTGATCAACCCTCGTATGTATGTATGTATGTGTGTATGTCACAAGTCATAACTTTTGAAAGGATTAAAGAAATATGAATATTCTTATTTATGAGTCAATAAATAGCGTTTGTTATCGGGAGTTTGTTATTAGAAGTGACAAAAATATAAACAGAAATGGTAACACTTTTTTTTAAACAAGGAATGCGTCGGTCAAATTTTGTTCATTCCTTTTGAGTGGATACGTCTAGGACACCGTCTTTGCGCCTCCATTCCCCGGTAACCTACTGGATCTTCGCAACAGATCACGGAGGTGGCCATACAATTAATGCAGCATCTTCTTTTCCTTTGCGCCCGATCCTGAACGACATATTTGCTACTACTACTACGTCCTAACGAGAAACTACAACAACTATGCGCGCGGGATTTTTTTTTAAACTTGAAGAATTTACCCCTCTGTTTTCGTAAGATATACTATGATCCGTTGTTTAATTTACTTGTTATGATTTTTGAAATGTTTCACGGATTTATGAATAATTTTGTAATAATTTCACTTTAACGAACCCTGTTATTCTCAAAATACAATTGTCTTTCCGATAATAACGCCCCAGTTCTCGTTTGTTAGCATACAAAGTCAAAGGTGGATGTTATTGCGATAATATACAGGGCGTTTCTGACTAGTCTGTACAAACTTTCAGGATACGTTAGCTACAAATAAGTTACAAATGTTGCCGACAGGTGGCGTTGTACACTGTAGTATCAGTACGGAACCCGAGAAATAGGCTATAAGGGGTCGTCCACAAATTGCGTCATCCTTTTTCCAAAAACTTTTGTCAGCACATGTCATATATTTGTAAACCTCCCACCCCTTCGGTCATATGTCATCCTGACACGAAATGTGGCAATTAAATTCTATTAACCAATAGACGTAATAAATAAAAATAATGCCACCATAAAGGCAAAAAATTCCATTTATTGAAATACGCATCTTTAATCCACATCTCCAAATCTTTAATTATTACAGACGCATTTTTTGAGGTTGCTTCAGGAACGAATTCTTCAGAAATATCATATTCACTAAGCTACACAAAAATCATTATCTTCAATAGATGAGTGCAAGTCTATCTCTCCTTGTTTGCAGGTAATGTTAGCTACGACTGCAAGGGTTGTTGTAGGAGCATTCAAATTAGAGATCTTGCCTGAACTGCTTTGTGCAATTTCAAGCGCTTGACAGAAGGGAAATAAAGGCCACAGATTTGTCTAATCACGTTTGTGCAAGTTTTCCTGTGCACTTGGCAATATGTATGATATGGGAGTATTCTATATTTTTACATGCAGTTGGAATAGCTTTACTAGATATTTACTAGACTCAAAATATTATCTCATTCTTTACCTAGTAAGACTTTGGAACTCTATTGTTATTGAACCAAGTGACATTTAATGGTTATTGCCTTCTATATTTATCAGATGTATTCATTGTGATTTAGAAGTTGAAATCGAACCTTACTTATCTGAAGACTGTGGACTTTAAAAGTCGCATATAAGTATTTTGTAATACGCCTTCGAGCAATTTGTGTTTGTTCTTGAATTGCAATTGGTGGAAAGTCTTTTAGTGACACATTGCAGTGTATGAATATTGCCTGTATTATCTCTTGTTTGAATTATAATCGGAATATATATTGATATTTGATTATTGGGAATTATTTGAAGTTGTATAAGTGTCCAAAGGAATATACAGTTGCTAAGACTAGCTGTATCTAGATATTGGTAATATAGTTAATGATTTAATCGGTTGATGCTATTACGTATCACGTCGCAATATTTGACATTATGTTTTTAATAATTTTATGGTATTGTGTTACCTTAAGTCTGATAGAACAAGGTTCTTATTAGGATTGTAATGGACATTAAATAACAGACATTTCATTGTGTATGAAGGATCTTGTATGTTAATGAATAGTGGAGTTACACTATTTCCTTGATCCAGGACAAAATTATAGTCTCTTTGATCAAAATTATTTCTCGCATTGAGTTTTTATGCTAATATTCTTACTACAAGTATATTTTGTTATTTCTTTGATTAGTATTAGTATTGTTGGTCCCTGACTAAAATGATGGCGTGTGTCTTTTACATTGCTATCTTATAAATGCATAGCATACTTCCACTGCGTAAACATTTGGCACGTGACACAGGGAACAATTCAATCTAAGTAAAACTACAGATGAAAGATATCTGTGGTAAAACCGTCTCGTCTACTCATGTAATTACTTCCTGCACTTTCCGTGTGAAATTGGAATGGTGGCGTCTCAAAATTTTCCTCAAGTCAATTTTAAATTTACATTTATTTACACTCACTCACCAAAAGTCATGGCATACCTGCCTTATAACGTGTTGGGTCCCCTCTGGCCCGGATAACGGCGGCGATCCGTCGTGGAAGAGAGTCTACCAGTCCCCAGAACACATCCACAGGCACTGCAAACTATGCCGTCTCCACCGCACTCCATAAAGATGCTGCATTTACCAGTTGTGTTAGTGACGTCCTGACAGATCGTTCGATGACGTCCCACAAATGTTCAATGGGATTGCAATCAGGGAACGTGGAGGCCAAATCATTGTCGTGAAGTCAGTAGCATGTTCCTCCAGCCGCTGCCGCGTCACAAGCGCAGTGTGTGGAGGCGCATTATCTTGCTGGAAGATGCCGTCGCCCGCGAGGTTAAGGACAGTTCATGAAGGGGTGCAGGTGGTTCCCAAGCAGATCGACGTAGGAAGTAGCACGCAGAGTGGATGACAGATGCACCAATAGACCCATTTCATGCCACGAAAAAACACCCCAGACCAGTATGGAGCCTCCACCTGCCTGCGTGGTCCCTACCTGACAAGCAGGGTCCATGGCTTCGTGTGGCCTGCGGCAGACACGGACACGACCATCGGCCCGATACAGCTGAAACCGTGACTTTTCGGACCAGGCAACGCTTCGCCAGTCCTCAGCGGTCAATTTCGATGTTGATTGGCCCAGGCTAGGCGTTGCCGACGATGTGCAACTGTCAAGAGGCGTGGGCGGCATGGGTTTAACTCCTCGTTGGGTGTACTCTCGATAGACCCTTGCAACAGCTGTGCGGGAAAATTGCAGGGTGTTAGCTACACCTGATAATGAGGCACCCATCCGACTGGCACCAACAATCATCCCCTGTTCAAATGCGGATAGCTCTCGGCGTGCTGCCATTTCTGCAGCTAGTTTGCTTACAATCATTGTGTGATATCAACGAATCCTGTGCACCTGCATTCCGAGAATGGAAGCAGCGGGATCTGTCTTCTTACGGACAGGGCACCTGATTGGAGGGGTGTGCAATGACTTTTGGTGAGTGAGTGTATGTATTTAAATTAGTTTAAATTGATTTGTGATTACTGTCATTTTTGGTAGAACACTCCCAACCCCCCCCCCCTCTCGTCACTCTCCGTCAGCATTCCGCGATACCCCCTCCCCCCTTGGATGGATGATGTAATTTGTGGACGACTCCTAAATTGTCCTTTGCAAGCACCCATAGCCGAAATTAACGTTAAAGAGTGTAGGAGTTCAAACTGTGTAATTTCTTTTTACGGTATAACAAGAGAATACATTTGCTATAGCAAATACTCAAAATGGCCACTTTTAGATTCCAAAGAAGCCTGTGCATGTCGCCGCATGGATTGGCGAACCCGTTGGAAAATATCAAGTTTATGACCGTCGATTTGCAAACCATCAAATAATCAGCAATTATCTGTGCTTATCAACAACTGAGCATTTCAGGCCGGTAACAGCCAACAATGGTTTTTCCAAGAACATTTCGAATCTGACGTTGAAGAGAGCAAAATTTTCTTTAGACGGTTCTTTGACTTGTCATAACTCTTCTTCTACTAGAGGACACCTTCAAATCGTTCTAACTTTAGAAAGAAGCGTTTTCGACTCCATGTTCATATGACATTTTTTATTTGCTTTGGTCCCTGAAACATATCCTGAAAGTTTTGCAGACCATCCACAAAACACCTTGTATACAGTAGTAGCGTAAGTTTAAGTAAAAATGGAATAAGACAGATATTTTTAATTACAAAATAAGTTTGCTTGAAATTAAATGAAATATCAGCCAAGTTTTTCGGTGTTTTTGGACTTTGGCACACAAGATCCCAATCGTTCTTTTTCTCAGCAATTAGCCAAGACGAACTTTATTTTATAATAAGAAAACAAGCACTATTTTACCATACAACAAATAGTATTCAAAGCAGCTTCTCTTTCATTATCATCATCAGAACCTGAAGAAGCCGGGTAAAAAAGGCGAAACCGGTTGTTATCCTATTCAATAAATTTTTAGGGTGATTCTGAAAAAGTGTGTAGAACTGTAAGCAATGACAGAGGTGACCAGAATAAACATTTTCTTTTAACACAATGTGGGATCGCAAGTACATTGTTCAGGAGCTATCGTGTTTTATGTGTGTAACGTAACTGTACAGTGGAGGAATTGTGGGGTTTAAAATGAGGTAGAAAAGTTGGCATTTGAAGAATTGTTTTATTGAAATTCTCAAAGTAACCAAAAATATTCAAATTAACCAAAATTGATCCTTAGATGCTTCTGCGCGATACTAAGTGATTACAATAACTGCATAAAACAATTAAGATCAAGTTGAATATTAAACAGAATTTCTCGTAGGACGTTCAAAGTTTTAAAGAAATGGAAATTATACAATAACAGAGATTCATCAACTGTCCTCGTCTAAGAATTATTGATCTAGAAATTTAACGTTAATTGAATTTAACATGTGAGACCCTAGCCTATTAATTCAATTTAATTTAAAGTCAATAACAAAAGATAATACCCAGAAACGGAGCTCAGCAACCGTCCTGGTCTATGAACTATTAAACCAGAAAATTTAACGTTAATAGTAATTAACATCTGAGGCCTTAGCCCACCAATCTAGTTTAATTTAACATGCAATAAAGAAAGGATAATACACGGCAACGGAGACTCAGCCGAATATTAATCCAAAAATTTAGCATTAATAGCAAGTAACATAGGAGGCTTTCGCCTAATAGATTTAATTACAAGATATGCCAAAGTATCCGTGATCAATGCAACTACGTTGCATAAATGTTTATCTTGCAATATTCTCCTATACTTCTGCGGACATCTGAAGTTCTCTACTGCACAACGGCGAACCCGTCGTGTAACCCTTTTGGCGGGAGGATTACTGGAACACGAATGGCTAAATCGTCTTCTCTGAAGAGCGACGCAATGGGATGCACTATCCGAACAAAACAAAAAGGAAAGAACATTAATTAATGCGTCTAGCAATATTAATAACGATATCCAGACAATGTTCAGAATTCTAGCACTATCCAACGTTAGCTCATTGTATTAAAAGAAAATGTTCATTCTGGTCACCTCCGTCATTCCTTACAGTTACACACACTTTTTTCAGAATCGCCCTGTATATTATAAAGCATGTGTCTTTTTTATTAGTAGTATATCTCTAATAACGTAAAGAATAGCGGCAACCTTGTTCTTTATGTAATCCTCGCTAAATTATATGGGCGAACCTCCTCATATGATCATATCTTTCATGAAGTTTGTTTATGGTCATTAAAATCATGAAGTTTTTAATTCACAGATGAAGGTCCTTGATAAACCATCACAAAACCAAAATGGACAAATACTCTAATGTCCTCAAATTTAATGAAACTAATTGATAACGCGGTCTTTTAACTGGATTGAAAATTTAATTCATTATTTTTGGATCGTCTAATATTAAGGAATAAAACTTTCAGGCAATTTTGTACCCAGCTTTACGACACAAATATTTTTAATTTTTTTTATTTTATCTGTAATTGACCAATTTTTATTTTTTTTAACCATCATATTGAGTAGAATTGCTCATTTTATAAGCATTTTATTCCATTTTCAAAGCGCAACTTCATAGAAAATTTTTCATATTTCATTGATGAAATGAATATAATTTGCCTCAATCTCTCTCTCTCTCTCTCTCTGTGGGTGTAGTAAAATGAGATGCTTTTCGTTTAACTTACTCTTATAGTAAGTGTTTGCACTAAAGTTATAATGAAAAAATACAATATGTTATCATGAAAAACTACTTTAATGGCATCTCTATTCTTGAAAATTTCCGTTTATTAATTTTTTATCATTTAGTTAATGATAAATACTAAATGTATAATAACATAACCAAATGATTATTTTCTGAAATATATTCAAGAGTTTATTAAACTTATATGAGAAAGCCACTGAGAAACTGCATGAGAAACGAAGTCGACAAATGATATCATTTTACCTGTTATTCCCGTATTGTTATTTAAATATATACGGTTGTGATGTCATGTCGAATGTCTTCTTCCGGTATTGTTAATTGGCATGCTCAGATCATTTCACAGGAAACCGAAAGGTTACGCATTTCCCTTTCGCGACGGAGCTGACCCTTCATCATCGTCCACGATGAATACGGCATGACCTTCGCAGCAGCGTAGCATTCAATTAATTAATGGGGATTTGTAAGAGTGGTGTGTATGAATATAATGACATTTGAGTATAAATTATTCATAGGTTTCATCTCTTTAATAAGAAGGAAGAGAGAATCGCATCATTGTCGATGTTTTTATCTTGGACTCAGAGCAGGCTGTGAAATTCTCATAAAATTAACCAAGGAAAAAATAGCGAACGCTCCTCGAATGAGAATAGCTTTTAATTTATATCGTTGAAAACTGAAGATGCGAGTAAAATACATGTAGTATATTAATGCCATTTAAGTGAAAGGGAAAAAGCAATCTAAAACAATAATGTGGTTTAGAATATAAGTATCCCATTTTGTTTATTTATTATTTTCATTTTATTTACTTGTAATATTGTATATCGGATAACATATTGCTGACGTTAGAATCGAGATCGTCAGCAATTGGTCCAGACAGCTAGATTTCAGCGTTCGAATTCCCCGCAAATTCTCATCTTTTCGTCAAAGCAGTAAATTCCGGATCTATTACGCAGCGGTAATTAAATTTTTAAGTAATAATAAATTACCAAATCATTGGATTATATAACTAGTTTAAAATAACTAGACTGCTATTTTCACGGTCTTATCACTCTGCGTCCAATTTTGTTTTAATCCAGGGTTTTGTGGATCGCCCCTCTTTTGTTCTGCATTCATCTTACCCAATTAAGTATGACTGTATTACGATCTAAATATATAAAAACAGTTGAGAATGCGCAAGCTATGCCTTAATTTATAATTAAATAATTATTTACCATAATGATGTAAATTCATTATTCTAACATACTTAAATATTTAAAATAAATGCATTAAAATATTATTTATTATTCTGTTATGTTAATTTTATAATCTTAGAATCAACATATTTCATAATGCGCAAGAGATCATTACCAAAACAAGCTTAAAAAGTTTGAGGAATTCACATGTGAAAAAATATTAATGGGTAAATTTATTCATGTATGGAGGAGTGAATAAGATTTCTTACGATTATGTTTGAGTGAGATGTATACACGGGCTAAAAAATTAAGCTGACATTCAAGTTAGCTTTTCCTCTCAATCTATTAGTAAAAAATGCATAAGTACTTAGGCTTAAAATGCAAAACAATAAAATTTAAATAAATATTGCACACGCTAAAGATTGCTATAATCTTAGTTTAGAAAAAATATGCAAAAATTAAGCTGACAGATAATTTTTTCATGAACTGGTGTATGCCTGAAAATAGCTCCTGTTAAAGAACTGTGCAGTGTTTAGCTCATGGCCATTGTAAAAGACTATGAGGTGTTGAAATTATTAAAAATTGTGGCTGCAAACAATGTTTTTCAGGAAGGTGTGAAGAAAATGCTACAAAAAATATGAAGCAAACACTGTGATTACAAGCGAAATCATGGAAGAAAGCGAATAACATCCCTGAGAGAAGCCAAAGATAGGGACAGCTGAGAATGGTTCACCAACTCAGACGATAACTCCATCATCACCGAAATGAATTATTATTATAATTGAAATATGGAAAAATATGAACGTCCATGACTTAGCATGCTTCTCCTTACAACTAGTTCTTGGGAAACTCTGCAGGTAATGGATAAATTCTAGCGAAAGATTGATTTGATAATTAGTTTTCTCTTTTCCATGGGAATTGCGAGTTAACTAAAATAAAAGGGTTTTAATCCAGTTCCTAACATAAGAAATTACACAGTCCAGTCACATTAATGTGACCACCCCCTACGTTCAACATCAGCGGAATATGGTTACGTCCAGAAGGTACGTACCAGTATCAGAGTTGGGTGGGGGGGGGGCTATAGGAAGGGGGTGGTCACATTAATGTCGTGAGGGAAGCAGAAAACATTGCAATTGTTGGAGTCATCGCGAAACGTAGCGATTTATCCGGCCTCCAAATGGGTATGATCATCCGAGCCAAGGGTGTCAGTATTTCCGAAACTGCTAGCATTATGAACTGTTCTAGTGCCGCCATGCTGAAAGTGTACCGTGTATGGCAGAATGGAAATACCCAAAATCAGCGACGTGCCAAGTGTGGGGCACTACGGGCCATATATGACAGAGGTGAACGACGGCTACGGAGATGCGTGCAAGCGAACAGACGTGCAACCGTGGACCAACTGACCTCCCAGATGAACCATGGGGCTACCAAACGTAGTGTGATACCACCTCGATCGGGTTGTTCGTGCCGTGGATCCTCCACCGCGCAATCTACGGCAGCTCGCCACAGAACTGGAGTTGGCATGGCTTCACATCCCTGTCAGTAGCTTCCATAACCTTATTGATTCTCTTCATGCCCGTCACGCAGCTGTCCACGCCGCGAAAGGTGGTTATTCTGGCTACTGACAGGTGATCAAGAAATCATATGACTGGACTGTGGATAAAGAAATCTCTTAAGATCTCTAACGTGCTTCATTGATCCCAACAAATTATCATGACTACTTCATTCGAAGACACGAATCCGCCATTTTATTTTTTATCCATTCCTTCTAATCAATAGTAAACAACTATATACAGGTCGAGTTTAAAGTCGCGCTCATAAAAGTTTAGCTGCCCGGAAAAGTACCAGTTTGAGAATTTAAATGAGAAAGTAACGTATCACAGAGATTAGTTAAAATGTTAGGTTTTTTTTACCAGACAAACTTTAGGTGTTACAATAAATGTTGGAAATGACGTCCTTTTTAGCGAATGCAAATGCGTGTTCGTTTACCAGACAAACTTTAGGTGTTATTAAAAATTCTGGAAATGACGTCCTCTTTCGAATTAGAAATTGTGCACTTCCCCCCTCGCTCGCCAGATTTATCACCCCCTGATTTCTTCCTATGCGGTTATCTGAAAAATGCGGTTTATGTGCATAGTCCACGCACGATTGTTGAGCTGCAAACGAACATCACAACAACCATTTCTAACATGAATACTACCATGCTCTTCAGAGTATCACGAAATCTGGTAAATCGTTTCTTGAAAAAGACCTTTTCAAACCAATCGGGTTACCATACTTTCTATTGTAGGATTGGAATAAATTTCTCGCAAAAACAGCGTAAGTCTTTTCATTACTAATTTAATTGTTTAGTAAATCGAATGGCGTTGCAATTCGATTCAAATCCGTTTTTCTCCGTCCGGAATAAATTCTCGTCCGACCTCTTATGTAAAAAAATAGGACACAATAGTATAAAATAAAATGACATATCTGTGAATTTGAAGAGTTTTGTCTAATCCTGAGATGGAGTCTATAATAATCCGAATATGTGAACGCGACGTATACTTAAAATTATTTATCCAAATTCTTTAGAAAAGAAGCAGAAAAATTTATTCGATAGTTTTTAAATAGTTCACTGTGAAGAGCCTTTATCGTAATACTCCAATATACTAGATTGTATGAAAGTAAGTTACACATCCGATAAAATATGCATCTTTGTTGAGCGATGAAATAGTTTAATTCAGCTGCGAAATCTTTAATGACACGATTAATTTTATTGAAACAAATACGTGAAATAAGAAATCAGTATCATGTATTTTAATGAATTAAATTATAACATAGCTAAACTTTACCATTGATGTTTTTTTTTTGTATAAGAACCTAATAGTTAAATTTTATTGAATAAATAATAAATAAAATCAAAATAGAACTAGAAATAAAAAATAAAATAAAAAGCTGACGTTTCGGATGGAGGCTATCCTTTATCAAAGCAAAAAGGATAATCCTCTAATATTCTAATTACCTTTAGAGAAATATCCTTTTTGCTTTGATAAAGGATAGTCTCTATCCGAAACGTCAGCTTTTTATTTATTTATTTATTTTTTATTACTAGGTTTATTTTGATTTTATTTATTATTTATTAATTATTTTTTCAATTATTATTTATTTTTTATTTTTATTTAATAACTATTATTGATTGTAATCCAGGGTTTTTGTGTCTCGTCCTTTTCTCTTATAGATATCCGTTTAAATCTTATTTCTTTGTCGTTATGCTAACTTTCGTCTTTTCAGTGAGGAGCTATTCAGTAAGAACAGCTACGTTCGTTGAACGAATTTTAAGTTGGACGAATTTAATAAATGTAGATGAACTCATTTGATTATTCTTATGACACCTAGGAAAGGAGTAGATGGAGGCATGGCGGAAAGCATAAGAAAGAACCATTATCTGTAATGTCATTAAAAATTTGAACATTTTAAGCCGGAAATTTAAGCCTTTTAAACCATAAACTATCTCTTACTTAATGTTTGCTTAACAAAAGTTCGTCCATCTACACTGTCAGGATGCATTAATGACTAATTTCATTTGTCAGCTCTATGCGCTCGAAATCATCTGTCTTAATCCTTTAATTATGGCAGATTTAATTAAGACACATTTCTGATAAAGGTAACGCCATTCGTAAAGATTCACTAGTGAGAATCATTAAATTATTGCGCATATTTTAAATTTTATTTTTCTAAACTAGTCATGAGGTTTGCGCGTGATTATGGGAATTTTAACAATATATGTTGGTGAATACTAATCACTTATTGAGGTCATTTCATGAGAGACTATTTAATCTCTGGCTAAGGCCCTTTTAATTTATTGAAATAATTAAATGAGTCTTCCCAATTAAGCTAATTAGATAATATGAATTAAATAAAACAACTTTTAACGAGCATGAAATTCAAAATCAGAACTTATTCCAGGTGCACAAGGAATGATGAAAAGCAACTACACTAAATACGTCATGAAATTATAAAAGTTAATGCCTAAATTAAAGCGTATGAAAATTTTACTGGGAATAAAGCAATGGTAACAAAACTTCGAGAATTACCCTTTAGTTATTGTTAGCTAGTTTACTACATGAATTCTCTTTTTGGTGTTTTTTTATTTTTGGCGCTTATTCATAAGAATAAGTGCATATGTGACTGATTTCTTCTTCTGTAGACAACAACAGGAAATTATGAAAAAAAAAATCAGCGAGTAATTTTCACCAGATTAAATACTCATGCAAAACCATTCGACGCAGTTTTCAAAAATTCCCAGGAATAAATTCATTAAGCTTGTCACCAGTACGAAAAAAATTGGCAACGGAGCGACCGACTTCTCAAATCCTGTCATTGAAAAAGTAATGATGATTTTAACATCGTTGAAAATTGCCTGACAAAATTGTTGATAGGATGCACACTCAATAATCTTTATTAATGTTATTGTAGTTTTTCTTTTTTTCAATTATTGTTTTCTTCTTTTTGTCCATATTATATTGTGGGTTTATTAAACTTTGCTGTTTTTGTTAAAGGTTTTTTCTTTCTTTCTTTATTTATTTATTTAATTTTCGAGTTAGTAAAAACCGGTTACAATAGTGTTCAACGAGGCCGGTATAAAACCGACAAGTTAGGCCAAGTGGGCACTGAGTAAAACAAAATAGAAAATTCATGAAGGTTAACTTAGAATTAAAAATTAAACAACAATGCAGAAAAAAAACGTTAGTACAAAATAAACAATCAAACTAAAGAAACTAATTAGAGCGGCCAAGTGATAAAATTTGGTACCGAACTTTAAGGAAATTAGTTAGTACAGGGGAAAAATAGCAGACCTAAAAGGGGAACTCAGCAAGGGAACTATAGAGAAAAGTACAAAAGTCAGGGTAATGACGTGAGTAAATTGCAATCTAGTGGCAATATACCACAGTAAGGGACAAATTTTATCAGGAAAAGGGTGATTCTAGTGAATATTCGAATTTAAAGGTAGATGATATACATAAAGGTTGCTTAAAGCTTTCCGGAATAAGGATATGGGGTAAGAGAGCAAATCGAAATAGGGAGGAGAGCCCAATATTTGATCCCAATATGCAAAACGCTATTATTTCAATAGTTTAAACGGGACAGTGGGGGCCTAAGTTATGCCGGATATTAAGTGGAGTAGGTATTAAAGGAAGAGAATTGGAAGTTTTATAAACAAATGAGCATAGAGAGGAAAAGTAAATTTGATAAATAGTTGGTATACGTAATAAAGAGAAACAATGGGACACAGAGGAAGGATGAGAAATATATAGGAGAGTCCAGAGGCACTTCTATAATTTGAGTATGCGGGTAAGATTAACGGTCGTGATGAGCCCCAGAACTTGACACCATAACATAGTGCAGAGTGCATCCAGGAAAAATAGAGGAGAAGGATCTTAGGGGGTAAATAATAGAATCTGGAGATAATACCTTGGTTTTTGTTAAGTTTAGTTAATAATGCATCGATATGGGCGCTCCAGGACAAATCAGGCGAGAGGGTAATTCCAAGATAGGTAAAAGTTGTTGTGGTGGATATGGGAGAATTACCATAGTAAATTGCCGGTGATAGAGGTATATTCCGCTCATTACTGTCGTTTTATCTATAAAAGTAGACATATTCGCATTTGAGAGTAAGAGGGACAGATCATCGGCATATAATATAGGTTTGGGAATAGAAAAATAGAGGGCAAATCATTCGTAAACAAGTTAAATAACAGGGGGGAGAGAATCGACCCCTGTGGAACTCCGAGATTCCTAGTAAGCGGGGATGAGCATTTCCCTTGGTGGGATAAATAGTAACTTCGATCAGAGAGTAAATTAGAAAGCCAGGAAAAAGGTAACCCACGGTACCTTATACCGTAGAAAATTATAAAGTTTAAAAAGTAATAGGTGAACAGGGACGGTGTCAAAAGCATTAGGGAAGTCACTGAAAACAGAGGCAACAAATTTGTTCTGTGCCATTTCGGAAGATATATATTCCAGGAGATCATAACAGGCAGTTTCAACAGTATGCTTAGGTGTAAAATCGTGCTGACAATGAGTAATAAAATTATGGCCATAAATGAAACCAGAAAATCGGATAAAAAAGTGTTTCTCGGATATTTTAGATAAAATAGGTAAAGCCGATATAGGGCGGTAGTTCTTAAATTGTTTAGGGTTGCCCTTTTTAAAAATGGGAACAACTCGAGATATTTTAATCACTGAGGATAAACACCCTTATCAATGGAATAATTAAAGATAATAGCTAAAGATAAGCAATAAATTGTTTTATAGTTATATTTGTATCAGATAGAAATCCAAGGGGATCTGGGACAGAAGAAGATTTTAGGCGACTAATAACTTGACAAACCTCCTCCGTGGTTGTTGGGGTAACGAAAAACCTAGTAGGGGAATTAGTGGCAGGATAGGATAATCAGTAATTGTTGAAGAAAAAGAGTTAGAGGAAGGGGACAGAAGAGCAAGCAGATAATCGGTTAAAGAAGTGGAAGAAATTGCCTTAGGTTGTAAGAATGGATAATAAGAAGGTTTGGGCCCGTGAGTTAAATTTGCTAAGACACGACATTTTTCTTAGCAGGAGTGTAAACGAGTAAATAGAGAATCGTAATATAGCTTTTTACAAGTATTGATTGTTATTTTCACGTGGTTAGAAAAGGATTTGAATTTAGAAAGTGCATTGAGAGATGGGTTACGACGGAATTTCCTATAAAAAGAGTTTTTCTTTTTTATTAATAACAGAATGCTAGACGAAATCCAAGGTTTACAAAAATTTTGGGTTAGGTGAAGTACAGTACAAAGGATAACAGGAAAATAACGGTCGTAGCCGAATTGAAGATGAGAAAGGAAAGCGGAGAAAAGTGAATTAATATCCGTGGGATTTGCTAAAATGGAATCCCAATCAGATAAAGCAAGAAAAGATTGGAAAATTAAGGATCGATTAGGAGTGATTAATCTAGAGTTAACTGGGGTATTACGAGGGATAAAAGGAATCGAAATATCAAGGATAGTAAGAAGCGGGAAATGATCAGTAATAGCCAAATCGAGGAAGAAATTGACAAGAATAGAATAAGAGTTAGAGAATCAATAGCAGAAAAAGTATTGTGATGAAGGGAGAAATGAGAAAAAGAATTAGTAGTAGGTAAAAGCCCGGAACGGAAAATAGGGTCCATGAGGAGGTTTAAGGAAGGAGAGGGCTTACTAAAGTCAATGTTAAAATCGCCCGATATAATGAGAGCTGTAGATTGGAGCGCTAATGATGTTGAAGTTAAAAACGAACAGAAAGAAGAAAAATCGCCAGAAGGTGGGACGATACACTGAAAGTACAATTAACCTGTTGTTAATAATTAGTTAAAACCTCATAGTCTGAAGTAACATGACAATGGTCAGGGATTGTATGAAAAAAGAGAGAGCCACCCCCACGCTTATTATCATGGCCAATAGAAACAGCCTGATAACCAAGAATGTCCGGAATATCATTAAGAACATAGACCCAGCTTTCTGTAAAAGATAATATCTTTGGCTGAATCGAAAGGGTGTTGAGATTAGCCAAAGTACTAGATTACTACTGTCAATGTAGTTAACGTCAAATCACGTCGTTGGCGCCAATTTCTTACTCTGACATCTGACAAAGATTTTCAACTCACAACAATACAAATTTCATATACTGTATAGCATAGTTTGTAATAGTGTTGAATATGTCGAATTTTGTTACCATTTCAAGAAAAACTGCTGCAGAATCGCAGTGAATGCTTGTGGAAGCTTACGGTGACCATGCTCTTGGTAAATCACAGTGCTTTGAGTGGTTTAAAAAATTCAAAAGTGGCGATTTTGACGAGAGAAACAATGCTCTATGTTTTGTAAGATCAGATGGGCGTGATTTATTATGAGCTGCTGAAACCTGGCGAAACCGTTAATACTGAACGCTACCGACAACAAATGAACGATTTGAATTAAGCTTTGCGTGAAAAACGACCAGAATATCAAAAAAAGGCGACACAAAGTCATTTTGCTTCATGATAATGCACCATCACACACCGCAAAACTGGTCAAGGAGACGATTGAGGCGTTTAGTTGGGAAATACCTTCGCATGAGGCTTAATCACCAGACTTGGCTCCGTCCTATTTATTTGTATCGACGGGACACGTACTTGCTGAGCAGCGCTTCACTTCTTACAAAAATGTACGAAAATAGCTCGATGGCTGGTTGGCCTTAAAAGATCAACAGTTTTTTTTTTGGCGTGGCATCCATAAATTGTCAGACAGGTGGGGAAAATATATAGACAGCGATGGGCAATAAACGTGTATTTTCTGTACAAAAAATCCGATTTCATATTTACATACCTGGTATCAAACCTTACCTGGACTTCTCTCTGAAGATATTTCAATCTGCCTTCCACTTCTGCCATAATACTTCTCATCCTCTCTTCAAAGAACAGCTAGGACCGAGTCCAAGTTTCGTTAGCTTTCGTATTCAGACCAGGCCTCCATTTTGTCCACGTCGGATGAAGAATCCGTCATCGTTAATCAAACAAGTTATTTTGAGAAGGATTGAATATCTATTTGTCTAATATTCAATTAATTCAATTTAAAATGCATTGCAACTTAATTTAATTACACAAACTAAATGTTTTCCTTCTTTACTCTGCTGATACTCATAAAAACATGTGACACCCAGCCTTAGCGCCAAATGATTTTAATCTTCTCTTGTATCCGAACGAGTTCGTTGGTAGCCGGATTTTCCTAGAAGATAACGATACCAAAGAAGCCACGAACAGACGTGGGAGATGCAAAAACTGGTTAACAATAAAATTTTAAAATTCACTTATTTAAGGAAACAATTCTAAGCATCTTTCATTAGATTGTGGTGATATTTAATTCAGTTGATTTTTCTTGATTCCTGTCTGTTAGTTTCGTTAATTATAATTTTTCATTGACAGGTATATTGATAATTCCAAAGAAGCCTCTCAGGTAGTGGATGAAGACGATCGAAGAAGATTCGTTGCCAATCCAATAAATTCGTATTTGCTTTTGAAAAGATTAACTGTCGATTGGAGTATATTACAAGGGGTTGTTTCCAAAGCTCTAAACACTTCTCAAGGTTTGCCATTTTATTTAAAAATTTATACCAAATCGTATAAAATAAATTACACGAGGGTTGGAAATTTAATAGTGGAACGTACTTGTCTGTTTCGCACCATCAGGTTTATTTAGCTATTCAATTAACGGTCCAGCCCTTTAACTAATAGGCGCCATTCAATCAATGGCCTAAATGACGTTTAGTTTTTTAATCAAACGCCTAACCAAAGGCGTGTCGACGTTTAATTACTTGCCTGATAGAAACCCGCCAAGTCATTTAAATTTAGTTCTGTTTTCGGCCATCAAGGGCGCCAAAAGCATACTGTAAATGTGGTATCGTAAAGCAGCAATAGTTTTGACATTTCTCAATGTTTGACAGTTTACTCAAGAACACTGTAACACGGAAGTCTATTTGTTATAGATAATGCAGATTCAGCTATTATTGACTCAAGTAGCTCAAGTTTTAAACAGACTTTCGACAAAAAAGCTCGTTGAGTACGACCAACAACATCAAGGTTGTTTATTTTGTTTGTTATTTGTTTGCAATCTAGTATTTGTCTCATGTTTCTTAATAATTCATTTACATAAAACTGTGGTAATTAATTTTTCTCAATACTCTTTTTGGGATCTCAACGAAAACCTTGGACACGAGAAACAATATTTGAGGTTATACGTGAAATAAACAATGCTTAAAGTGACAATGAATTCTGGGCAGCCATGGACTATTACTGGATGAACAAGTACGATGCAATGGGCACTGCTACTGAAGATTATTTAATTTTTAAAAGGCTGACTTCGTCAGAGCCAGTGATGCATGTTGTAGTTAGACAACAATATTTTGATATTTTATCAGAAATCCATCGATCTTGCGGGCTTGGCGGGCGAGATAATGTTATATGAAATAAAAAATGGATACTACATTCCGAAGAAAGCTATAGAAACAAAAAAAATTGTTCTAAAAAAAGCATTGTAATGCGCCCTATTGTATCGCGGGATTTTAATATCAGAGGACAAGTCGAATTGATTTTCAATCTAAACTGGATGGCAACTGCAAGTGGTTCCTTAACTATCAAGATCATACTACCAAATAAATCATATAAAGCAAATATATATTGCCTTCCTCTACTTAAAACAAAAAGGGCTGTTGAAGTTGCCTCTGAACGGACGAAGATTTTTTTAATATTCGGAGCGCCATACATACTACAGTCAGACAATAGACGTGAGTTTACAGCAAAGGTTATAGAAGAATTAGCTGCGCAATAATGTGCAAGGAAGTCCACTTGACGCATACACAATGCAGCATCGAGCGAAGCATTCAGGATGTAGAAAATATGCTGCGATCATGGATGAAAGAAAACAACTCTACCAACTGGTCTGTCGGCTGCTTCTTTTGTGCAATATTATAACCCTCTTTACATCAAGTAATAGAAAGATCTCCTTCTGATATCCCAGCCTCTTTACTTATGTCTACAGAAAGCGAAGAACAGTTGAAAACTCTTTCAGAGCATCAACCTACTGATGATGAACCAAATAAAAATTCTAAGAATAATTTGGAAAATGCAAATATCGAGGATATGGAAAATATAGAACAAAATATTCCTAGTGTAGAATGTCAAAACGAAGCAACTGGCGCCTATAAATGCAAGTCCTGCAAAAACATTATCCATCCAAAGTGCGAATTAGTTGAAGATAAGAGCAACGGTCTAGAGTATTATGTTTTATACAGTATGTAAGGGTGAACAGGACATACAGTTTGAGAGGAATGAAGCGCGCAAAGGAGTAAAACGTGCAGCAGAAAAGATGATTGATACATCCATTAAAAAATTGCTTAATTTAGATATCGGCAACAGCGTTTTCATTAGCGTATCTAAAGTGCATCGTCGGCCCCTGAACACGAAGATTATTAAGGGAAAATTGTGGACATCAGAAATATACAACGTTGGCGACTACATGGAACGACTGTAAACGTTCACTTTAATACCTATTTTGTATCAGCTGTAATTACATGCTTGCTACTATTAAATTTCCAACTCTTATATTAGGAATAAAAACTAAATTTAATTTTTTTCTTATAGAATTAGCCAACAAACTCCGCGATATTAGCAACACAGAAACTTTTCCAAATGAAGAAGATCTCCATGGAGCCGCTTTCGCTCTCGTCCGCTTGCAAGATGTTTATCAGCTTAATGCTTCTGCGTTGGCCAACGGCAAAATCCATAATACTTTACCAACATCTTCTGGCGGTACCACTTATTGTAGTAATCAGGAATTAACAGGTGTTTTTCATCTCATTTCCTTATTAAGACCACAAATGAGATTGTTATTTTATACGTTTTAATGGATTTCACTTTTTAATATTGTTTAGGTGTATGATGATAAGTCCATAATTTTTTTTTTGATATTTATTACAATATTACAACGGGACTCCCCCCCCCCCCCATTTGCATTATGCCTTTTTTTAAAACGTCTCCATCATAAGGTTGTTAAGTTGGATTCTATTAATTTAAAACGCAGAAAATCTACGGAATGCCCGAAAACGACTAGAAATTGTCTTACATAAGATTATCTTATCATGACTCAGTATATGTTGTTTCATTTCATCAGTAAAAGAAACTATTTGTATGTACAAAATAAAGCAATACAAATTTCTTTAATTTGGCGACGCGTTTCGACTTAACCGACTTACAAGATTAGAACTGACTTATACAACTTCAATTGACAATAATATTAGGAGGGGAAAAAAGGATTTTTTTTCATTATGTTTTATAATATCTCTTGTAGTAAAGAGTTCAACTCAGAATACCACGATGGTCAGATAACTCTTTAGTGCTGTCAGCTGCAGACGCGATCTTATCGCGTGCTTCAAGCCGGCGAAAACAATTTGAAAAACTAATTGGTTGGTCTAATAAATAAACAATTCATATAACAATCGCAAATTAGCAACCAAATTGCCGACTTGTGAAGGGACGACTGAAATGAATTTGCCCCGAGAACGCGTTTCACTGAACGCATTTGAAATTTTTTTCCTTTATCATGCATTGTTATTAGTCCTGTGTATGTGTATCAAGTTTCAACTCTCTAGCTTGTCGGGATATTGGTTTAATATTGATTGGAAGATTTGACCCGGAAAGACAAACAAAGAAGTCAAGTTAAATAAATGTGTGTAAAAAATAAAATCTTGTGAACATTCCAAGAAAGAGCTTTAGTTCTGATGTAGAAGTAATATTAAATTCGAGCAATTAAAGTCTAGCTAAAGTTACCAATAATCAACGGAAATTCATTAAATTATTTCCAAATTTACGTCTATTTTATAGCTCAACGTAGTACAATTATTGAGTGATAGAGTTTTTGAGCCTCGACAAAGCGCGTGCCCATGTTAATAATACTTAAAAGATGAACAGAAAGTAACAGTGTATTCAATCTTGACGAATCGCTTGTTCATATTCGTTCCAGTGTATCTTTGTATTCTTTACAGTAACTGTTTTATCACGTGAATTCGACTTGAAGAGGTCCACGAAAATGCCTGAAAAGGTAATACATCCGAGCCAAAATCTTGATGATCAGATTTCTGAAAAGAGAATTTGAAAAAGTTAATCCGTTTTCAAATTATCGTGCAAACGGCAGACGGCCAGATAAACGTACAGACCAAGCGTGCATTCTTATAAGTAGCTTTTTGCTAAAGCTCCTAATAATAAGGATGTGACTTAATAACCAATCAAAATTTTCCAAATTGGCTTAATGACTAATGGTTAGTTAGGACATGATTAAGTATGAAATTAAATGACGGCTATAGAAGAAAAGAAACAAAAACACTGGAATAATTGGTTTGAGGAGCCCCACTCATAAGATTAGAAATGGTATACAAAATTCTGAATAAGTAAATCATAACATCTTTCATTATATTTAAATTCAAAAATTGGATCCAGAGTGGTATGACCCTGAAAAAAAGCTCTATATTAAAAAATTAAATGTTATGAAAAAAAATAGATGTTAACTTTTTTTCAGGGTCTCACTACTCAGTGTCCAATTATGAATTTAAATATAATGAAAGATGTTATGGTTTACTTATTCAGAATTTTGTATGCCATTTCTAATCTTGTCAGTGGGGCTCCTCAAACCAATCGCGATTAATTTTGGTCTAGTTACACGGCGCATTGTCCATTTGGAACATCCCATCGTTATTAGGGTACATGAAGGCCATGAAGTGCTGCAAAATATCAACAAGCAGCGGCATAACGATTCCCATTCAATGGCAGATCCACTTTCATCAGAGGACCTAAACTCTGTCATGTAAACACACCTCACACAATGATGGGACCACCACCAGCTTGTCTTCGGTCCAAGACCTCAGGAGTCTGCGCCACATCGAATTCTACTATCAGCTTGCACCAATTGAATCGTGACTCACAGCTAGCTATGTGTTTACAGTCATCTAAGGTCCGATGGCGCGTTGTGAGTAAAGGTATTCTTGTCGATGTTCTGATGCCATATCCCATCAGTGCCAAATTTCGCTGCACTGACCTCCTACACTCGTTTCTAATACGCCCCTCATTGAATGTGGTTGTTAATTGACGTAGTGACGTGTGTCTGTCACGAAGGACCATACTGTTCAAATGTCGCTGGTCACGCACATTTAGGTAGGCCATGACAGAAATGAGATACCCTCTGTATACCACTGTCACTGTGGATCGAGGAAAATTGAATGCATGGACCAATTCAGAAATGGAATGTTCCATGCGTCTAGCTCCAACAATCATTCCGCATTCGTAATGTAGCGGTAATCACGTTACAAGACATTTCAGATGATTGCTAACAGTCGAACTGAGAGCACTGATAACGCTCTGCCAATTAATACATCTTTTACGTGATGCAAGAGACATCTGAAAATTTCCATACGACGCACTCATGACTTTTGGCACCTCATTGTATTTATATGTTGCGATCTTCATGTGATATTTTTATCTACGTAACATATAGGGCGCAAATGATCGCCCATAATTCCAACCAACCAACCAGTCATCTTAGGGCTCTTAAGGATACCAATTTCCTTGATCTCATGGGTTTCGCTATGTCCTCCTAGGCAGGATTAATTTCTTGTTCTTTATAAATTAAACTCATAGTTAAAAATAAATTGCCACAATTTTAAAACAATATAGGTTTGATCCTTTTCAGCTCGTGATTGCCTCTTCTTGGGTAAACATTCCTTGCATCGAGGATATTTTGATAAAGCCGTTCTGTGGTTCGAAACTGCACTATCGAAAGCAGACATCGAGGCCAATTCCACCGCTCACAAAAAAGAAATTGAACCATTTTTAGAAACTGCTATTCGTATGGTAAAATTAATCATTTTTATCACCTGAATTCACATTATTAAATAATAAGAGGCCTAAAATTAAAGTTTTTTTTCCAAGAATAATATTATAAGCATGACCAACTTGTATTCTTTGTTCAACCCAGCAAGACGAGGTGTTATTCAAACACGAGTTGCAAGGTAAAAAAAAAGATGTGTAGAACTAGGAAAAATTTTGAAAAGAACTATGTGTTTAATTTGAGCTTAGCAATCAATTTATCTTTCCATAGATTCCGACTGGGATGCGAATATTCAACCTCATTTAGCCAAACCTGATAGTCGTCAATTTTTTCCTGCTACGGAATTTACACCTAACCTTCACCAACACCAGTCGGAAATGGAAGAATTCGCCCATTACACTCGCCTCTGCAGAGGAGAAAGACTAATGGTATGGATAAAAAACACAAATACACATTTCTTTAAGAGGGTTGTTCATCATAATTTAATTCTTTGTAGCCGTATTTAGTATCAACGTATAGAAATATTCAAATGGACAAAGTAAAAAGAGAATCCTATTGCTTAATACTTTGTTCCCGATCATTTACATAGACAATGTGATCAAAAAATTTCCGGAGACCCATCCAAAACACTGTTCCAAAACCTCTCCTAATTTACATGTCTATAATATCCTAGATAAGTAAAAAGAAACATGCTTAACTGGACTCATTTTTGATTCATATTGTGCAGTATAGGTCGCTCAACAGAGGTCAGTGAGTTTGCAACTTCATCATATGATGTGACCTATGCAGATATCTGCAAATTCCCAATCAACGATAAATGATATCACTGTCAAGTAATAAACCCAAGGATCAGCATCATAATATGGGGCTCATTCTCAGGGTTAAGATGCAAGAGAACTTGTTCCAGCAGCAGGAATTTGCCTTGACATTTTGGACAAATCTGCTTTGCCAAAATTGTGCAAAGTTTGGGATTGGACCTGTCCTGTACCAAATGAAATACTCTTCGGCACAAATCAAGTAAGTGCAGGAATGGCTGAGGAGATAGGAGTTAAAGAGATGGACGGGTCTGCAGAGAGCCTCTATATAAATCCCACTGAAGATTTGTGGGATGGATTAGAGCGGCGACTGCAGGCTAGGCCACATAGTCCGACACGTATAACTGAACTCATCAACACTCTTCGGGAAGCATGGGAAAACATTCCTGAAGCTGTCTACTTATATCTGATGGACAGTTTTCTTGGAAGAGAAGATAATTAAAGCAAAGGAAGGTTCAGCACCATTATAATTTTCGTGATATAATCTTCCTGAAATTTTCATCACATAGTGTAATTTCAAAAGATCTCAATGAAGGAATTTTTCACAGTGTTCATATCCAGAATTTTGCATTGGATAGAAATTAACAAATATAATCGTTATATCTGCTAGAGCCTTTAACATTTAACAGCAAAAATAAAACAAAATGGTTTTTTTTTTCATCTCAGCGAATCGCTTATAGCTGTGTACAGCTTATTTTGCTTGGTTTAATATAATACATCGAATGTTACTTTATAACAGCGATGTTGACAATTGTGTTGAAAAAAATTAAAATTTTCTAACTTTTTTTTTCATTACTCTCATTAATAAATGATATTAAAAATGTCACTCTTTCCGATTATCCTTATTTTAAGTATAAATATCCTCATTTATCTCATTATGTGAATTATTATCAGAGAATTCTTTTCAATCACATTAGAAATAACTGAAATTTTTAAATTTCACTATTTTTCGGTATCTAAGTAATTTGAAATGTCGTATAAAATTCACAGAAATTCTCGACATATTATTTATAATATACAGGTATTGGACATTGAAACTGAAACTCCTGGTAGAAATCCAAAATCTTTATTTAATAAGGTGTTGGGGCACCGTGGGCAGCCAGCACAGCAGCAACACGTCTTGGGAAGGATCGGTAGAGGTCCTGCGCAGTTTGCACCCCAGACCATTACTGATCCACCCATTACTGATCCACCTCCGTGTTTGACTGTGGGTGCCAAGCAGTCTGGGTTGTAGGCATCAGAGGGGCTCCTCCAGACGAATACCCTCCCTGTTGTTTGGAAGACAGTGTAGCTGGACTCATCCGAGAATATGACGCGTTTGAGGTCATCCAACGTCCAGGTTTTATGCGTCCGGCACCACTGAACCCGCTTGGAGGCATTTGTACTACTGATGAAAGGCTTCGGTATAGCAACCCTGCCATGGATCTTGGATTTATGCAGGTAACGACGGATTGTCTTCGTGCACACAGGTTCCTGGAGGTGTGTATTCATTTCTACGGTGATTTCTGCTGCGGTGGTTTTCCACTTTCGTGCAACAATCCTGGTCAATGTCCTGACGTCTCTTTCCGACAACTTCCGTTTTCCCCTGCAGTTGCTCCTCCTGGACGTGGTTCGTCCTTCCTGTTCATATGCACACATCGCCCTGGATACTGTAGCACGTGAGACATCACAAAGTGTGGCAGTTTTGGACACAGATGCACCTGCTAGACGCGCCCCAACAATCTGCCCTCTTTTGAAGTCGGATATGTCTCCCATTATAGCGCTCTGCACAGCTTACTATCGAACTTTTCTACTGGAGTGACTACCAAGACCTCTGACACGTGATTCATTGATATGCATACGATTAATTACCTAGCAGAAGGTTCTATTCAGCCCTGGGGGTAACCAGTGCTATTTGCGAAGGTGTTTCAGTTTCAATGTCCAATACCGGTTTTTGGCCCTTTATAAAGTACTCCTGAATTCGTGAGTTTTAAATTTTATGAATTATTAAAGAAAATAGGGAAAGCCTATTTTATAACACACATCCTAGAATATAAAGGGCGATTCAAAACTGAAACTTTTAGGGGAGATAGAAAACTCAAAAACAAAACAGAATCACATAGGAATGGAAACGCCAACCGGATCAGCTAGAAGATAAACGAAGATGCAGAAATGAGAAGCCAATTATGGGTGGAAAAATTCTTTATTAGCGTTACTTTACACTACGACAACAAAGTTCTTATTATCCACAATTATGCACGCTTCACAACGGCGACGAATTGATTGTCGAACCCTTTCAAAAAGTTCCGGCATACTGCGAACGTTTGCAAATGCAGCGGAGATTTTTGTGATGAGGTCAGTTGCACAGTCAACGGGCATCTCGTAGATCATGGCTTTGAGGGTCCCCCACAAGAAGAAATCCAGGCTAGATAAATCGGGCAGTCGTGGTGTCCATGGGATGGTCCACCACGCCCAATCCATCGAAGTGCAACCTATTCAAACAGCGCCCTCCAGCTAATCCGGTTGGTGATTCCGGTTTGTTTTTTGAGTTTTCTACCTCCCCTAAAAGTTTGTACGTTGAGTTTTTGAATCGCCCTTATAGCTGCCTAAGATTTTCTGCAAACTTAAAAATTTGAACAACAATGCACTAAATCATTTTCTTGAGATTTGCAGACGGTTGCGACAATTTCGGCCAACATTTTTTGCTAATCTAAAGCTACCATACGAATAAGTGGCTAAGAAAAGAAAATAATAATGAGTACTCTTTATTAAGTAATCCTTTTTTTTTCAAATCTGACTTTGACTTTTTTCTAGGAGTTTAGCTCTTGAATTAAATTCTAAATGTTACTATGTGTTTAGAAATACTGCTCTGTGATACTTAACTGAGCACGAGTCTTTTCATTGCCATGACAACCGGTCCATTGCAGAAAAAATTGACGATGGTCTGTCTTTGCATCAGTGAAACAACAATCAGTTACTAAATTTCTCAGCAAATGAGATTATATGGAAATGAATTTTACCGTTAGACTTCAAACATGTTTGCAAAGTCCTGTTAGTCTCGTTCATCTGTGATGTGTTCTTGAATAATAAAAAATGAACAATAAACAACTGAATTATTTATGCTTGTGTAATACTGTTTGTTGCAAGAATCACGCTTCATGCAGCTTTATCGCCCTCTTTGTTTTCACGAGCCGGACGTGATACTCTGGGATTATTAGCTTTTTCTTTATAAGTAAGTAACCATAAAAATTTTATTCACTGCATGATGAGCCTGCCAGTCAACGCATTGTTTTCTAGCCATTCTTAGCTCTTGGCAGTTCATTTTTTTTGTGTTTTGCGACCCCCGGGGGAGGTTAGCCCCCCCCCCCCTTTAGAACATTATCTGACTTTTTTTTTTTTCCATCATTACCGTGAAAAACATGGTAATGATGATTGCCGGCAGCTCTTTTGCCGTCGGTGCTTTCATGAAGGGGTTGTATGCCCGAACGGGCATACCCCTTGTTCCTCCGTCAGACTTCCCCGCTGAATCGAGAATGCTTTGCAGGAACTGAAATGTTGCTGAGCGGATAGTAGATGCTGGCCAGGTCAAAGTCAGCCAGACTACTGCCACTTGTTTGAAGCAGACCCTGGGCATCTCACCGTCCATGTCCGGGGTGCCACGCCACTGACGGCGGAAGCTTATATGAAGGACTACATGTCAGACTACGGGGAGGTGCTGCGAGTATCCTATCCAGAACACTTCGACTCCCCCCTGTAGAAGAATGGTGACATTCTGTTGGATATGCGTCTTCAAAAAGACATTCCTTGTGTTGCACGGAGAAGGTGTTTTCGTGATCTACAAGGGCCAGAGGCAGTGCTGCTGTACTGCAGGAAGTCCTCCCACGTCCGGAAGGGCTGTCCTCTCCTAAAGAAGTGCGACTTCTGCAAACGCATCGTGGGCAAATACCATCAGTGCATAGACAGGTCATGTGCACCACCAGCAACACCAACGCCACTGCCTCGAAGGATGTCGTTCCAACAGCCAGCAAGGATGACTTCACCAGCCAAGTTGCCAGTGCCTAGCAGAGCAACCACGCCTCATCCTTTGTCGAGGAAGTCTAAGGCCGCCCCGCCACCGCTGCCTCCTCCTAGGATGCCAGGAAGGAAAATGCCATCTTCCCCTTCTCGGTCTCATGTGGTTCGTGAAACTGTTTCTCCTCCTCCTTCACCATGTGTCTCCCTGGTGTTGGAGGATGTCACTCTGCTGAAATCATCGCAGACGATTCGTTATGCTCCGGGTTGGTGTTTGCTGTGGAGGAGTTTCCATCCCTTCCTCCACCCGCGCATTCATCGGTGTCGCAGCCTCTGCGAATCGCATGTACGCCTGGGCCTGTGGAAGTTTATTCATTTGTTGGGATCTCAAAGCCATTAGTGTCTGCTCAGTGGGATCATCTTGCGACGCCTAAGAGCCCTCGCAAGAAGAAGCCGCGACGACATCGTAGCAAGAGGGATGGGGTTCCTGTGTCCTCTTCTTCTGAAAGAGACAGCTGCGCAAGCCATCATCGCAGCCCCTCTTCCTCTTCAGGTCGTGCTCGTTCCCCTAGACGGAAGACATCTGAGCCTCTTACCCCATCGGTGAGGCTCAAGGCTCCGTCAGGTTAATTTCGCGGTGAAGGTCATTTCCTTAAACGTTCGTTCCCTTTGAAGCAATCGGTGTTATAATCCTTCATCCTTCATCAGGCCGGACGTCCTTCTGCTTCAGGAAGTGAAGCTAGCTGCTTCTCAGCAACTCTCCGAGCTCCCTGGCCTTCGCAGTCAATATCCATCTGGACAAATTTTTATTAATTCATCATCGCCACATGGGCAAGGGATTGCCTCCATCATGGCGTCGAACTGTGTCTTTGACTGCGAATGCAGGGTGATCTCTTTAGACCTCCTTCTACATGGTCTGAAGCTACGATTGCTTAACGTGTACGTGCTGTGTTCGCCAGCAGAGAAACGGAATTTTTTGATGACCTGGACAGTTACCTGTGCTCTTATTTGTCTGTGCTGGTTGCTGGGGACTTCAATTGTCATCCGGACGTGGATGGCATCTTTTCGTCCGGTTATGTTCACCAGTTGCGCCAGCAGAACGCTCTTATCGATTTTTGGCGTTCTTCCCATTCCGGCCAGAGTGGGTCAACTTTCCATCAAGGGCCCGCTGTCGTCATCGAGGCTGAATCTTTTCCTCGTGGACGATGCTTTTGATGGCGCGCCGGGTTCAATGGAGGTCAATCCATGCTCGTTTTCCGACCAGAGTGCCATCAGGTGGTCATGAAACCCTCCAATCCCAGGTTCCACTGCAGGCCCTGCTACGAACAATTGGTTCGTAAACGTTCCTCTGCTTGACATCGATGAATACAAGGGAATGTTCCTGCCTCCATCGCTTGCTTTGTGGCTTGCCCTTAAAATCAAGTTTCGTGGTTTCTTTAGAAAGATTGGGTTCGATGCTGCCAGATGCAACCGGGGCCATCTCCTCATGCTTACAAGAAATCCTGCATCTCCTCCGCTGTTCCATCCCGAAGGGGGAGTATGCTGATGACACCTGTCAGGTGAAGAGCGATATCAACGCTCTAATGATCCGCAAGGCTGCTGGCGAAGCTCTCAGAGCGAAATTGTCCAGGGCGTCTGATATCAAAGAAGGAGAGGCGCCGCGCGAACAAGAAGAGATGTCATCATTTGGTGATGGAAAATGGGACTGTGGAATCTGACTCTGACATCTTGTCCACCTTCCACTCCACTTTTCATCAGTTTTCAGCCACCCAGTCTTTCCATCCGATGCCACGAGGCATTGGATTCAGGTACTAAGACCTTTCACTGTAGATGCTGACCTGTCTATCACCTGTCCCTTTTCCGAAGATGAAGTTAAGAAGTTTCTGTCGGCGGATGGCCGTCACCAGTCCACCAGCCCTGGATTAGACAACATTCCGTATTTCTTCTTTAGTGCGACCTGGAATCTTCGTGGGCCTTTCCTGGTGCAAGTGTTTAATTCAGTTCTCAAGGACCACGGTTTAAAGGCATCGCTATTCGGAAGTAGACGGTGAACTATCTTCGAACCTTCCCAATAACGTTGTGTGCGCATATTACATCGCTAGGATACGTCTTTTCTTTTCTACCGAACATGGACTCTCGTCACTGGCAGCAGGTAATTACTAAGTGCACTTCCCGCCATGGCAAGCAGTTTCGTTTTGCTACCTCGATGTTTGTCAAGGCGATGTTCGTTCTTTCCGACATTCTACCAGTATTATCGTCCAAATGCCTGTTCGCCTTATCTTCCAGCCAGCTGTTGAGGAGGATGTGCAGTGCAGTGGTGGATTGTGTTTGGGGTTATTCAGCGGCTCGCCATCCCATCCGTGCGAAGCTGCTGTTTTTCCCCTTAGCTGATGGGGGGCTTAGGGTTACCAGACCTTCGGTGGTATTTGGTCGCCGCCAGAATGGGCGCCTTTATCTGCGCCTTTCTCCTCCCCCCCCCCCACCTTTGTGGGCCAACTTTCTGTTCCTGCACTTGCGCTTCTTTCTGAAGGTGAACAGGGGTCAGCTCTCTTGCTTGCTGCCATTGACCATTTCTCGTTCTCCGGACTTCTTCCGTCACTCCAGCGAGATCTTGCGACCTTCGTCTCGGCGATTCAGCAGCTCCACCCGCATGACTGGGGAAACCTTCATCTATCTTGGTTCTTCCAGCAGATCATCCAGGGTGCGTCTGCTGACATCGTGAGATGGCACCCTGTGCATCCATGGTCAGCCACCTTGAAGGCAATCAAATATCTCGCCTTTGAGAGGTCCGTCTTTAACATCCAGTGGTGCTTGCTGCACCATGGATTTTATACTCTCCATCGTCTACATCAGTGGGAAGTAGTCGGTTCTGCTGCTTGCCAGTTTTGCGGGTCGATCGAGATCATCGACCATGTTTTCTTTCAGTGCCCATTCGCGCAGTCCTTCTGGGATCGTCTGTCTTCCCACTTCGAGCTGACTGGTTATTCCTATCAGTCAGTCCCATTCTCGATGAACTGCTCCACTAGTATTGCGTACAAGCTGGACCTAGCAACTTTTTGAACAGTGAACTGTGGCTTGCCCGCGCGGACAGTTTTCGTGGCTCCCGTTCGCTTGTCGCTGCGGTGTGGAGGAGGGGTGCCTTCCATCTCAGATCCTTCCTCCATCTTTCCCCAGCTTTCTTTGCTTTTATTTCAAGCTTTCTTTCACAGACGGTTTGCTTCATCTCAACGTGTCTGTAAGGTCATCAGAGAAACCACGGTTCGTCCTCGTTTTTGTTCTCATTCCCCCTCGACATTGGATGACCTGCCGGTGGGCGAACGGGCCTCTCCTTGAGGCTTTTATTTAGGAGACGCAGCCCTTAGGGGTTGCTCGTTCTAATAAGCACTGTTCTGGGCTTCCTGCCTGACTTATGATTTATGGGCGCTGTTCTGGAGCCATTTCATCAGGCTCCAGTTCCAACAGTGTCTTCTAGCCACTCCTAGATCTTGGCAGTTTCTCTTTCTTGTGTTGTGCGACCCCTTCCCCCAACAACCCCAGGAGGAGGTTAGCCTGCCCTTCCTAACTTTTTGTGGCTGTTTTTTTACATCATTACCATGGAAAACATTTTTTTTTATATCATTACCGACCGTCCGTTTGCCGGCAGTGCTTTCATAAAGGGGTTGTATGCCTGAACCGGCATACCCCCTGTTCTTCCGTCAGGCTTCCCAGCTGTTTCGGTCCTGCAAAGGCTTTCCTCCACTGAATCGAGGATGCTTTGCAGGAACCGAAATGTTGCTGAGTGGATATTAGATGCTGGCCACGTCAAAGTGGGCCAGACTACTATCAACTTGTTTCAAGCAGACCCCGGGCATCTGACCGTCCATGTCCGGGGTGCCTCACCACTGATGGCCGAAGCTTATCTGAAAGATTACATGTCCGACTACGGGGAGGTGCTGCGAGTGTCCTATCCAGAACACTCCAACTCGCCCCTCCAGAAAAATGGTGACATTCTGTTGGACATGCGTCTTCAAAAAGACATTCCTGACTCCCTTGTGCTATATGGAGAACGTGTCTTCGTGTACTACAGTGCCAGAGACAGTGCTGCTGGTACTGCAAGAAGTCCTCCTACGTCCGGTAGGACGTCCTCTCCTGAAGAAGTGCGACTTCTGCAACCGCATCGTGGGCAAATACCATCAGTGACCACACCTCGTCCTTCGCCGAGGAAGTCTAATCTATGCAACGCATCCTACAGGCATGTGAAAGTGTGACATATCTGATGTCACACGAGTCCAAATGTAATCTTACACATTTGTACTCGTTGTTTTTTACTTTCCAGTAATGATTTGTTGCATAGATTTAGATTTCGCTTATCCCATCTCTCCCTCTCGGCCTCGTGTGCTTCGGGTCGGCTGAAGTCAACGCGGGTTTCCATCCCTTCCTCCAACCGCGCATTCATCGGCACCGCAGTCTCTGCGAATCGACTGTGCGCCTTCGCCTGTGAAAGTTTCTTCATCCGCTGGAACCTCAAAGCCATCAATGTCTGCTCAGCAGGATCATCTTGCGACGCCTAAGAGCCCTCACAAGAAGAAGCCGCGACGACATCTAGCAAGAGGGACAAGATTCCTGTGTCCTGTTTTTCTGAAAGAGACAGCTGCGCAAGCTATCATCGCAGGCCCCTCTTCCTCTTCGGGTCGTGCTCGTTCCCGTAGACAGAAGACATCTGAGCCTCCTCATCCGTCGGTGAGGCTGAAGTCTCCTTCAGATACAGTTCAGCCTCCGTCAGCTTAATTTCGCAGTGAAGGTCATTTCCTTAAACGTTCGCTCCCTCGGCTCGTCTTTCAAGCAATTAGTGTTATCATCTTTCATCGCCCTGTAGAGGCCGGGCATCCTTCTGCTTCAGGAAATGAAGCTTGCAGCTTCTCAACATCTCTCCGACCTCCCTGGCCTTCGCAGTCAATATCTGTCTGGACAATTTTATTAATTCATCATCGCCACAAGGGCAAGGGGTTGCCTCCATCATCTTCAACCTTTCCATCACCTTCAACCTCTCCATCATCTTCAACGAATTGTGTCTTTGACTGCGAGTGCAGGGTGATCTCTTTAGACCTCCTTTTATCTGGTCCGAAGCTCCGATTCTCCGATTCTTAACTTGTATGCCCCATGTTCGCCAGCAGAGAAACGGATATTTTTTGAAGACCTGGACAGTTACCTGTGCTCTTCTTTGCCTGTGATGGTTGCTGGGGACTTCAATTGTCATCCGGACGTGAATGACATCTTCTTGTTCGGTTATGTTCATCAGTTGTGCCATCAGAACGCTCTTTTCGATCTTTGGTTGCGTTCTTCCCATTCCGGCCTGTGTGGGTGCACTTTCCATCAAGGGCCCCACGGAATCATCGCCGGTTTCAACGGACGTCATTCCATTCTTGTTTTCCGACCACAGTGCCATCAGGTGGTCATGGAACTTCCAAACCCAGCTTCCACTGCAGGCCCTGCTTCGAACAACTGGTTGCTAAAGTTTCTCTGCTTGACATCGATGAATACGCCGTTGTGTGGAGGAGGTGTGCGTTCCATCTCAGATCCTTCCTCCATCTCGAATGGCTACAGATCCTAGCTTTGTTTCAGAAACGGTTTGCTTCATCCCAACGTCTCTGTAAGTTCATCAGGAGGGACCATGACTCGTCCTCGCTTTTGTTCCCCCTCGACATCGGATAACCTGCTGGTGGGCTAACGGGCCTCTCCTTGAGGCATTTATTTAGGAGACGCAGCCTCCAGGGGCTGCTCGTTCTGCTAAGCACATGGGCGTCCCGCCTGACTTATTATTTATGGGCGCTTTTCTGGAGCCATTCCATCGGCTTATTATTAGTGTCTTATTTTTGTGAATACATGAGCTTATTCTTGCGTATTAATCGGAAGATAGCTTTGATTATAAGTTGTTTCAGTCTTCATCTGACGTGCCTAGCTTTTTTGACATTATTCACTACTGCTTGTGTTTTTTGCAAACAGCAGCATATTTGATTTCATGTTTATGTCATGAATTTTTTTAACTGTTTTAAGGATTTGTTTATAAACTACAAGGTTGTCACAAATCCATTCTAAAATTTGAATCTTATGCAATAATTAGTCATTTCTTTTTATATTTTTTAATTTTAAAATAATACACTTCAATATTAAATAACTTTCTTGATGCAGTGTTTAGTCACATGAAAACGGTTATTATATACTTTGGTTTGATCCCAAAGCAGGAAATATAAATTGAAAACCTTTTAGAAGTAATGAACATTGAGCTCAAAGTCGTTTATTTTCTTTAAATGAATTGTGTTGTTTTTATGATATTGGATTTATTAAATGGTATTAAGTTTCTGATTATGTTGCTTATTATTGTATTGCTTTATCATACGGTTTAAGTATTTTTGTTTTAGAATTCATTATTTCAAATAGTGAACTTTATATGGTGAATTCTGAAGTTTTGACAGGAATCTATTTCTGTTGCATTATGCAGATATAAGCACACTTGATCAAAGTGTCTGTTGAATATTGTTTGGTTCTTTTTGATATTGACCTCTTTGATGAGCATTAATTAAAGAAATTTACAGTAATAGCAACAAAGCTTAAGCTTGGCGTTTTGATTTGCTCTGGAGGTTAAGCAAGAGTAGTAAAAGAATTCCTTTATATCTTCTCAAAATGAATATAATGGCAGAATTTTACACTAATGAATTCTAATATATTTTAATTATTTGATAAGAACTTATTTCTGTTTAAAATATGTATTGCCATTCTAAAAACTTTATTTGATTAAAAATATGTTATTTTAAAGCTAATGTATCAGAATTTTTCTATTAAAGTTAAACTTACATAATTTTGGTAAAAGGTATTGAAGAAGAATAATCAATTTACTTTTGAACATAACGCAATGATACAACAATGCGTATTAATAAACAACCACTGTTACAATTCGGCAATAGTTAAGGTTATATTAGAAATGAATTCATTTCTAGTTTTGTACTCTGGATGTGCTGTTTGAAGATTTTGCTTCATGCAATGTTGCATAGGCGTCTGAGCATGCCTCATTTGTGAATGCTATCAATACATAGTTGAGAATACAAGCATATCAATAGTTTGACTAAAAGGTTAAGTTTTTTTAAACCATTAAGTTTAGTTCGTAGTCTACCGTTACCGTTTGCGCTGTTCTCAAACGAAAGCCGTTCCGTTTGCTGAGATGATTCATAGTTGTGCTTTGTCGTTATGCCGACGGCTGCTCAGCCGCCGTCTGCTCTTGCCTGGGATAGAACTGTGCTCTATTTCAACGGTCAACGCACAACGGCCAATCAGAACTTGAAGATCTCTTGACGTCATTTTTCTTTTTTGATAAACAAAAATGTAGGAAAGCAAGTTAATCGAAGCGATTCAAAAGTATCCCTGCTTGTATGGTACGCGAACGAAAGAATATAAAGATCAAAAATTAAAAGAAAAGATTAAATATTCTCTTCTTTGAAAAATAGATCGTGTACACATATAGATCTATTAAAACGATGCTTATTTCTTCGATGCAAGTTTCGGAAGTTTATAGTTGACAGAGCATGCGCAGTGTTCCCGTTGACCGTTTACCGCTGCGACTATGAATGCTATAGCGCTGTAACCAGAGCGCTAGCGGCAACGTTTTGAACTTGACGGAACGGCAGATGGCCAACGCAAAACGGTGTTGTCAGACTATGAACCAAGCTTTACTTGTATTATTTGGGAAATCGGTACTAGTCGTAAAATTTGATTTCCTGTGTCACTATTCATTCATATTACGAATAAGTTTAACAATATACAAGGGTCACTGTGACCAGAATAAGTATTGGCGTCATATCTGGTGCGAATTTCTAAATAAGATAAGTTTTATTACTTCACATCTACGCTTGGTTGGCATATATCATTTTAAAAAAGGCAGACAGTGCTTCGAGCTGCATAAACCAAGGCCAGTAACTGCTGTGATCGACGCCATATTTGCGCAGACAAATAAGCTGATATGAAGCATTCACGCAGATACATGAACGTTTAACACTAGCGCTGGCAGTGTAAAAGATTGTCCATGATAAAGTGCAATTCATCAAGGTCTGTGCAGTTCCGAATTGGCGCCTGAACGTCTTTCTGGCGATGAGAAAGTTAACGCAAGAACACAAAGCTTAGACTGTGGACATACGGACAGAATAGGATGGGACTTGGGAACACATCCACCATACAGCTCCGAAATGCGTCCTTGCGATTAGCGTAGATGTACCAGTAATTGACAGTTTAAGACATTGCTGTGAAACGAAATTGTGTACGTAAATCAAATTGCATTTTGAAATTTTTCTAGTTATACCATTAAATTGCAAATATAGTGCAGGATGTGCCAATTTCTAAACAAGTATTATAACTTTAAAAGCTATTAAGTAATTAAATTTTTCCCTAACTAATGCAGGAATCACCAGTAATTGACAATAATTTAATTACCTATTTTTGTTAACTATTTTTACAAAAAAAATTGATAACATTCAAAAGTAGCTGAAGAAATCAAGCATTTTTAAGAATGTCTAAAGTATTTAACATTAACTAAAATTATGCTTTTTAAAACTTAAGTTGTTCGTATAGACCACTTATATTTTTTCCTTTTGAAATAATAAATAAAATCAGTTCACTCCCATGTAGAGTGCAAGAACCATAGAAAATGAACGTGTTTTCCAGCAGTTTAATATCAGTTCTAGAAATTGTTGGCAGAAAAAATTGATTTTTGACGATTGTTCTCCTACTTGCAAATGCTACTTCTTATCATAGTAAACAGAATAGTAGTTTTCTTCTTGGAAGATAACTTGTCCTGGGCTATCTTGTGACAAGATTCAGGACCAACAAAAAGAATCGGCGAATAGGGCCTAGAAGATTTATCTCAAATTGGCTGATCTAGAAATTGACAATCAAGTTCCTATAATTGACGCATCTACATCAATTACTGGAAATTAGGAAGTTACACATAAAAACATCATGTTTTCTTTATTATTACCCTACATTCTATGTCGCATTAGTATATTTTTGATCGTTTTTTTTCAAACACAGAAATTATCAATAATTGAAAGATTATGTCAATTACCAGTGAAACTACATATCTGGGTTCTAGTAGTTGACGGTGGGTTAAAACAGTTAACAAATTGGTCATCAGAAATTCTGTTAATACTAGAAGTAATATCCACTGATCACACATAAACGTTCAGGTAAAATTAGTAATAAATATTGCATAACATTCATGAAATAAATTCAAGTAATCAACCCCTCACGTAGTGGTTCATTGCAAGGTTTTTTCGACTCGGTAAGGCATTGAACAATCAACTCGTGTTTGCGGCCATAATAGGGAGCAAAGTTCCTAGTTTTTTGCTTTTCTGGGAAGACTAATACATTGTTTAATACGAGGTGGCAACGCCAGTCCCTTTTCTTGCCTTATTACTTTATTAAAAGCTTTTAAATCGTGAATTGTCAATTACTGGTGCACTGTCAACTACTGGTACATCTACCCTACTACTTGTTTGGACCATTGAACGGAATTTTGGGAAGTAAGAAGTTCGGGTCGAATGAAGAGGTGATGACCGACGTTCTGATATGATTCCAGCAAGACACGAAAGAATTTCACCAAACTAGAAACTTTAAAAAAAATGCTTGAAAGACGAGAATATTATAAAGTAGAACAATATTTCAAAATTAACTGATGAACTATTGTCTATTTTGTAACAACAAAAATTGTTAAAAAAAAAAGAAGTCCAGATATAAATAAACAAACCTTATAATTAAATTCTTTTGTTAATTTTTTTCTTTTTCTTTTTTTAAGCCAAAAGCAATGGAGGCTAAATTACGATGCCGTTATGCAACACGTGGCCATCCTGCTCTTCTTCTTCAACCACTTCGGTTAGAAGAGATGTCGCTTGACCCATTCATCGTCATTCTTCATAACTTAATCAGTGAAAAAGCTGCCGATCAGATGATTGCTTTAGGCGAACCAATGGTAATTTGCATTCATATTAATTTATGTTAGGTGTTTTCGTACATTTATCCAATAAATTCTCATTTTTTATAAAAAATATTTACGAATCTTAAAAGGTATTTCTATTTTCCCAGTAACAAGAGGTTTATTTATTTATTTTTGTTTCACACTAATGTCAGCGTTTATTAAGAGCGGTTGGTTGGTTCGCCAGTCGGTCTTTACATATGAAATAATTTAGGCTTATCTTTACTGGACAAATCTTCCAATTCTTATAAACGACTTGCGTTCAGTTTTTTAATCGGCTTATTGAAAACTTCATCAATTCAGGGAAATGAAGGCTTTTTGATTTTAAAAATTTTTCTGCCCACGAAAGACAGAAAAGAAGGTCAGAAGAGCAATTGAGCTAAATTGACAAGTAATTAGTCTCTGGGACTAAGTTCCAGCAATGGAAATTTCCCTTCAAAGTGAAACAGAAAAAAGGTGCTATAAATTAAATGAGCGATCTCGTGCGAGTAACATACGAAAGTAGAATAAATTAATTTAAACATTGAAATATACAACGTTGGAATAATATATACAGGGTGTTTCAAATTATCTCCCGTAGTATACATGTTTATTACTCAAAAACTATTAAAGATTTTAACGTGATTTTTTTTATTCTCAAAGAAAAACTCAAAAACTTTCTTAGCGTACCTTAATAAATTTCAATGTGCCCCCCATTTATGGCGTAAAGGACGTCAAAGCGAAACTCGATTTCCTCCCATGTTCGGGCTAGCATTTCGGGGATGATTTCAGCTATTGTTTCAATTATTCAGTTCAACGTTGTCATCAATGTTGGTCTTGTACGCTCTGTCTTTCACATATCCCCAGAAGAAAACTCCGGAGGATTCGCGTTGTGTGAGCGAGGGGGCCAAGGGATTGTCCCATCCCTTCCAATCCATCGTCCTGGAAAGTTCGTATCAAGGCACTGCCTAACTTGCAGGCCCCAATGAGGAGGTGCTCAATCTTGTTGGTAAACTATGTTAGGCTGCAGTTCTTCCACCTGTGGAATCAGGTAGTTCTCCAGCATATCTAGGTAGGTTGCAGCGGTAATGGTGTCTTCAGCGAAAAAGTAAGGTCCGATTACTCGATCATGCATTAACCTTTGGGCTGTCGCGTATATGCTCCCTTAGAAAGTGGGGGTTTTGTGAGCCCCAAATGAGGCAATTGTGTTGGTTTACTGTTTCGGAAGTATGGAATGTTGCCTCATCAGAAAACAAAATGTCCTCAAGTTAGGTGAGATCATTGTCGACTTTTTGAAGCATATCCTCAGCAAACTTATTGCGCTTCGGTCGGTCATCTGGCTTCAGTTCATGCATCATCTGGATTTTGTAGGGTGTAAAACGAAGGCGGTGCTTAACTATTTTATGTACGGATGTCATTGTCATATCCAGTTGACGAGCCGCTTGACGAAGTGATTTACGGACGCTACGATCAAACGTCTCCCTGACCTTTTCTACTCTCTGTGATGTCGCTGAAGTACTACCAGCACCCTTTTTGTGTAACAGGCTGTCTGTGTTTAAAAAAGTTTTCATGCCATAGCTTAATTGACTTATGATTTGGAGGATCCTTTTATAACATTGTTTTGAACATTCTCTGAACTGAAATCATTGACCGAAATTCCGCCGTAACATAACACGCATTGAGCTTTTTCTTTTGAACACTCGCCATTGTTTACTGCGTTTTGCGAAAAATGGAACAACCCGCCAACAAGGGTACTACTCGTCAACCGCGTGTTTCATTATCAACTCACGCGAGGTTAAGAAACTTTGAGTTTTTCTTTGTGAATAAAAAAAATCACGTTAAAATCTGTAATGGTTTTTGAGTAATAAACATGTATAATACGGGAGATAATTTAGAAACATCCTGTACATAAATGCTTTTTTCCTTAATATTTTTTCTTAATTTTAAAACTCAAAAAAATCTCAACGCACAAAAATAATACGTAAAAAATAAATGATTTTATTGTATACAGGGTGATTCAAAATTCAATATACAAACTTTTACTAAACATATGAACATGGGTCAGAATTTGATGTTCGGTTGCAAGGAGCTCAAAGTGACGCTTTAACCTATGCACATAGGACATGTTTGATAGCGACAGCTTCCATGTCCACGGTGGCTTGTGGTTAGAGCATCGGGATGGTAACCCGAAGGTCCCTGTTTCGAATATAAGCCGTGGAATGTTCTTTACTATTTTTCTCTATTTATTCATCAATATCGGAGATAATGGAGTGAAAAAATCCTCCAAAGACCATTTTCCAATTATGTCTGGTGTTACTAGTCCGAGAGCATTATGAATTCAATCGTCTCCTCAACACGCGAAACACAGTTGTTTGTGGTAGTTGCGGTTCACGATTAGCTTTACGAGTTAATTTCTGCGGGCTGTGTGTTTACGTGGCCCTTATTGCTTCCACCTTTTATTCACTTACACGTGGTCTTCCCGTGCTTTTGCATTTACAAAGACATCCAATTTCCAGAAACTGATCATACCACAGCCTACAATTGCGGGAAGGTTAAAGGTATTTGTGTTTTCCTGCATTTTAAACCCGGTCTGGTTAGTTTATGTTATAAAATAAATGCATAGTAAAATTTTGAAATGCCGGAAATCATTTGAAACACCCTGTATTTTGAGGATATTTCTTATCTTTTATTTTTTGAACCAATTTATTAATATATTGATGAAGAAAAGCAGGAGAGCGTAATTGCTTAGCTCTCGTTATGAAATCACATATTGTACTAAATTTGTAATTTTTAGGAAATTTTTAAATAAAAACGGGGAAGGTTTTTTCTGCAACAAGTGGACGGTCTTCGGAGTTGGTTCAGAGCGAAGAATTCAACAAAGTTGATCCCCCACTTAATATTAGTTTATGACAAGGAATCGAGCCACCATTACATAGAAAAGTCATATCGGTTAACCTATTATTTTCCCTCATAGAGGCAATTATTTCACTTAACGAAGATCTCCTTACTTTCCTGTAAACAAAGAGGAAAAGTTTAGATTAATTGGAATGTAGGGACTCAAAAATGCTTAAGAATAAAATGTTTAACTCAAGACACTCTGAAATCTCCCGCCTCTCTCTGTGTGAATCTCGTTTTGCTAATTTGTTTTTTTTTTATACATAAATGAACTTAATTTGATTTACGATTGATGTCATTTTTTTCACAGTCGGCGCTGTAATCGACAAAAATCGGTAAATATTCAAATTTTGATCTTTTTGACCGTTCAAAGAACAGTCAATAAAATAGGGATCACCGAGGTTTTATTTAGAATTAAGAAAAAATTTTAAGGAGAAAAGCATTTATAGATATACGAGGATTATCCTGAAAGTAAATTCTAATGGGACACTAAGCAAAAAAAAACAAAAAACAAACAAACAAACAAGAAAGCATTAGTTGGATTTGAAGAACACGCCTCTCTTCCTCCATTCAACTTCCGACTATTGATCAGATGGAATAAAGGAGGAGAGTGAGGATAATAAATTATTTGAACAATTTAAAAATATTTGCAGGTCTTTAGTATTCAAAACTTCGTTTCGAAAATTAATGGCAATTAAACACTGATTTTCTACGTAGTTTCAGCCATTGTTGAGGTACTGTTGTAGCGTTATACAGGATGGATACAAAAATGTGCCCCCCCCCCCTTTTATTTTCGTTACCGAAACAGATATATCAATTTTGATGAATCCAATGATAGGAAGTTGTAGGTGACCTATCCCATGGTGCACTTTTCATCATCCCAAATATACAAATTAGGACACATTCAAATCCTATCTTAAAAACTTTAACAGATACACGAAAAATTCCAACTGGAATTCCAAACAAAACAAAAAATTTTTTTCCAAAATCCGATGAACGGATCACCAGCAATCCAACGCAGATCATGTTGACCATTTCAGGAACCGTGTAGCTTGCCATCCTGGAATTGTTCTGTCTTCTGTATGCTGACACATGCCCTTTATTTGCTTTTCTTCATGAAAGTGAATGTTATTATGGTAACTTCTTGATTTGCATGTTGAACATTCAGATGTCTTTGGGAGGTAACTAATAAATTCAACATGTGATTGTTGGCGCAGACGGCTATGTCACAGATTACTTATTCAAAGCCGACTAAAAAGGCTTATGTAATTCTCGTTGGCCTCATTACTTATTAGACAGATGGGACAAATGATGACGTCCTTATGAAGAAATGGAAACAGGTCACGTGATCGTGTCCCACTGCATCACCAGGTACGCTGCAATCGGTGACTATACTAAATAGTCTAGACTTTAAATTCTCGAATTTAATATTACTTCTACGACACAGCTAAAGCTCCTTCTTGGAATGTCGCAAGATTTTATTTATTTTTTGTTAGGTACAAAATCCATTTTTGTGACGTTATCACGTGTTAAGTAATATATTCGTTTTAAAATAAAATTGATCACAGGAATAATAGAAGGTATTATTCAATTTCCTTTTGTGAATATAGTAATATAAGTGTTTTTGACGTAGTGGCATATCAAGTGGAGATAATGTAAGATTATAAATTTGGATAATTATTGGAAGGCACACGATTGTGAAATAACAGGAGGGGTGGAGCAATGACAGGAAGAGACGTTCTTTTCGAGTTTAAATAAGTATTGTTGATACTGGTCATTGGAATCCCCCAATAAATAGATATGTTGATTTTTTTGATGGATTGTTTGTAACACGGATTTTATGTAGTATTTGGAATCGTTAGTGATTTTGTGGTTTATTCACTTTTGAACTTGTGAGTTATGGAGAGGGAAGGAGACCGAATGCGGGCGAAGCTATAAAAAGGAGAGAAACCGAAACTTCTTCATGAGTCATGCTTGAGAGTTGGTAGAGGTAGGCTGCGCGCTTTCTCCTCTCGTATGGAATAACGGAAATTATGGAAATTGATTAGAGATAGCATTTGCGAAAAACGCTGCTGTGCAACTTCCACAGTTAGCCAAGTAGCTAGGCTGATTTCTAAAATTCAATTTATGGAGTGAGCAGGCTCATCAAAGGAAATAAGAAAAAGGATGATGTGGGTTAAACAAGCAGGTAGTTGAGGGGAGGAGAAACGCTCTCTCCGTCGACTGATTGAAGGAGGAGGGTCAGATGAGATGCGCCACGGCGGCTACGCAACCTCCGTAGTCGTTAATGCGATCTGGTGGCTCTTTCCTCCCGAGATCAATGCTTGTACTGGCTCATTACTCATCATAATATTGGAACATAATATAGAGACTCCCGATTGGACATTTAACGTTATGATAAAAAGACTCCCGAAGTAGTGCTGTTTTTAAAATGAAACTTAAAAGAAACGTACCCTAAGTAACATTGAAATGGAATATGTATGCAGTTGATGTTGTTCAGAGTCGTTAGTTATGATTGGAATCAAAATATGGAAATTGGAACCCCGACATTCTTCAGAGCAATTGTAAGCAAACAAACCCAACATTCTTCAGAGCAACGAGATATTCTTCAAGCGAGCAACGTGATTTTTCTTCGAGCGACAGGCATAATTAGGAACCCGACATTGAGAGAAAAAGACAACTGCATATGTGAGATCTTCTGTTGAACTTAGTGGGGACACTTTGAGACTTCCAGTGGACTCACTCACTAATCGATCCGGATTTTCTTCAGATGTGTTTTTGTGCTTCAGAGTGCTAAGTGATATAATTTATGGCCTGTTAAACACAAGAAGTGTTTTTTGTGCATTAAAGTGGATTAAAAGTGCTTGACAAGCCTGCAAGTGTTTGAACTACGTAATTGTAAGTAGAACTGAAATTTGATATATTGATCTAATTGAGTGTCATGACAAAAGGTACGATAAAGGAATAAATTTGAGAGAACTTTCTAAAATTGGAATTTTGAGTAGAACTATCTCTTTCCTCAGAGCAATTGATTTATTGACATTTATTGAATTTTGCATGTTATCTTAGATATAAGTACTTGGGAATTTTAATATTAACTTTCTTCTTTCGTGTTAAGATCTATCTACTTTCTTTTCATTTAGATTTAAGACTTTATTTAATTTTGTATCTCATTGGTTTGTTTAACTTTGAATAAAAAGACATTTGTTTAATTCCAAACCTTGCTTTCCTTATTGAAATAAATAAGTCACAGCCTGCCGTTTTAAAAAAGAACGTAACCTATGTCCTTGATTATGCATATTGATTTTGTTTGAGCATTTTATTGAGCTAGCCGTTTTTGAGTTCATTTCATTGGACTCTGATTTCAGAGAAGGGAGTGTCCATTTACTTTGGCACCCACTGTGTAAAATCCAAAAATCAAGGGTATAAAGTTACATTTTCTTTATTATCAATAATTATGCTGATTTCCAATATTCTTCATTGCAGTTACACACTTCAACTCATAGAAATCCAGCTGGAGGTTACGAAAAAAGTTGGAGGCGGACCAGTCAAAAGTAAGCAAGGACAATGAAGTGCAAAAATGTTTCCTTTTATTATTTTGAAATATATGAAACAGACGAAATATCCCTAAATATAGGTTTATTAGGAGATAAACGGCATTTTCATATATAGAATTGGAATAGCGTCGCAGACAAAAATTTCTGGCAGATAGATAACTAATTGATTGTTTGCATTCTATCGAAATAATAAAGGGCCTTATTCTCTTCATACATAATAGGGTATCCATTTCAATGACGCTTTTTTTTAATCAAAAACTGGTTCGATTGATAAAATGTGCCTGAAAAATTATTTATCGTAGCCTTTTGGAAAAGAGTCAGTATACGGCCGTATAAGTATAAGTATTTGCCCTAAATACCCTTTTTTTGGTTTCAAATCCCAACTCCCATGATGCATTCCTTCACTTTTGATTTCAAATAAATGTAACGGCAGCCAATACGCCCCTGACTCCGTCAGCCAGTATCCTGAAAAGCCGTGAGTTGTCCGACTTTCAGAGAGAAATTATCATGGATACAGCATTACTGGAAAGTCAGTTAGAGAAACCGGCATTTTGACTGGGCGCCCTCGATCCATTGTGCTTGTTGTTGTAAACAAGTGTGAACAGAAACTTGCAATAAAGGCAGCAAAATGTTTCGGGCGAACTAGAAGCATGTCGAAGAATGACTAAAGTTCTCTTTAACGAAGTCACTGTTATTTTTGCAGTGGGCCCAAACGCTTGCTCATCGACCGTAGCTCATGGCTCATCACGGAAGCAGAGTGTAACGTGTCCTTCACGGGAGGGCCTGAAATAGGAAGCCTTTTGTCTTAAAGGTGAATGCTTAAGCCTTTGGTCTGCGACGATGAAAGGAGAGTCGCCATTGGACCTACCCAGAGCCCGGATTTAAACCCGACGGAAGTATTGTGGGGAGCCGGAGCAACCAGCTAATGGTTAACAGTTACTGGGTCGTTTAAAGGCCGAATGGAAATGGCCCCCCCCCCCCGGGGGGGGGAGAAAAAAAGCAGTATCCTCATATTTAATCATTTTCTTGTAGAGTACGTGAAGAGATGTGCCTGGTCAATTTTGGCACAGCGATGTATATTTAATATGAAGATACCGAAAGAATGTAAATTACAATACTGATTTCAATTAATTAAATAAATAGAAAATATTTCTAATTGTCAGAAAAAGCATAGAATGACAGCTGATGATAAAGTTTTGTTATACGAATGTTATTAATATTGTATCAACAGTTTTTTTATAAAGATTAAATTAAATACTGAAGAAGTTTGAGAGTAATAGAAACTCGTAATGAGCTCTCTCTTATCGTCTTATCGTCGTCTCTCTTATCTCAAGTATCAAGCATAGCTTTCTGTATATGGCATTCTCAACAGCAGACAATAGAATGTTGACAGAAATGTTCCTTCAGTCCGTTCTGTGGTGTCGCTTAAATAAATGCTACCGTCCAGATATTGTCCCCTAGCTGAAATTGTAGAATGCCGAAATTGTTCATCATGTTCATTATTCTCGTACCTTGCTGAAGAGGTAACCGAATCTAATGATTTTGCTCAGAAATGATTTGCAAATAGCAAAGCTGATTTTCTCAAAAACATATACAATGTTATATTTTTCCTTGATAAAATCAACATGTAATTTCTTGAAAGAATTTCAGAGATTATTTCAAGAACCAATCAAACTCCATTTTCAGATAATGGACATTTCCTATCTGGTTAATGCATTACAATTTTTTAAAAAATATAAATCTTGTAAGCTATAAATTTTTAACAATAGAACATAAAGGTTATGAAAGAAGCAATCAGGACAGTGAAAAATTCCAATAGAATTTTTTTTCCATCCCAATATTCAAATCGAATATGATCAATTTTCCTAACCTAACCTTGCCGGCTTGTTGGCCGAGAGTGCTGGAGCGCAGGTCTTATGCTCTCGTAACCAGCAAGTCGCGGATTCAAATTCCGCTATGGGCATGGACATTTATGTTTATCCTTTACTAAAAAAATTTAAAAAAACAAACAAAAATATAACGAAAGGATGGTGTTGGGCTTCAGCCCTCCGTTATTTAAATAAAAAATAAACAAATAAATAAATAACTTTCATTGCTGAAAATCTTTTAAAGATAAAATTCTACAGTTTTATTTATGTTACTTTGGGATTTCTGAAAGCCGTTCTACAATAACCACAACAGTCACAGCAAAAAATGTAGTTTGTCACCGAATGCAGAACTTCTGGAGCAAGAGTTTTTACAGGTGCTGTATATGCGACAGATGTCAATCCAGTAATCTACCTCCAGCCACACAGCATCGTAACTTATTAGCGTCGATTGTATCCAGTGTCTCCAGTATTCGCTGTCAGGGCTTGTCCGTTCGTAGGATTCTGATTAAATGTCTCTCGCACAGTTTCAAATGTCTCCTCAGATGGCCTCAGCTCTTTGGTCTGATTTATTCATTGGAAGCTCTTTCTTGTACATTCAAAATGTCACTTACATAAAATGCTTTACTCTAATAATATGACCCGAGATCGTTGGGGCGTAGGCTTTCCAATTCGAAACCCGTCTTGTGATTGTCCCAGAGAAGTGTAAAGGTGACAGCTATGTGGAATTGTTTCAGGATTGTGTGAAGATATTGGTTCAGTTGAGACAAAAGGAATGTGGATTTCTCAGGCTAATAAAGAAAGTTAAAATGCTACTTCAATAAAGCCAAGGTAAAAGATAGCAGATTGCCGAAATGCCATCTAAAAGTGAAGTTCGGCTAACTCGTGCGAAGCTCCTGAGTAAGCGAACAAAATGTCGTATATCTTGAAGCGCCCAAAAACCTAATGGACTAACCAGCGAGTTATTTTTTCGTAACTGTGCCTTCTTGTGTAAACGGCGAAATATGACATTGCGTTCTTATTACATGTAAAAAAACTTCCGGAATTTCTGTATAATTCAATAATATATATAAATCAATAATATATGACATCGTGCCGTGAATGTTGTGAGATTTTGTAAAACAGCGTTCGGAGTAAATTATGAACAACATTGTACTTATAGGCTTTTAACTCCTTATATTATTGTTTATTTTTAGCGCATGGATATTAGATATTAACAATGAACTTGTCAATTATTTCAATCGAAGAGTTCATTTAGCTACGGGCTTGCATGTAAAAAACGTTACTTCCGCCGAGGAGTATCAGGTAAAATACTATTTTTGGTTAAAGTTCAGAGTAGCGTCCCCTAATAATCACGCCAATTTCTGTGAAAAATAAAATAAGTACTGACTATTGACCTCCTGTAATCGGCCGGGGGGAAACCAACTGCCCTCTGTAAACCATATAGGTTGGGGTATGTATCAGCAATTTGCCCCCGGAGGGGGACGTCGTAGACGGAAAACAGTGACCTGCGAGGCCCGCAGGGCCGAGAGTGGGACTTGCGATTGCGATTGTGCGGATAGTGAAGATTAACCCTATAAGATGATAAACCATTCACTTATTAAGTAGATATGTTAAAATAATAAATTCAGAGCATAAACGCGACGGGGCTTCCCGGTGTCTTCCGTGATTATTAGGGGACGCTACTCTGAACTTTTACCCTATTTTCTCTAATAAGCTTAGAAGAATTTTCTACTCCGAGAATAAAAAAGATCAACAAATTTTTTTTTCACTAAGATAATATTTAAGATAAATATTTTCTAGCGAATTCATTTGGGTATTCATTTCATCTATAACCTTTTATTCTTAATTTACACTTTTAGGTAGCCAATTATGGAGTCGCAGGACTGTACGTTCCACATGCAGATTTTGTGGGCATAGAAGATATGGTATCGTATCTTATTAATGAATAAAATCTTATTATCCTACACAGGAATAGTATTATTAATATTATTTTGTAAAGATAAAACTCTGATAAAGTCCGGGAAGCAAACTCCGAGAGCAGCCCGAAAAGAGGGCCAAGCCTAAGTAGCTCATGTGAATTGAAGAGTTGTATGTAAGTGGAAGAATTAATGCCTGGATGTAGGCGTTTTCTTACTATATTACGTGTTTAACACTGTGACTTCTGTAAAGTTTTGTATATTCTTAGGTTTATAAACAATGTTGCCAGGCTTCCCATAAGGTTTTATTTTGCATGTATATTTAGTAATCTTGAATGTGTATGTCTTTTACAAAATGTATATTGGTGTTGGAAATATCAATTACTAAAACTTTGGTTTCCTTATAAATCATCATAACTTTATTTGACGGTAGAATAGTTCCAGTGATTTTTTTATTAAAGTACAGACACTGTTATGAGTGATAGTCTTGTCAGTAGGTGATAATTCACACTCACACGAGGAGCTTTATCATCAGATCAGAAGAGCGTTAAGAACAATGTTAAGCAGTCTTTGTTTAATTCAGGCGGCGAAAGACGCGTGCACATGTCTTGACGGATACATTCTTAAAAAATAGTGTATAATTTTAAATATATGATTTTGGCTGTAATAGATAGGCTTTTTAAAATAATCTATCTCCGTGAGTAGTTTGAAACTTGATATGATGTGCTATATAGTTTCATCTTGCAAATCCCTTCAATAGAATCAGAGGATTGTTGTTGTAAATTTTTTTTTGTCAGGACTTATCATCATTAAGAGTGTTCTGTCCTTCACAGGTCCAGAATTAGAAGCTCTTCCTCCACCCATCCATATCCTCTGCAAGTGTCTTCAAGTTGATGTACGAATCACCTGACTTCAAACAATCCAACAGTTTTATTCTTCATCAGCAGCTCGAGTAAAATGACTACTGTCTTTCAAAAAAAGGGAGTTGTATATCGCAAAAAAATAAATTAAGCAAATAAATATGCAAATAAACAATAAATAAATTCCACTAGCAATTGCCACAAGAGGCATTCCATTTCTTTCTACTTACAGAATCTTTTAAATTTAAAGGAAACATGGAAGATTTTTTTCATCTTCTTTTGCTTTAAGTTACTTTTGGCAGTGCTGATAGCTGATTTTCTTTTCCAGCTGATTGATGGCATGCCCACCCAATCATGTAATCTAAGATATAATCTGTATTTCAAATGATTGAAATTAATCGTGATCTGTTTGTTCTTCAGAAAACTATTGCAGCCCGCATTCTTCCAAACATTTGTATTGGATAAAACCAGTGTCTTCATTTTTTTATGTTTGCTTCGCTTCATTCTTTTCTTTTTGTTTTTTTTTTTGCGAAACTCGTTAACTAGTCTGGTACAGCTGTCGTCAACACTGTCTTCGTCAGAGCATTCCTGTCATTTTACATTAGTTTTGTTATTTTTAAACCAAACTCTTTCTAACGGTCCACTAATCCGGAAACTACAAAAAAACACACACACCATTTATTTCTCAGAGAAGTTTCCTTGATTCTCTACACATTTTTCCAGCTTTCTGGGAACATCTGGATACCTGTTCTATAGAAATCTTCAGGCTGATGTCAAAAACACGTCAAGACAGCCTTTTTCACTTCCTCGTTGGAGCCGAACCTCTGCCCTCTTTCAATGGTCCAAAAAGGGTGATAGTCGCAAGGAGAGAGATCCAAGCTCTATGGAGGATGTGGTAAGATGTCCCATTTGAGTTCCGTCAGTGTGTCCATAGTCAGTTTGTCTGTGTGTGGTCTCGCAATGTCTTGCAAAAAACAAACACCACTGGTAAAGAGCCCTAGTCAGTTTTTCCTTAGTGTCGGCTTCAGGGACCTGCTCAAAATTTCACAGTAGTAGGGTGCATTTATGGTCCGACGTTCTTCCTGAAAATCGACATGAATGCTACCTTAATGTTCCAGAATATAGTCCCCATCACTTTTGTTGCCGACGGTGTCATCTTGAATTTCTTGGGTTGCTGTGAGTCCGTGTGTCACCATTCAATGCTCGCACTCTTGCTTTCAGAAGTATGTTGATGAATCCATGTCTCGTCAGGTGTTATAACACGCCTTAGAAAGCTGCCACTTTCCTGTCATGTCGCTGTAGAAGCATGGAACAGTTTTCCACCCGGGTGGTTTTATGATCCTCGGAGAGTTGCTTAGGGACCCATCTAGCACAGACCTTGTTGAATTTCAGCTTATCGTGGATGATCCGTCTCCACACTGCCAGTGCTGATGTTCATTATTGAAGCCAATGCTCGGACATGAATCCGCCTGTTGTCCCTTGTCAGCTCATTTGTTCGTGCGATGATGCCATCATTGACAGCGGTTGCTGGCCTTACCTTATGAGGTTCATTGCCGATGGATTCTCGCCCTCCTTCAAACTTTTGGCATCAAGCAAACACGGATGATCGAGACAAACGTGACTCGGTGAACTGTCTTTGAAGTCTTTGACGAACATCAGATGCTTTCACATCTTCTTTGTGGAGAAACTTGATGATTATTCATTGTTCCACTTTGATCAACACATTGCTGTCCGCCATTTTGTCATGGCAACCGGGTGAGTGGTGCTGCAATTGTATGAGAGGCGGTAGTTGCCATCCCAACAATGAAAGTTTAATTTTTACAACAATGAAATTTACAAAAGAAAGTCCAGGTCAAATTTGAACGCCCCTCGTATTATTTTATTATTTCGATTAATTATTTTCTTTTTTCTTTACACTTAGACATTTTTTTCATATTTACACTTAAAGTTAAAAAATAATTTATTAGATATTTTTGGCCTACCACTCTCTAAGAGTGAAGGCCTTTGTTTTCGTTTCAGAAACTCAAAAATTTTTTTTTGCTCTAAATCGACTTAAAAACTCATGATTCGTAAAGATATGTTGAAATTTTGAATAAAAAATTTTCCGTCTGTACGTATGTGACCAATTTTGTGCAGCTAACTCCTTTGAAACGGCAAATAGCCGAACCAAATAAAAATTGTACATACTTAGAGGGTTCCTAAAATTGTGCCTTAGCGTATATTTTATGTCAATTGGGTAAGCCTTTTCCGAGATATTAATTATTTTCTAAAAATTATAAAATGGCTGTAGCGTTCAAACAAGCCAACCAAACTCAATAAACTCAACATGTACGTACTCCTCTCATTAAGGCGAATTTTTTTTGTAAATGACTTGTTGGCTGTGATGAGCCGTTTTGGAGTTATTTACTATTCCCTCCCCCAAGACCCACCTCCCCCGTCATTTTTTTTATTATTTAAAAATTTTTTTTTTATTTTTTAGAAATTCAGATAGTGGGGTTCTTAAACTATACAATGACCATTTTTTATGGAAATGGGCTAAGCCTTTTTAGAGAAATTAATTTTTTTTTTGAAAAAATGAAGAAATGCCAGAAACATTAATTTCAAAGCTCCAAATGCAATATAAACGGCATGAAGAGCTTCCTCTTATTGAAAAATACAATTTTCTTTTTGACGTAGAATCCAATATTTTTCAATAGACACAGACAATGCCTCCATAGGACCGCTGCCCCCAAAAGTTTACTTGTGCACTAAAAATTTTGGTTTTTTGAAATTCTGACTTAGGATTCTTAAAGACCATTAAAAAGTAGAATAGAAATGTCTGTAAGACCCACTCTCTATCTCTTTGTCTTCATCGATAAAATTGGGTTCAAAACTTTAAAAGTTCCACACTTTCAGGGCCTCTATCTCCTAAACGGTTGGATCAATTGAAAAAACACCAAGAATAAAACATTTCTCGAATATTGTGTACAATCTGAATATACCATTAAAAATAGGGGTTCCTATTTAAGATTCAAAGTTACCCCTTCCCCCCCTCACAAGGGGGGGGGGTAATTTTTTAACTAATGAATTTCCCCCGCGAAATAATTCACTTTTGATTTTGGACATGTGTAGTTTCCGAGATATTCAGTTGTCTCAAGATAAATGCCTCACCCCGTATATGCGACAGTTTGGGACATGTAATTCATATTTCCTTCTATATTCATAAACAATAAATTTGGATATTCGTGTAGCCTAATGTTTGAGATAAATTTTGTTTTGAGAAGGACTTGATTGGTTGGTTTGGTTTATTTGGTATTAACGTCCTTTTCAACTGCTATGGCCATTTCATGACGGCGTTATAGGGGCCGCAAATTTTGCCCCGCAAGGGTTCTTTACGTGCAGCCGGCAAACGACTACACGGGGCCAACGGCTTTACTTCCTTTCCGAAGGAAGTGCGTGATCTCAGGATTTTCACCCTGAAAAAATCCTCGTCGTTCTCGGCCGGGATCAAACCCGCGTCCTCGGGCATCAGAGGCGATCACGCAACCACTGAGCCACCGAGGCCGATGAGAAGGACTTGAAGCACCCAGGTAACAGAAAGTGTGATATCTTAGCTTCATCACTTTCATCAGTCCTGTGTGAAAGATTTCATGCTGTGTAGAACAAATATAAAACTATTCAAAAATATGGGATTATAAGTTATAGGAGAGCAGGCGTTTTTGCAGTTTTTTTGAAATGTAACTCTTTAACGAATGTGAATCTGTACTGACAAACTGGTCTAGCTACAGACAATTGATCGACGATGATATCAATGATATTTGTATTGTTAAAGCTTTGTATAATGGTGTAGTGAGATCAATACTAGGAAGTGTTTACTCTGAGTGGCCAGATTATTATGACCACATGATGTTTGTAGGCAAATTAGCTATGATTTCGCGCTGAAGTTGCTAAAGAGCCGGGCTAGGGTAAATAGGCAAGCAGGTTGTTTACCACGACATTGGAAGTGATTTGTTTCAGAAGATTATAGGTAAACGACGCGATTTAGTAGCCTCTGATGATTGTTGGCGCACGGAGCCATGGAGTTAATATCAGCAAAACGGCTGCATTCGTTAAACGTTCAAGAGCAGCTGCTGTTAAATTGTTACAGACTGGACTGTCTGTCGAAAAACTGGGTCTGAACGTGCCAGTTGTGCCATCAGTGTTCGGGCAGAAAGGAGAGTGGCAAGAATGGTACAAGACAACAGAAGGGCAACAGCGCATCAAATTACCGCAGATCTTTATCAGGGATCCTCTCAAATGATCTCTGAACGCGCTGTTCGCCATGCACTGCGTAGTATGGAATATGGGAGCCGAAGGCCAGTTCGAACACCTTTGCTATCTGCAGTTAAGAAGATAAAAAGTCTCCATTCGCACACGAACACAAGGATCGGAATAAAGTCATGTGGTCTTATGTACCACGTTTTCAGTCATGCAGATAACAGAAGGAGAATTTGACGGAAACTGCAATAAAGCACGGACCCCACATGTATGAGTACAATCGTTCAAGCTCGCTCAGTCATGGTTTGGGGGTATATTTTCCTTGCATAATATGGGTCCTTTATTTGTGTAGAAAAACGTCTGAATATCAGAACATACCTAGGTATCTTTGTTGATCAAGTTCATGCAATCAGGTTGATGGTGTATCGTAATGGAGATGGCTTCTTCCAACGTGACAATGCGGCATACCACGGTACTCGTATTTTGCAGGAATAGTTTCAAGAACAAACTACTCCTGTGCATTGTTTGCTTAAAAAATTTTTTTGCTGCTGAATGTATGCTTTAACCCCTATGTTGATTCGATAATTGAAAATGATAGTAAGGCGAGATTGTTGCGATCGCCACGAACGACAACGAACATGGCTTAGGTGGCTCCCATAATGACCAAATCTGAATCCAATTGAGCATTTGTGGGAGAAAGTTGAAAGAGCATCAGACAGGTGGTTCCAAAACCAACAAGTTTTACACAACAGGACAGTGCTATTCATCAGGCAAAGACTGTTATGACAGCCTATAAGAAGTAGAGAAAGACATCATCTGCCAAGCACAACAGTGGCCGAAAGTCGAAGCTCACTTATAGACAGAAGGGGTTTGAAGCCGATTGTAGCTAGAAAGTACAAGATAACAGCATTCATGGTGTCAGATTCCTCGCATCACCTTTCAACATCTCGTGGAGTAAATGAAAATCGCCGCAGTATTGAAGGCAGAAGGTGGCCCAACGATGTACTGATGGGGTGGTCATAATAATTTGGCCACTCAGTGTATATTCATCCTAAAGTGTCGATATCTGATATACAAATGTTGTTCTTCATTGCGATAATGAAATATTCACCAACAACAGGACCAGTCAGTAACAACATGGAGGTGGATACTGATATTAAAATTATGACAGTTAGCATTATCAATGTAGATGCTACATTAAATTTATATGCTCTTAGATTTCTGAAGAAACATTTTAATTTAGATTACAAACCCATCGAATCACCTATTACATTGGGTGGCAGTACTATAAATTTGATGTTTGCGCGAAATATTGATTCTTGTCTGTTGCCATTTCTAGTATATTTCTTTTATCATTGACCAGGGATTTGTAAGCTGTGAATGCCATAAAGGTTTGGTTAAAAATATATGATGAGTTGCAAGTACATTTTACATTTTTTGTTTGAACATTTTATATCAGAAATTAAATTTTTTAAATTGTGTTGAATAAAGTTCTTTCTTATTCGCCATGTGGCCTCAAGACGTATTCTACGATTTAACTAGCGGCCGTGTCCCAGCCCCGTAAAAATTTTTTTGATTCCATATCATTATCTCGTTGTAGGCCTGTGCGAATGTACCATTCCGCAATATCAATTTATTTTGTTCCTGTTTTAAAATATTAAGCTCGGTTTTGTGTGTAAGTACTTTGTTGATTGTAACTTTCATTGTTATATCTTTTACGTCTCTCAACAGTAAAGGATGATAGTTGTTGAGGTGTCAATGACAACAGAATGAGTTGAATATATTATACAGTGGATAGAAAACTGGGAAAAAATTTCTTGGAAGACTGTCTTATCTTGTGGTGATGTGGACTGTGTTAGAGTTTGTCCACTGAATATTGTGAGTTGCCAGGAAGTGATTGCATTATGATTTTAATTGAGACCCTAAACAATGGAACAGGCCGACGCGGTGTATAAAAGGGATGCATTGGATCACAAGTTGCAGTCAGCAGCAGAAGTGGACTGAATACGGGTAAATCCAAGGATTCGACAGACTTTGAACGAGGCATGATCGTTGGAGCTCGACGGGCGCAGTTGAGCATTTTGAAAACCGTGAACCTCCTCGGGTTTTCCCGCGCAACAGTGTGAAGGGTATTCCGTGAATGGCAATTATGCCAAAAAACAACCTCCAACAAACACAACTCCGGACGAAACAGGGCCGTGGATGAACGAGGCCAACAGCGACTGGCACGAATTATCCACAGCAATAGACGGGAACAGCCCAACAAATTGCAGCGCAGTTCCATGAGGGAGCATCCCAACCCATTGCAGCGCAGTTCCATGAGGGAGCATCCCAATCCATTGCAGCGCAGTTCCAAGAGGGAGCATCTCAACCCATTTCAGAGCACCAAGCTGGGTTTAACAACAGGCGGCCAGTACGGGTACCGTCGCTGTCACGCAAAATAGGAAAGCTCGCCTGCTAAGGGCACACAGCCACTGGACACTGGATGAGTGAAAGAAGGTCGCCTGGTCCGACGAATCACGGTTCCTACTTCATCATACGGACGGCAGACTGCGCATCTGTCGCAGACAGCACGAGGCCATGGACCCATCCTGTCAGCAGACAACCGTACAGGGGGGTGGAGGAGGAGTGCTGGTCTGGGGTGTCTTTTATTGGGACACTCTGTGTACTCTGATATCCGTAGACACACCCCGGAATGCAACACACTACCTGAACATTGTTGCCGATCAGGTGCACTCGTTCATGACGACTGTGTTCCCTGGTGGTGACGGACAGTTTCAGCAGGACAATGCTCCCTGTCACCGTGCTCGGATGGTCTTGGACTGGTTCGAGGAACATGACACGGGACTTCCACCTTCTTCAGTGGCCAGCTTGGTCGCCCGATCTCAATCCGATCGAGCATTTATGGGATGAAGTGGAGAGAACCATCCGACGCCTTCCAACACTACCGTCCAACCTGCACCAATTACGGGACGCTGTGATGTCAGCCTGGGCTGCTATTCCTCCGCAACGGTTTCAACACCTTGTTGAATCCAGGCCAGCAGGTATTCAGGCAGTTCTCGCCGCTAAAGGAGGCGCAACACGCTATTAGCGGGGTGTCTCTAATAAATTGGTCGTTCAGTGTATATTGGAAGAAAGAAGGCTTTGTAAGCCTTGGAGCCTCCACATATTGGCAGGAAGAGCACACGATTTAGTGATGCTTTGTAATTCATATAGTGATGAATTCATGATGGTCTCCGCAGCTAAAGCCACAACTTCAGTATATCATCGCAGCGAGAGTAAGCCGGTGGTCACTACAGCTAAGAGGGCGGACAACATAGCCACATGAGGGACACCGTAAACGTCGTAGTAGACAGTATTTGAAGTGGGGACCAAGGTAGTCTTATTTGTTGGAAAAGGCATTCATCGCAGCCACTAACCATTGAATCCCAAGAGCTGAATGTACTTATAAATTCTCAGACGAGGTAAGATCTGTATTTTAACCTCCTACCCTGTGAGTTGACAATTTTATTCCTTTTAAACAAAAAAGATACTGATATAATATGTCTATTAAACTGTAACAGGACAAAAAGAGCTATACAAATTATACTGTTACGTTAAAATATAGAACCAATTTATGATAAGTTTTCACAGTTGTGCTTAGAAGGTTTTAAGGAACTTAATTGAACTTTGAGACAGTTATTTCATTACAGTGTTTAGCATCTCATTTAATGTAGACTACTGTATTTATTAACTTGAGATTCATGGTGTAAAAGTTAATCAAATTGACACCATCCCTAAGTTTAGCTTAAACCTAGTCTGGTTAAACTTAACTTGAGGAAACTTAAAGTGTATCTTCCCTTGAACCAAAGATAGATGAGTGAGCTCTGACTATTAATATTAATTAGAATTATTAAGATTTTAAAGAACCACTATACGATCAGTTTGAAAGCTATCTCTAATTTAATTTAGGGAAAATATACTTTTGTACTTTTAAAGTGTACGGAGACTTACATTGAACTTTAGACTTTTCCTTCTGGTAAAAGACTTTGAACCTCAGATGGTGTTATGTAATATTAGTGTATATTTAATAATACTTTGACTCTTTTGTGTCAAGAGTGATACAAATTTTGCAAACTTGATTAAAAATTTAAACATTATCTATCAAATAGAATTAAACGTGTTATTTAATTTTAATTAATTTGTTCTGCCTTCACAACCCGCCTTATCACACTCGAATATTTGAATCCTGGGGTGACAGTCTCTCACTATGACTGAAGTAGTGACTGATTGTCAGGGATTTTTAAATAAATCACAGAGCACATGGGGGGTTAAATTGCATAAATAATTTATTGAAGAAATTCAATAGTAATTGATAAAGCTTCTGACAATTACAGAAGAAATGAATCTATTTAATTAGATGAATGGTAAGATCATCAGTCCAATTCACAGGCTGCGACTGCTAAAAGATGGCTTGACTCTTGAAGAACCTAGGTACTACTTCCAAGACTAGGTAAGTCGTCCACGGTAGATTGGAGAGAGATAGGGCCTGAGGTAAGTAACGGGGTAATACTATCCGAATTACGCTGAGGCGGGGCGAATTCGTTAGGCACTGCAAACTTGGAAGGTGGCAACCTGTCAAGGTAAATCGACCGTGGTGGGAGAGCTGTGTGAAATAGAACCAGGTATTAGTCCAATACTGAATACAGGCAACTATTTACTAAACGAATAATTATTGCTTATATGGCATAATTCTAAACGGTACTATCGATACCAATGGAGGATGGTCCCGAGTCCAAGCGCGGACATTCGCGAGGGCACCCAGCACGAAGGCCGGCTACGTCAGCGAGGGGAACGATCACTTCTATGGCCTCCAACTCCCACGGGAAAACAAAACTGGAGTCTTCTCTAGAAGCCTACGTTGACTCGGTGTCGGTCGTCTCCTGGGGCGGATTCAAATTCGTCCGTGGTGCTAGCCCTTCTGGGCCTATTACGCCTAATGAGCACTCGGCGAGGACAGCTCGGATTCGGTGGCGACAGGGGCCAACCAACGTCCTTCTCCGTCTTGAAGCTTACGTCCTACAGGGGCGACTCGTAAATCCTCGGGGTTAATTAAGCACTGGGTCAACAGTTCACATGAATCATTAAGTTCTATGGTTATGTCACTAATCAGGGTCTTAGCTTGCTTACTGTCGCTTAAAAGTTCCTCTCCAAACGATCTCTGGATATGCCGGGCTTTATGCGGATTCCTTGCTATACCTTGTCGGGGCTGGTAGGTATCCTCGGGGCGATAGGTGAACGTCGGTCGGCTTCTCTTCGGATTAGATTTCCGTGCTTTGCCTGCTTGGCTGGCGTTCACTATCTTATGCCGCTAGCTTGGCTTCGTTCCTCGGCAGCGGACGTCTCGGCCTTATGAATAGAAACCATATAAGATGAATTATTATTCTCTACCTTACTGTCACTGAGTTTCTGATGTCGCCTTCGGCGTTCACTGTGAGGTCCAATGCTTCCTTTCGTTGGCGGAACTGGATCAGCTTTAGCTTTTGTCCTTCATCTGTTGGCCATCACTTGCTCTCTCCCTTCTATGGCCTGAGATCTTCTTTTTATTTGCGCTTGCAGGATTCTGTGCCGATTCTGCGCAATAAATCCTCCAATTGCCTTTCTTCCTCAGTTTTTCTTTTCGTTCCGCGGATCCATTCTGTTCCGGGGTGGCAGCTTCTTTCTCACTTCGCTTTTTCCAAGTAAAATCCTCGGAATGACGATTTTCCACGCATCTTCCCTTCCGAGGATTTGACACTGATTATCCCTACACCCGATATTGGTGTTGGGGTCATACGGGGGCGTCACAATTTCGCTGAACTGGCGAACGTTAGGGTGATTGTTTGGGCCGTAGCAACGTATGGTACTGAAGCATACCTCAACTGCATCTTGGTTTAATTTGGATATTAAAACGTATTTGAATTGGATGTTGTACTGCACCCAAACGTTTTTTTATTTTTGTTGGAGATTCATCTGATAAAATATCACTTCACATTGCAGATGAAACTTTTCTTTAAAGTTTTTCGCATTATCATGAGTACAATCCTTCAAGCTGGTGGGGGCAGTATTATTGTTTGGAGCCCTGTTTTTCCTGTGGAACAATGTCTAAATAGCACAACACACCTAAATATCCTTCCGCTTATTTATTTAGGATACACCTAAATTACATGATACCTACATGAAGTGTTCAGCCATCGCCAAAATTTTGTGTTCATTCCTATTCGCTTTTGAAGAAAATACGTCTTAGGAAAATTTATTTTTGATGGAACGCCCGACTCATAAAGTTCACATAAGTAAACTCTTGGCCAATTTTGTCCGTTTTTTTAAAAACAACTTGCCACAATGAGGTGAGAAGATCTTTGTGTTTGAATTATGAAAGATAGCATCGAACTGAGCAATGAAAGTACTTGATGCATTCCAGTTTTTCACCCATTCAACAACTTTATTTATTATTTATGGGTACTACGGGCCATAGATGACAGAGGTAAACGACCCCTACGGAAATGCGTGCAAGCGAACAGACGTGCAATCCAACTGACCTCCGAGATGAACCGTGGGGCTACAAAAACGTGTATCCTCAACGACAGTTCAGCGAACGTTGCTGCGTATGGGGCTCCGCAGCGGATGGCTGGTTCGTGCACCAACGCTGACGGCTGTTCACCGACGACAAAGACAGACATTTGCACGCCAGTACCGCAACTGGACAGCGAAAGGTGAATGACGGTTTATGCTCCATCGGACAGGTGGGCGATGGCGTGTACGGCGTTCAGCGTCAGAAAACAAACCCTGCAACACGTGCCGCAAGGGTCCAGGCCGAAAGAGGCAGCGTTATGGTCTGGGGAATGTTTTCATGGCATTCCCTGGGTGCACTCATCATTGTGGACGGCACCATGCATCAATGTCCTTTCGGACCATGTCCACCCCTACATGCAGATTGTGTTTCCTCAGCACTATGGCATCTCCTAGCAGAACAGTGCGACGTGCCATACACCGCGCAGTGTCCGTGCGTGGTTCAAAGAGCACGAGGATACGTATACGGTACTCTCCTGGTCCCCAAACTCCCCGGATAGAGCATCTGCGGGACCACCTCGATCGGGTTGTTCGCGCCATGGCTTCACATCCCTGTCAATAACTTCCAGATTCTTGCTGACTCTCTTTACCCGTCTCGCAGCTGTCCGCGTGGCGAAAGGTGGTTATTCTGGCTACTGACAGTGGTCACATTAATGTGACTGGACTGTATAGAATGAGCGATATTTGTCAATTTTGTATAAACACCAAAAACTTAAAAAAATATTTACGGCATGATCACAAAATTTCGCAGGATATTTTGACAAAATCTAAAGAAGGAATCTTTAAAGCATAAAACGTTATATTTAATATCAACGTTAAACTATGTTAAACAATTTACTTTTTGTCTAAGTAAAATTTATGAAATGCGATTTTTGTGCCCTATTATGTAAGTGCATTATAAAAAATCAATTAAAAAACTATTGCAAAAGTTGTGAATATTTAACTCTTCTAGACTTTTACTTACCACCAGCAATAGGCTGCATAACAATTTCTCAGAATACTTACACAATAAAAAACACAATAAAAAACGGAACTTAATAAAATCACTTCTCTCAGACTTAACACCACTCACAAGAAAGGTCTACTTTCAACTAAAATATTCGTACACCTGACGATAGTATAAGTAAAAGAACAGGTAGTTTATGACATCCTGGGGTTTAAATGATCCAAGGTTTAAATGAAAAAGCAATGAGTTTTTCGCAAAATTTTAATGTTGGGGTTTTCCAGTTTTGGCCAGTTTTTTTCGAAGAATTCGGTTCTGTGCGTCGGTGCAATCCCTGATAATGCATTTTAAGGGTTATGATCTGGTCTTATATGACAGTCATAGTCCCCTCCGTCTTCTCAAAGGGATTCCTTTCACTCAAGCTAAAGTTCAACGTTTTCCCGTCGATATTTAGCAGGAAAGCTTCGAATTTAAATTAGAAATTACGACAACAAGAGCAATCCTTATATCCAAGCAGGAAAAATTTATTACACGTTAATTATCGAAATGGAGTAACAGAGAATAAGAGAGTAACACAGAAACGACACTCTAGCAGAAACCTATTCAAAAAAATCGTATATCCGGTAGACCGTAACGACATCAGCGGCTTGGAGCGAAACATATTAATTTTCCCATAATGCAACGCAGTCCTTAATGCAGAATTAATTTCCTTTTTATTTTTAGTTTTCTAGCATTATTATTGCTGCACCATCTAACAGCACACGAATTCATCTTTTTCACGGAATTCCAAAAAACAATTAACTTTTCTGTGATATTGATTCCTCCCATCATTAGCGAAGCCTTTAAATAGTTTCAAAATTAATTCCTGAGTGTTCGCCAGCAGACGATGAGCATTCTCTGTGCTTTAAAAATATTCTAGAACGATCTCGTTCTTATTAACCATTGATTTAGTTGATTCCAATGCACCAGATGTCGCTGTAATCCGTATTCGGAAAACGTCATTAAGTGTCACCTCTGTTCTTCTCCCTTGCTCCGTGAGGGAGTAATTCAAAAACTCGTCTAAAAAGTTTCACATAACGAGCAAACTCATGAAAACAATTTTCTTTATGTGAGATTCATTACATGGGAATATTTAAAATACTTCGTCATTAATGATTTCTAAGTGAAAATAATACTGCACTTAATAATTAGAATGTTGTAATTACACCTTCAATGGATCGTTAATTATTAAGGCAGATTCTGCGAAGTAATTAGTGTTTGTCGATCCGATTGACATGTTGGGCGTTGAGGATTTCTGCTGAACGATATTTCTCAGAGAATGTTGTGCCCACAGTAAAATTTGTTGACTGTAGCGTTTTGGCCTAGATCTATATTTTCTAGTTAGTCAAGTGGATTCCGTGATTGGAATTTAAAAAGCTGACCTCTATCAAGATATTTTGGACAATTTCGACAAGGCTATCCACGCTATGACAATAGTTGGGGGAAGGTCATTTTTTTTTTTGTTTCATAACTGTTCTCAATGCAAGGCCCCTAGTTTCGTAGTTTGAAGACATGAAAATTGAAAAGTTACTTAACTGGCTACTCCATTGAGCATCTTTGGAATGAATTGTGCGTCGTTGTGCTCTAGACCTATTCTACCAATTACCACTGGTGTACTATTTTCAGTTCTGCAAATGGAGAGGACAAATATTCCAGAAGAAACCTAAGAAATTTTGTGGAAACCTGACCCCGGAGAATAACTGCTATACTAAAAGCGAAAGGACGTCCGACCTGTTTTTCGCACCACCACTGTAGGTTTACGAATCATCTGCAGTGGGTGTTCGAAAACAGTTGACTATGTAATGTATCCGAATACATGGGGACTTTTCCCTTTTTCTTGATCGCTTTATACTGTACACCTCAGACTCGTTCAGCATATATAAATGATGTCGAAGAAGAGTGGAAGGGTTTTATGGGAGATAAAGAACGGCATTTATGGAGCGATACTGCAGACTAGTCGAACGTACATCCCATCAAGTTGCCAAAGTTTTGCGGGAAAAAGATACTTCCATAGAATATAAGGAAACTGATCGTAAGAAATATCCACTCAGTGAATGAGTAAATCTTTCTATTTAGAGTTATTGGCTCATTATCATTTTAAATTTAATTGATATTTACTCAAACTATTGAAAATAAAATTTATTTATCATACTGAACCGTTAAATATTTAACTATTGTGACTTTTCATTTTTCTTTACAGAAGATTAATTTTTGGAACAAATATGTTGGGGATAGGATTGGAACACTGATGGTTTATGTAAGTCTTTTAAATGCTTCTAAAATATAATCATATAGTTGAAATTAATAACTGATTCATTAAAAAGAAGACTCATATTTAAGAACATGAATTCCTCATTTTCTCTTTCGTTCGTATTAGTTGGTACTACTTATGTCATTTTCTGTTGGAAGAATTCTTAAATTTTTGTGTGACGAGCGGCAACTTTTCTTGTGTCAATTCTTATGTCATTTTCTGTTCGTGACAACTTTGTGCACGTACCCATTCTAAAATTGGAAATAGACTATTCAAGGTTGAGTTAGAATTTTTAATGAAGATATGGGCATCTGAATTGTTTATAGACAAATTCCACCAATGACATCAATTCTGTCATAATCGTGCGCTCTATGCCTAATAAACGACGCATCTTCAAATGAAACCCCTGCGAGTCAAGTATCAGAACCAAGGGAAAGTTTTTTTTCGTTTTTTGCAAATATTACAATTGGCGATATGATTAATGCATAAATTAATTTTTTATTCATCGAAATCTCCATCATTATCAACAACCTTCTCCCAACGAGATACTAAGTCATAAATTTCCTTTTTTATAAAAGTCACGAGTTTTACAGTTCAAAAACACACCCAGTTCATGTTTTAGCTCTTCTTCTGTCTTGAAGCGCTTGTTTCTCAAATGGTTATTGAGAGATCGGAAAAAGTGACAATCTGTTGGAGAGATATCCGGAGAGTATGGTGGATGAGGTAACACTTCCTAGGGAAGTTTGTTTATTGCCCGACGTCTCAGCTTTGCAGCATGCGGACCTGCGTTGTCATAAAGAAAAACAACACCTTTACGTTCGCAAGAGCTGGCTGTTTTTGCTTGACTTTTTCATGTGTCTGCTGTGATACTTTGTCCTCGATTTTGGAGCTCATAATGGACTACACCAGCTGTTGTCCACCAAACACTCAAGAGAATCTTCAAGACGCTCATCACCAGTTCTAAATTATTTGAACCAATTCTGTGCCGTCCGGTCGGTGACAGAATCATCACCGAATGCTGTACAAATGCTACGAGAAGCCTCCGCTGCTTTATGGCCAAGTTTAAATTCATACAACAGGTAGGCTCGAATTATTGGTGGTGTAGGTGCCATTTCAGACGTTTTTTCGAAATAAAATTGAATGTTTTCACTTAGACAAGTTAGTGCAAAAGAATGACCCATCATTTCTCTTTAATGTATAAAAAAATTGCATTATTCAAATCATCCCACGAGAGGATTGCAACCATTCAAAAAGTAAGAGTGAATATACGAAAAAAACTTTCCCCTGGACCTGATAGGTTTATAAGAAGAAGGCAGGGAACAGGAAACAATCAAATAGAAAGAGTAGTATTTAATGAACAGTATTATACACAGGTTTCCCATGGCGTTTAGGCGCGCATCCGACTGTTTGGGGAGACTTGAGAAATTCCTTATTGGTGTTCAATCGTTGGCCCTTGAGGAATTTCTTCAACGGCCCGAAGAAATGAAACTCACAAGGGGACAAATCTGGGCTATATGGAAGAACCTCCGATTTCTTCTTGGCTAGTGCACTCACAACAAAATTTTCGACTTCTGGGGACGCATATTGTCATGGCCCCTCCGTGGGCACTACCTTGACGTGGTGGAGGGGCTTGAGTGCCTCAGTGATGCTAAGGGCTATGCTGGATCGGGTCACCCATGCCAGACAGGCCTTAGCAGAGAGGCCAGACTAAAAGTGTCCGGTCGGTAGTGGACCCTCCCAAAGGGACCGGTGCTCGCAATGCAGGCATGTTTTTGACATGGCCTCCATTACGACCAGTACGTCCACCTGCGTGTTTGCCGTGCGCAGCGACTCTACTTCTGGGGAAAGGGGGATCCTGGTGGTTGAGGGAAGGCTTTCCAGAACAACACACCACTTTGGCCCCTGCTTCTCGGAAGGATGGGAGGTCTGGATGAGCCCGTCCAGATCAATCGGCTGGTCGTCGCTCCTTGGAGCTTCGGCCATAGGGTTAGGCGCTGCCTATATCTTCCTCGTATCCCTGGTGCCAATGTGCATCCCCTTGTTGGGCTCGGTGGTGGGTGGGGAGCGAGGGAGATGAAAGTTTACTCAACTTACTATGGGTAAAAATAATAAGAATGCTAATCAAAAACAAACTAATAATAGTTTTCGTGAAGGGAGACCTAGTAGAAGACCGCCAAGAAATCCGAAGTTTTTGGAGATGAAATTGGCAAGTGGGGAGTCGTTTAAGACCATCTCCCCATTTCTAATTTCAAAAGAACTTAAACGCCTCGTTGGGGATACGAAACATGTCAAGAGACTCTTTAATGGCAATCTATTGATCGAGGTTGTTAAGGATAGGCAAGCCACCACCCTGTTATCCTTGAAAAAGTTTGCGGGGAAAGCCATTTCGGTTTCTCCCCATGCAACTTTGAATTATAAAAAAGGTGTTTTCACGTGCCAGGATCTGGAAGGAATAGAGGATGAGGAAATCATTGCCGAATTGGATGATCAATCTGTTGTTGACATTCGCCGGATCGCTCCAAGGAGGAATGGTGTTCCTCATCCTACAAATTCCTTCATTGTTACCTTTGAGGGAACAGTTTTGCCAGATACCATCTATGTTGGCTATATCCAATGTCACGTGAGACCCTTTATCCCCAACCCGTTGCGATGCTTCCAATGTCAGAAGTACGGCCACACGAGAACAAACTGTCATTTTAATGCAGTCTGTTGTAAGTGTGGCCTGCCTGGACATGAGATGGAAGATTGTTCTAACGAGTTACGGTGTTGTAACTGCAAGGGAGCCCATTCTGCCCTTTCAAGAGACTGTCCTATTTGGCGGAAGGAAAAGAAGATCCAAGAGATTCGTGTCCTTGGGAATCTGTCTTTTCCGGAAGCGCGTAGGCAGGTAGAACAAAATGAAGTCCGGAACTATGCAGCAGTGGTTAAGAGTCGTCCTTCTATTAAGTCTGTTGGAACAATGACTGACTTCAGTATCGCAGACTTTTCTTGTGGAACTTCCACCTCCACAGGATCATCTGCTAGCACTAGTCGGACTTCGAAATCAGTTACACCACCTGGAACTCCTCCAAAAACTTCGGAAAGGGAAGAGGGTAAGAAACGCTCGTCAGAGGTGTCACCTTCCTCTGACCCCTCCAAAAAACGTATAGTAGTTTCTACTCCAAATTCTCCAGTTCTGGGGGGAGGGCCAGACTTCCCTTTAAACTTGGACGTGTCTCCTACTGAAGAGATGGAGTTATCCCGGGAGTTTAAACTTTCATCTTAAAACCTCCATCATGGCACTGTTACAATGGAACCTTAATGGATTCTTCTGCCGCTTAGAAGACCTGAAGCTTTTAGTCAATAAGTTCTCCTTCTCCTTATTGGCTTTGCAAGAAACGTTTCTCTTGCCATCCCAGTCTCCGACCCTAAAAGGGTTTAATTTCATAAGGAAGGACTATACAATGGGAAATAAAGCCTGTGGCGGTGTTGCCATCTTAGTTCAAAGATCCTTGCCTTTTACTACCATTAATTTAACATCGAATCTCCAGGCGGTAGCAGTTAGAGTGTTATTCAAAGACCTCTCACCTCTAACTGTTTGTTCACTGTATCTACCTCCAGATCAATATACGGACGAAACATCTTTGTCATCTCTACTGTGTGAACTGCCAAGCCCCTTTCTAGTTCTGGGTGATTTTAACGCCCATAATCCCATTTGGGGGTCTATAAAGCTCTCTGAAAGAGGATATATGATAGAGAAAGTTTTGAATGCTTTTAACATCAATGTGTTAAACGATGGCTCTTCAACATTCCTCCACTCAGCCAACGGCTCTCTGTCATGCATCGATCTATCTATATCCTCTTCATCTTTCACACATAATTTAGCCTGGAGCGTATTCACAGATTTACATGGTAGTGATCATTTCCCGATCAGTATTTCCCTGAGTTCTTCTACTTTTTCCAACCCTCAACCACGTTGGAAATTGGATAAAGCAGACTGGAAGGTCTTCCAATGCCATCTACAGTTTGAGAATAAAACACCCTTTCCGTCTGTAGATGAGGCTGTAGAGGATTTCACTTCCCGCATCCTCTATGCGGCAGAACAATCCATTCCCAAGTGTAAATCCTCGTCCACGAAAATTCCAGTGCAATGGTGGAATGAAGAATGTGCCCGAGCGGTTCGAGAACGTAAGCGAGCTCTCCGCATTTTTACCGCACAACCCACTCTTGAGAATTTTATTACTTATAAGAAAAAAAGGGCCAGTTGTAAACTAATCATTTCCAATAATAAGAGACTCTGTTGGAGAGATTATATCTCCTCCATTAATAAAAACACTCCTCTTCAATCTGTTTGGAACATGATTAGGAAAATAAATAGGAAAAGACTCCCGGATAAACTCCCTTCTCTCATTGTAAATGGTCATACATACTTTGACCCAAAGGAGGTAGCTAATATCCTCGGAAGGACATTTGCCGAGGTTTCACAGATAAAACATTACTCAGCCTCCTTTCAAAGACAAAAACGTATCGAAGAATCGCATACCATAAATTTCAAATCCCGAAACCTCGAGAAATACAATCTCCCGTTTACTTTACGGGAACTGCATTATGCCCTTCGTTGCTCCAGTGATTCTGCGCCAGGCCCAGATGGAATCTTATATGCTTTCTTGAAGCATCTACCGAAGGAAGCTTATGCTCACCTTCTCTCGTTATTTAACTACGTTTGGTCATTAGGAGAGATCCCAACTTTGTGGAGAGAAGCAATTGTTATTGCTATTCCAAAGCCAAATAAAGACCACTCTTGTCCTTCAAACTATCGACCAATAGCACTAACTAGCTGCATGTGCAAAGTCCTGGAAAGGATGGTCTCTGTCCGACTTATGTGGTATCTGGAAAAAAACCACCTGTTGTCCAGATTTCAGTGCGGTTTCCGCAAATCCCGCTCAACTGTTGATCACCTTCTTCGGTTGGAGCATGAGATTCATTTTGCACAGAGATATAAACAACATGTTGTAGGGGTGTTCTTCGATCTGGAAAAAGCCTATGATACAACTTGGAGGCATGGAATAGCAATACTTTTGCGGGAGTATGGCCTTATAGGACACCTTCCCTCTTTCCTGTGTAATTTCATGGCGAACAGAACATTCCGAGTTCGCGTTGGGTCAACGATCTCAGACCCTTTTACGCAGGATAATGGTGTCCCACAGGGAAGTGTGCTGAGTCCATTTCTTTTCCTCATTGCTATGAATGAGGCTTGTTCACAACTTCCATCCACTGTGAACTATTCCCTGTACGTTGACGATATTGCCATCTACTGTCGAGGGTCCTCAATGTTCTTTATTGAGCGTCAACTGCAACTGGCCGTCAACAAGCTTGTAACCTGGAGCAACGAAGTAGGATTTAAATTTTCACCCCAAAAAACAAGGGCCGTTCACTTTTGTTTTTTGAGAGGTCTCCATCCAGACCCGGACCTTACACTTTATGGATCCCCTATTTCAGTGGTGGACTCACATAAATTCTTGGGTCTAACATTTGATAGAAAATTATCATGGCTCCCACATATTCGTAATTTAAAAGCGAGATGCTTAAAAGCCATAAATGTTTTGCGCTCCATTTCCGCTACCAAATGGGGTGCGGATAGGAAGATGCTCCTTTTTTTATACGGCTCTCTAGTTAGATCTAAATTGGACTACGGAAGTATTGTGTATGCATCTGCTTCAAAAAGTACTTTGAAGCTGTTAGACCCCGTTCACAATCTAGGCATAAGAATTGCCATAGGAGCGTTCCGAACAAGTCCGGTAGAGAGCCTTTATGTAGATGCTTCTGAACCCCCGTTATGGTTAAGAAGAGCCAAACTCCTCCTGAAATATGCTCTTCGCATATATGGTGAAAGTCAGCACCCAGCTTTTGCCTGCCTATTTGGCAAACCTAGAATCCCTCCACATCACTCTTATAGAAGCATCAACAATTGGTTCCAGAATCTTCTGGTGAGCCTGAACCTCTCATTTCCAGCCATACATAGCCGAGAGGTCAGAGATGTCCCTCAGTGGATTCTTCCCCAACCAGATGTAAATTACAATTTATTCGGGGGGAAAAAATCAAATTTTTTGGAAGCCGAAATTAACGCACTTTTTAAGGTTTTTTTAGAAACCCTTCCTGATGGCTTCCACATATATACAGATGGGTCCAAATCAGAGGACGGGGTTGGCTGTGCTTTCCTTATAGATAACACTATATTCTCCTATCATTTGCCAAACGAGTTTTCCATCTTCTCAGCGGAATTGGTTGCGTTAGCCAAAGCGTTAGAGTTCTGTTTTCAATATCCAAATTCCAACATCTGGATATTCTCTGATTCTCTGAGCGCTTTGCAATCGTTGGAATCTTTCAATTCTGAAAATCCGTTTGTCAAAAGAATCCAGGAATACCTTCATTTCCTGGAACTCAATCAGCTAAAATTATATAAACAATATAATTAACTGACCTTGTCGAACTGTGGATACTTGTGCACAGATGAAGGGCGGATACCACTTTTCCACAAAAAGAGATTTTAATCCTCATAGATGTATACATTTCGGCTACCAAGGTACCAGAATTCATTTTGTCTGGATCCCTAGTCACATGGGTATCCAGCAAAATGAACGAGTCGATAAGGCGGCAAAACACGCTATTACACAGTTACCGATCTCTGAATTGCTGTCAATCCCCGAGCATTTATACCCGGTGATTTCCAAGAAACTCAAATCTTCTTGGCAGGAGTCTTGGCCTCTTAACCCAGCTAATAAACTTTTTGAAATCAAGCGTTTCATCACACCGTGGTCATTACCTTGTCTAACAAACAGGCGAGAAGATGTCGTTCTTACTCGGCTTAGGATTGGTCACAGCCGTCTTACTCACAAATATTTATTAAAAAAAGAACCAGCTCCATTGTGTTCTTGTGGAGCAATGCTAACTATTAAGCATATTCTTATTCAGTGCCCTTTACACACTAAATTACGACGCTCATTAGGGCTGAATTATTCACTTGAGTTTTTGTTGGGGAATAACCCAATGATTTTTAAAAAAGTATTTTTGTTTTTAAAAATTATTCATGTTTTTAAATTCATATAGTCATCTTTTTATTGCTTTTGCATTATATATATTTGACCATCAAATATAGGTTTCATTTAGTGCCATTTACACACTAATCATATTCATCAGTTTTTATTAGGGGACATCTCATAAGAAAATAGATTTTAATCATATATTTTATAGTCAGTTAGTGTCATTTACACACTAATGATTTACTCAGAACCTATACAAATATTTGTTATTACGGGAGAACCCTGGAGGAAAATGTCGGTTTTTTAAATTTATTATGGTTTTTAAAATCTCAGTCATAATTTTTATTGTTTTTCCATCTTTGTCATTCACGTTTTTATGTTTTGTTTTTTGTTTTCTCCATCTGAATTTTTAAACTTTTGGCCCTTAAACTGTGGGTTTTTAAACTTTCTGTCGGGCGCAAAATGGCCATAGTAGCCGACGCCCTAAAATTCCAACCAACCAACCATATTGTCATGGAGAAAGGTTATGATTAAATTCCTCCCCCCCCCCCC